>CM067489.1:23425241-23544291 GCA_034552555.1 Semaprochilodus insignis | reverse complement strand
TCTTTTTCTTTCTTTCTTTCTTTCTTTCTTTCTTTCTTTCTCTGTCTCTCTCTCATTCAGAGTGTGTTTGGTGATGGAGAGAATACCAAGGTCCGTGTGTCTGAGTTGGAGGAAGAGGTGAGGACCCTGAAGAAAATCAACAAGGACCTGTACGAGTTCTCCACACAGCTCCTTACCAAGCCTAATTAGATGAGATGGCATTGTGTGAGCAGAGACGAGCTGTACCATGCTGGAGGGTGGACATACAATGAATAATAAGGGACTTATGAATTATACAAATGAATTATTAATTCATAAACAGTATGAAGTAACCAGTTGCCAATATTTTGTGACTTTGGAGACTTTTTTAAACTCTCAGAATAGTCACTCACTCTGAGTCAGATAAAGATTTTGTATAATGGACAGTTTGTCATTGGTTTTGTATACTGTTACTGTATTACTAGAGAATAGGCAGAACTTGAAGCATCCAACCTCCATGTACCTTTTTCATATAAGCTGGACACTCTTTCATCTGTACGATATTCAGGATAACGCAGCTGTCGGAACGAAACCTTTTTCCTGGAAACCTTATCTCCAAAACCCTAAAAAAGGAAAAAACATACTTTACTTTTAATTTAAGTCAATGGAACAAGACATTTTTGTGGGCCTTTTTTGGGGTCTGTCCATCATGAAATTTACACACAATGTAAAGGATGTTTTAAATGATGTTGAAAACTGAAAAAACAAGAAAAATGGAGGTATGATGTTTTGTCCCGACAGCGGCGATAGCTAATATCATCTAGCAGATATGGTGGTTTGGGCTCCCCTGGTCAAATAACACATTTTGATGGCTTTCTAATAAATAAATAAATAAATAAGTAAGTAAGTAAATAGTGCACCCCCACAGTTAGGCATAGTGACCATTTATTTGCTGAACTAAAAACAAAGTTGGGGGGGAAAAATGTGACTTGAGGCAAATTAATGTTTAATTTTGTTTTGGTTTTTTCAGCAAACATTGTTTGACCAGGGATGTTTTGCATATGTTGGTACCTCTGAACCTTCTAGAACTGTATTATCGTCAAAATGGACTGTGCAGTTTGTCTTCTTGGACACTTTCATGAGTTGTCACGATGAATTTATTTCTGAACTTCCGGATTCACGCCATATCTGACGCTGTACCACCCAAAAAAGTGAAACAAATTTATTAATAAGGCAAAAATATTGTGGCCTATTCTCCTGTTTTTTAATCAGACTCTATCTTCTTCCATTTTGCATGTTTACATTGTCCTAATCTACAGTTAAGTGCTGTGAGACCTTCCCCTTTGTCCACCCTGCTCCGAGACTCCTTCACCCAAGCAGTGCTAATGGGAATGGGTTTCCTCTCTTTGATCTGAACCTTCACTGCCTCCGAGTTTACTTCATCTATACAGTGGGCCTAATGCTCCGTAAACATCATCTTGTGCATCGTAGCTTATTTACCCCGAAAATGGATATTCCTTGGTGAGAGTTGTCAAGTCATCCTTCCTCTTTCGCCTGCTGTTAAGCCGCCCTTTCCGTGACCCGCACAAACATCTTTCTGTAGTTTGCTAGTTTCTCCTGAAGCAACATATCTCCCAACAACCTCATTTGGGGGAAAAAAGGAAAAGATTCTCTCTCTCTCTCTCACTCTCTCTCTCTCACTCTCACTCTCTCATGCTCTTTTTTTTTTTTTGCCCCCAAAAGAAAAAAATCAACATTCTGCAGACACACAGTTCCAAACGGAGGCAGAGCTTGATTTTTATCTGGTTAACTCATTTAGACTCCGCGATGGAGATCTGAAATGTCTTGAGTCTCGTCGTCTTAAGCAGAGAGGGAAGAGGGCTGATAACAACCGGCGCCTCCTCTCCACGCTTCCCCTTTGAAGAATGTTCTGTTTCAGCCGCTGCTGTTCGGAAAGGCAGGGAAATGGTTTTACGTGCACGCACATTGTGCTCAAGATCGTTCTCTCACCTCTGTGGAGTTAGGCTGTTAGGATGTTTGCTGAGGATTGACTAGCAGCATGTGTGAAAGGAGGAGCAGTAGGAGAGCGAGGGGCTCTGGTGTCAAATCATTTGTTTGATCAGCTGAAAACAGAATTAACTTTTTTTTTTTCCCTCCTTTGAATTTTGTGCTTATTTTGTCATCCGATAATAAATCTTTTGTTTGCATTTCTTACTTGAACTCTCTATTTTATCTGTATCTCCTGATGAGCATGGCTTTAGATTCGTTGTCTAAACTGAAAGTGCGTTAGTGGTTTGTGACGATCTGCAGAAATTAAAATGCCAGAATGCAAACGTCAAACCTTGATTACAGTTAGACGAGTGCTCCCAAGCTCTCAAATGTTGCTGATTGCTGGAGCTCTCCAGCTGCAATTCACAATCATGGAATACCTAAAGAAGTGCTGCTGCCCAACAGAGGGGTTTGCATAGTGACCAAAACGTGTTCCTTGAAAATAAGCAAAGGCGGTGAATGAACAGCTGCTGCTTGTGCAGTGAGTTACTGAAGGAACACTAGGGCAGGGCTATTAATGCTTTACGCTGCCACACTATTTTGGCATTAAAACAGGGCTGCTTGTGATTTACTAAATAGGTGCACTGGACCATTAACACCTATAAAAACATCACAGGGCCAGTTACTGCTGTTAATGACTTTTCCTCTCAAAGAGCAGAACATTGGCGCTTACTGTGACCCGGCGTTTTCCTTCTCAAACGTGACAATAATGGCAAAATAAGCTGTTTATAAACCGTAGCAGAAAAGTACTTTAGAATGTTCAATATTTTAAAAACATAACATTTGATTTGCTGGGCTTTACGTTGCAAACTACTCCATCTGTTATACACTTCTGATACAACTTTCCTCTGCTGTCTAGCAAGTTAGCAGGCCACACCGCACTCTACACGCCACAGTCTACACCACCAAGTTTATACACTCATCATCAAAAGAATAGTTGCACCCAGAAGGAAGTGTGGGGTTGCAGAACTATTGGGAAGGAAGATAAAAGTTACAAGGAACAATGAATGATGATAAATTTAGACTGATATGGGCAATATTTATTGAGCTACACGTACAGAGGTAGTGTGTCTCAGTATGCCGTTGGGCCGCCGTGTTTGCTAATGCAACATACAGATGTCTCTGCATGGAGTTGTAGAGGTTCCTAATGGCGTCCTGTGATAATCCATCCCAATCCATGCAGCTTGAATATTCTCACACAGTTCCTGCAGATTGTGTGGTAGGGGTGGAGGTGGAGTGACACCAGGCTTTCTGGACGTGTGATACGTGACAACAAACTGTTCATCTTGGTGTTGACCACGGTGCCTCCACACATGGATTCATTGGTCGTCTCCACCAAGACAAAGGCGCGACTCGTCACTGAAGATGACCCGCTGCCATTCGGAGTCACTTCATGACAGTCTGGCATGACACCGTTGCAGTCTTTGGCATTGTTGATGTGGTGTTAAGGGCAGTCATCCTAACAGTCTGCATGCATGTAGTCCTGAGTTGTGCAGCCATCTGCCAATGGTGCTGGCACTAACAGGATGACTCATGGAGGGCATCACTGCTTACTGAATCTCCACATTCGTGGCTGTTGGGTCAGTCAGGTACAGCGATAAGGCCCGTCCTCGCTTCCATCACATGCATGCCTCACAATGTCAAACCTACCTTCCTCTCAGTTGATTTCTTCCGGGTGCATCTGTTTGTGCAGCTATTGTTTTGATGATGAGTGTAGATGAACATTATCAGTGCAAACTTCTCAGTTTGAGGTCAAATGTATTTAAGGCACATATCTAAACTCTTTGGCTCTGCAATCCCAACTACCGGTTTCTTTGTTATTCATGTGCTCTGTGGCTTCTATATGCACTGTGGTAGAAAAATCAGTCATCCTTTGATGTACCGCACATAGCTCAAAATCATGCAGTTCCCAAACAACATGGGCGCGTGCAGTGAAATTAAAGAGGGATTTTACAATTTCCACGGTTTCCGAATCCACTCAGTGCACTCGGGTTCAGCTCATCCCAGCCAAAATTATTTGGCTCAAGTCAAAGTTATGACGAAATAAGCCATTATTTCGACCTAATGATTCACAACAAAAAGCACGTAAGCCGAACATGACCAGGTAGTAATTACGAAGTGGTGCCTGGGTTCTTTTGGATTGAAGTTCTTGGTAAATAACCCACCAAACTGGCCACCCCCACCAGCACTAAGTGTCTCCAGGGAATCTCTAGTTTCATAGTTGAGTGGTTTGTCTCTTTTTTTTTTTTTTTTTTTTTTTTTTTAATGATTTAGAATGCAAGACCACAGTCTCATTCTGCTAACAACCTTGGAGGGACTCGGCTAACCAAACAATTTTGTGTTCCAAATTGTCCCTGGGAGTTCTTACAGTAAATCAATACACCCCTTTACCCTCTATGCTTTGTGGAGTTAAAACATGAGTACCTATTAAACTGCCTAAAAGAACTTGGGCAAGAAAAGAAAAAAAAAGTTGCCTTAGTTCCACAGCGCTTAATGAAGCAGAGATTGGCCTTGCATTTGCTTTCACTGAAGGGATCTGCCCCCTTTATTTAACTTCATTTAATCCTCAAGTCCTTTTCCACATGCGGTGGCGGTGGTGGGAACTCATTAGCTTTTATCGGCCGAGGGGGCGTTTGCCAGAAAGATCGAATTGAAAGAGTGCGTAAAATTGAGCACAACAAAACGAGGTTCCACCAGGACGCCCTTGACTGGAGAGGCTCTATTGTAGGGGCGCTTTCTGCTGACTCTCATCTGAATGTGAAATGAAGGAGGTGTTTCCAGCATGTGTAAATAAAAGGTAAGGAGCTCGTTCCGTCTCAGGATTAGGGTCACGCTTTGTCTTATAATTGGATTGAAGGTTTCAGAGATCTCTGTATGCCAAAAGAGAAGACTCGATGTAGATAGTTTAGCTGCCGTCACCTTTGCTGTAGTCTCAGTATAACTCTGAGCTAGCTTTTTAATGCCGTTATGCAGTGTTGCCCCATCACAAGCCGTAGGGAAAGTGCTCAGAAAGCCCTTCCAGCAATCCCTCCCACTGTGTAGTCAGTTACCAATACCGTCGCTATTAATTAGCAATGTTAGTGAGCTTTATGGAAGGAACAGTCATTAGCATAACAGTCCACTAGAGACTTCTGTGTCCTCTCGCACTGCATGCGGTGCACCTCCCTTGGTCAGCTTCATCAGACATGCAGGGATCACGGGGCCTGGTGCTTGGAAACGGCTGAGAATCATTGGCTCAACAGCTGCTGCTGAGAATGACTGAATTATTTGTTTGATGCTCAAAAACATAACATGGAAAACATGGAAAGTATCTGTGATGGTGTTTCTCAACCCTGGACCTGGAGGCACAATGCCCTGCACGTTTCGGTGCCTTCCCTGCTCCCAACACACCTGATTCGACTTATCAGCTCATTGACAAACCTCTTAGAGTTACATTGGGTGTGTTAAAGCAGGGAATCCATTAAATGTGCAGGGCAGGGTGCCTCCAGAACCAGGATTGAGAAACTCTGATCAATGACACAAATTAATCATATTTACCACTGTTGGGCCCTGAGAAGCTGCTGGGTGCTTATGTATATACACCACTGATTCATCTATATATTCATATATTGTTAAAGGTGGCATAGAATGCATTTATTCCACATTTTAAATTATTCTCTTATGTCTATGTAGAAGGTATGTGACTCTAGATCAAGGTGAAAAATGCCCAGATCCAGTTTTACACCTCCATTTACTCCCTGTGATTTGGTGCTAGAACGAACAGAGCTGTTTTCCCTTGTTTGGTGAGCTCATGAATAATTTGATGAGCTCTGCTTTGATTTGCTGATTTACAGTGATACTCCTCAATTATCATGGAAATAGACACAGAGGGGGAAAATAAAACAGTGTAATAAGCTAGTGTAATATGTTAGGACAATTCTGAAGGCCTGTGACTGACCTGGGTATTCATTTTTCAGCATTAAATTATTAACCTATTGTCATTAATGTAATACGTTATTTACAGCGTATTAATAATTTCTTTTTTCTTGTTTCTGGCAACAAGTAAACGTCCACAGAACCTGTGTATTGCCCAATGCAAATCTTCCTAAAACACTAAATACAATAATTACAGTGTGGACAATAAATATCAGGATCAGGTCTATTAGTATTGATTGCGTATCATCACTGCCCAAAGAGAAACACGTATCTCCAAAACAGGAACTCTACAGTAGAGTGCAAAAACTTCTTTAATTTCAGTGCAAGTAGATGTAGAAAGATCTTATTCCAAGCAGTTTTGGAACATTACTATTGGTCTATTGATTATGGAATGTCCCCACAAGGTAAAGGACTGGTGCTGTGCTCAAATGAAAAAGGAAATAATGGAGATGCATGTTTTTCATTGGACAGTGACGATATCTACTGTTTAGGTTTAGTTTTTGTTACCACATGATAAATTAAGCAATAGAAAGTTTTTCAAAGTTTTCCAAAGTGACATTAACAGATGATAAGAATGTTTTTTGTCTTCCTGTGAAGTTACTGATGCGGAGAGGCACAGCAACATCTTCTGTAGAATAATCCCGGATAGTGCTGCTGTATGGCGGCTTCTTTCAGAAATAAAGTCCTTTTCAAAAAACATGAAAACGTGACGCTGAATTTATCTCATCCTGTACTTCCGCACACCTAGAATGCTTGGAGAGAAAACCTTACTCCAGCAGCAGAGAGAGTATCTTTACATGGTACGTCAGGACCTCCGTAAACACCAGAGATGTTGTTCCACACAACTTACGTGTCCACTGTTTTCCACTTGGTCAAGCAACCCACTGAAGTGTGAATGCATAATGAAAGGATTTCTTCCTCACTGTTTCCCAGAGCCCTTCACTGTGACGAGAGAACACCTGCTCTTCTGTATTCCTAAATCCCTGCTGCTGCTGCTGCTGCTGCTGCTGCAAGTTCTTATATTTTACTGATGCTGCACATAAAACCATCCATACTGTGGCAGTAATTTGGGCCTCTCCAGCGTCCTAACATTATTTGGTACATTAATCAGAGCTCAGAAACGATTTCAGTTTTCGTTCGAGTAAACTTTCTTGGTAAGCATCCAAAGCAGGTAATGGGTCAATTGAAGGGCATGTTCCTGGAATCAAAGGAACGTCATACAGCTCAATCTGACTGGCCACAGGTAGGCTTACGACAGGAGATCAGGGCTTATAGGAGTTAGAAATATGCTCCAGGTTCTACACCCTTATGAACGGTACAGTAGTCTTGCATCAGCAGTTGAAATTCTTCCCAGATCTGTCCACAAAGCAGCTTCCTGAATTCAGCAAATTGCAATCTCTAAATGGATGTCATGATCGACCTGCATGGAGAATATATGGCGGCATGCTTGCAGTCTTCCCTCTCCTCCTGCAAATCAATCAGTGCAATGTCTCTGGAGCTTCTATTGTCACAAAACAGACATAGTGCCTTGTTTATCAATAGGGGATGTCATTGGTGATTTCCTCCATTAGGCAATGTCTTTGGAAAGCATTCCCCACCATAAGATGCAGTGCTTTTATTGCTTGGGGTTGCCAGGTTCTTAGGGAAGCAAGTGAAATAGCCATAGAGAATGAAATACAGAGCGACCCTCTAAAAGTTCCTTAACAGCTGCAGACTGAAAGTAAGAGGAGGACATGCGACTTAAACTAACAACCATATACCTTTGGCTAAGAAAATCCTGTGACGTTCGAAGCCCCCTACTAAACTTCATATTGCTCAAATTGCTCTTTGATGTCTCAGGAGACTTAATGGTGATTCTCTAGAATTAAAGGAGTTATACTCAGCTGCAGATAAACATGAGGGTTATTATGTCAGCAAATCTAGGCACAATGTGCTTACTGAGATCTCTAGCATCGAGATCTTTACTTTATTTCAAGTTTGTGGGGCAATAAACAGAAAACATTCCTAAGAGCAATTCCCGAAGGGGTTTCGGGGCCTAGATATACATGCACATAGCTAGAACATTAAGAAAGGGGTGTTCAGGTAAGGTCCAGAGATTGTATATGGGTGGCACCCTGATACATGAAAAAAGACAGAAATTGATGCACTCAATTTATCATTTCCACAAAAATAAAATATGATATGAATACAACTACTGCTAAAAGTACACTGAAACTATTAACATTAGATATTCCATGAGGAAACAGTGTATGTGAGTCAAGTAAATTAAATACATCACTTTTTCAATGCACCACATTAGGAAAAGCTCATATGCAACTGTAAAAAGAAATGAGTTAGCATGATAAAACGATGCCTTGAGCAAGGCACCTAACCCATCCCATCTGCTCCTGGATGCTGTGGATAGGTCTGCCCACCGCCCTGGGCAAGTGCTCACTGTCCCCTGGTGTGGGCATGGAGGTGTTTCACTTCACAGATGGGTTAAATGCAGTAAACATAACTGGCAAATAGTTCAATATTCTTAAACAGAACTCTGACTGGTGGTAACAACCCTGGTGGCAGATTTTCACCATAGAGCAGAACCGATACTTTATAAATGACGGCTGACTGATGATGGTTGGCTGTCTCATGTTGAATTACTGGTGGGCCAGAAGAGTGGCAGGGCATTACAGCTGTGCTGTCTGCTGTTCTCTGTCTGAGGTGATATGCCTGCATGTCCAACCTGTTAGACCGGTCGGTCTGCTTGTGCATAAATACACCTGTACAAAATACGATGAGCTCTCATGATTAAACTGGCCATAGCCAAAATATGATGAGCTCTCATGATTAAACTGGCCATAGCTTCTGTATTACCCAACCAATCTTCACCACAACTGTTTTGTTATAATCTTCAGACATGGATTAATCTAGCTTGCACAAAGCTACTGTTCTCTGTAGCTTTAATATCAACAGTATTTCATAATTGTAATTGTGCTGGTTGAGAGCTGTACAGCGCAGCAGGAAAAGAATTCAGTTTGTACCTAACATGAAAGACCAAGTTTAGCACACACATCAACAAATGCATTGACTATGTGAATCACTACTAATCTTTTCTATTCAGCATTAACAACCCCTGTAAATAAATGACTATAACTCTTTCACTTCTCCTGTGTAGGTTATTAAATTAAATAAGCTTAATGTTAAACCAGAGCAAAAACAGTCACACCAACAAGTGCTCTGTGTTTTGCCAAACAGTTGCTGCGCTCTTGTCATTGTATAACCCTGTCACACTTTCTGAGTGCAATATTCTTGATAGTCTAGTTTTGGAAGGCACTTTCCTTAAACTGTTGTACTCTAACTGTACTGACTGTTCAGTTGGGTAGCAACGATACTGGCCGCCTAAAAACGGCACCGCTGTTGATGTGCCTGGCTGAACCTAATACGGCATCTGTGCACGTATATCTATAGTTTAGCAGTGGACTAAACCACTATAGGGCATAATAAGGGGGGGATGCAATCTTCTGAAACTTTACAATAAACTGTTTTGCATATTTCGTTAGCACAAATTAATTCAATGCATATTAATATAATATTTAAAGGTATATTGCTATGTTTATAATGACATAGTGAGGGGAACAATTCTCTCTGCTTCCCAGGTACAAAAAGTCAAGGACCCCCCCCCCCCCCCTTAAGTTCCTCCTACTGAGTTTTATTAAAACACAAGAGAAGACACATGAGATTACTGGGCTCTTTGGCTCTGGAGGAGCATCTGAGGAGCAGAAGATGGTGAGAAGGTAAACACCTTACAATTTTGAACAAAGTTTAAGTTGTAAAAAGACATAGCTGTACCCTCAAACCACAGGAAGCACCAAGCTTCCTCTGTGTTTTCCATTGCTCATTATTTTAGGCTTGCCTGTGGCCCTCTAAGCTAAGACCAGCCTCTGTGGATATACTACTGCCTTTTCTGCCACTACCCTGGTAGATACCCCTATAATGAGGCAGAGGATGAGCAAAGAAAGCCCAAAGTCTGCACTACTAAGGCTCTCATCAAGCTCCACTGGAACTAGTCCATCTCAGCCAAGAGCAGAAGCCCAGTTCTGAGATTACGGGTAGGGAATGAGAAAGTTGGAGGCTGTTAAGGGTAAGTCTGCAAACTGACATGTTGAATGAAGAGCACTTATGAGGTCCAGTTTGGTAAAAGGACAGATGCTATAGGCTGACTTTCTACAAGAATTCACAGTCAGTATTGGACAGAAATTGGACAGGGTGTGCTTCTCAAGTTATAGATTTTATAGAGTCAGAAAGTCGAAACGAATAGTAAAGTAGATTCGCTTCTCTCCACTACATGGCCAGATTTTAAGGCCGACTTGCTTCTTGACAATATCCTCCTGACATCAGGGTAATCTTAAACAATGATCTTCCAGATTATCCTGTGGTGTGGAGTGTCTATAGTCCAGTCTACTCCAACCTGCTCCACAACTCAGGATCTTGCAGTGTGGAGTGGACGCCGAGTCTCTGGCCGGAAAGACTGTCAGCTAAAGACTGCCAGAGTCTAACTGCTATCTACTAGAGTCCAACGTCTTTCTGACAGTAAAGCACAGATAAGCAATAAATTCAAGCTCATTTTACACTCTACTTGGATTTAATAGAATAAAACTTTCAGCATCAGTTTGTGAATTTATCACGGATCAGGTTATTAAGTATCTGCAAAATAATTCTCAAAATAACTAAACAGTGGGGAAACACAATGAGACTAGGTTTGCCCACTATGGATTTGTGGGCTGGGTTTAATATAATACAGCATTAGCCAAGTTCAGTGTTTATTTATGTAGTGCCTTTTGCAACCGATGTTGTCACAAAGCAGCTTTACATCTTTAGAATTCGGTTCCAAGCCCCCTTGAGCAAGCCAAGGGCGACAGTGGCAAGGAAAACCCCCCTCAGGGCAAGAGGAAGAAACCTCAAGAGGAACCAAGACTCAAAAGGAGAACCCATCCTCCTTTGGTCCATACCAGAAAGCAAGACAAGCACAAAAGCAATATAAAATGAACAAGATTCCCAAATATATGCAATACTGAATAGAGAATAACCAATGACTGTTAGAGTCCTATGAGAGTAGAAATTAGAAACAGACTTGAAAGTCTGAAAGAAACTGTTGAAAGAAACTGAAAGCAGTGAAATCAGAGAGTACTGTAAGGATTTTATCACAGTGAAAAACCTTGAATATGAATAACTGCTGCTAAAAGTCTATGGTGATGGTCTATTAGTAAGAACATAAGAAGCATTCAGTGATTTTGTCTGTGATTAAATTAACAGGGTCTTTGGGAGGGCCGGTGGCAGGCAGGCAAAGCTTCCACATAGCACAGGACAGCATGAAGCTCCATGGTGTGTAAACTGGTCATAAATACAGGCAAGCAGTGGGCAACCAGTCAAGGTAGACGAAGCAACAGCATCAGAGTGCACAAGATGGGCAGTTGATCAGACTACACAGGATGGGTAGTTGATCTGCATCAGACTACACAGGATGGGTAGTTGATCTGCATCAGACTACACAGGATGGGTAGTTGAGATGCTGAGTAGTGTCAGACTTTTGTGATTTCTGCCTGACATGTCCTGTAGTCTGTAGCATCAAGTTGTTTCAAATAATGTCTTGCAAATTTGAATGTCAAATGAAATACCTGAAATACTTATCCCCACTCTTAATCAGCTCAATTTGAATATACATTATTCTGATTGTTGAGTTTTATTAGAATAAGGAAGAAAAGGCTTGAGAGTGTATATGATATCAAGAAGTCTGCACATCAAATCAAAATCCAATTTTAGGTTTAGGGTCAAGGTTAATCTTAATGATACAGTTTGGCGATGATTCAGCCCAGACCTGAATGATTATCCTTGCTTTCTGGGCCTCATTTATATCTAGGAGCTTTCTGAAGAGCTGTGAAGCATGCTGATTAATAATGGTTTCATTGGAGTTTGGATGGTCTGTTGACTTTGAATACGAACCACGCAGACGAAAAAAAGCACAATCCTTTTATGCACTGATGCTTTGCAATCTAAGCGAGTATAGGATAAAGACAGCCTGGAATTAGGCTGGAATCATGTGGCAAGGATTTAACACTCTCAGGAGCACCTTCTTTGGCACCACCGATGGGGCTGTGATTCCTTATATGTAACTGTCCCTGTAATAATGTACATCCTGCACTGAAACAGACAGTGGAAGCTCATCGGATGCTGAGGGCATAACAGCCCAGCTTGCGCGTCATGGAATATTCATGATTTGCTTGCCTAACTCCCAAGCCTCTTAAATACCTGAGGTGTTGCGATCATCTGACAGGCGGTTTATTTGGAATGCAAGCTGCTGACAGATGCACAGAATCATGAATGAAAGTTTTCAAACGTAGGAGGAAGGGAAAAGATGAAATGGTATCCTTCTCCGTTAGTTTGGGAATGTGAGGAAATCGATTGGGCTGGCTTCATCAGTGCTGGCCGGCCAACCCCACAAAGTATTAGACAGAAAGTAATAATATATATTTAAAAAAAAACGCAAGGAAAAGTAAAGTGAACCCTTCAGAATTACCTGGATTTCTGCATTGATTACTAGTAAAATGTGGTCTGATCTTTATCTCTTTCAGTAAGTAACAGTTATGGACAATCTAACTAGCAACACGCAAACAATTGTACTTTGCATGTGTTGAGCAGATTGAGTAACATCACTGAGTAACAGGCCAGGAAAAGTGAACCTCTGTGTTAATGACTTCTCCAAAGCTAATTGGCAAAGTGTGTTTCAAATAATGAGTTTAGATTGGAAGTTTGGGTTTCACAGGTGCTTTGGCAATTAAAGCCTGCTCAGTGACAATCTGTCTTCTCAAGGAGGGTTAGTGTGAACCATGCCTCGATGCAAACAACTTTCAGAAGATCTCAGGAGACATGTTATAGAGACACATGAAGCTGGAAAGGCTATAAGCATTGCTAAAGACCTGGGTGTATATCAATCCATGGTTTTGCCAACAAATGGAGAAAATTCACGTTGTTGCAAGTCCTCCTAGGAGAGGGTGTCCTGTTATAATCATTCCAAAAAGAACAACAGGCTCCTGAAAGAGGCAGAACCCAAGGTTAACAACAGAGGACTCTACAAGCTGCAAAAATCTTTGTTACTGTGCACACATGTCCACTGTTAGAATAATACTGAACAAGAATGATGCTCATGGAAGGCCACCATGAAGGAGGCCACTGCTGTCCATAAAAACAATGCAGCCCTTCTGACGTTTGCACGAGATGTCCACCCGGATGTTCCATGGTGGTTCTCTGAAAAATGGACAGATGAGAGAAAAATGATTTTTTAGCACAAATCCACAAAAAAGTATATTGTACACCAACACCAAACTTCATCTCAGCTGTGAAGCATGGTGGAGGGAGCATCATGGTTTGGGGCTGCTTTGCTGCATCAGGGTTGAAATGCCTTGTAATCAGTGAGTGAACAATGACCTCAAACTAAAGAGACGTTGGGTGATGCAACAAGACAATGACCAAAAACACACAATTAAATCAACTAAAGATGGTTGAAAAAGAAGATTTGAGTTTGGGAGTGGCCAAGTCAGATTCCTGATCTTAACCCTGTAGGGGTGTTGTTATATGACCTGAAGGGGGCTGTGCAGGCAAGGCACCCCAGAAATACTGATGAACTGAAAATCATTTGCAGGGATAAATTGTCCAAAATTCCTCCTCAACATTGTGCAAATTTTAATTGTAGCTACAGGAAACATTTGATGGAGGTGACTGCTGCTAAAGAGGGATCTACTGGTTACTCAGTGTGCTCTGTAGAAGACATATAAATGTCTGTGTGTAATTAATTTAGTTAGACAGCATTTGTCTATAATTTTGACATAATCAAACCATAGTTTGTTAGTAATCAATGCAGAAATCCAGGTTTGGTTCAAAAAAAAGGGTTCACCCACCTCTTTTTGCAGCTGTATGTCCTGTGATGTAACTTCCACAACTGTTGCTCAGCATATAGTAAGTTAACGCTACAGAAATCCCAGTGTCCATTTTCTTCTGTGGATTTGCATTAAAAAAGTTAACAAGCTCCTGCTAACACCTCTAGAATAAGCCCAGGCCATTTGGTCCTGGTGGCATTTGAGTTTTTCTACCTTTATATAATCCTCTGAGATTATAGATGTTCCTTGCTCCGATGCAGTGAGCTACCTGGCAGGAATGTGTACAAAGCATCTAAATGTGGCGCTCCGTCTTACATTTCACGCTCATATGGTAGTGCGGACGGCCAGGGAATTTTAAAACAGCACTGTGACATTTAAAAGCACGGAACTGTGTTGCACTGCCACTATCTGAAAGAAAGTGCCAGGATGAGACACCGTTCTCCTGGCTTTGAAAGAGAGAGAGAGAGGGAGAGAGAACACTCATGCAGCAAAAGTTGTCTTCTGAAACATGATCATCCACCTTTAAATCCCAGAGCAATTGGTCTTCTGGCATGTCCCTTCAGAGCCCTGAGTAATTCCATTGTTCAGAGGGTGTTTTGATTTAATAATATGTATTAGTCCTAAGAGGTTAGTTATGAATTAGTTTGATTGAATCTAAAATCCCCAAGAGGATCCACATTAACACCACTCATGCATGGGTTGTTAGCAATCCATTAACACTACATGCATGAGCACGTCGCTTGAAATTGCAATAGCTTTATTAACTTGGAAATATGCTTTATAGTAGTTGATCTCGCTCCTTCTGCAATGTGGTGATGTGCTAAAAGTAAACTTGGCTAACAGCCGAGAAAAAAAAAAGAATCAGCCGAACAGTGTTTACCCTCTTCAGCCCATGTAAAAACACTTCACAAGCTGTGCTCTATTGTCAAACGTATCATGAGATAATGAGGAATTAAGGGATTTTTTGAGCCTTAATTAAAGGCTACTTCTGCAACTATCTACTGGCATTTCCCAAGCACAGTTGTGGTGGTCCAACACAGATAAAGGCCTTAGTTTAATTGTTGTTTGAAGAATGGATTAGCTGACATATGTTCTACCAACACCTCGATCCATAATCTCCTCTCAATCATAAAACTGTACATGAAGCTGATGCAAATCTTCCACAAGCCAAAATCAACACCATCAGGTGTACTCATAGAGTCCAGATCCTTTGGCTCTGCTTTCGTTAACAGTGATTTGCAAGAAGCTTGAAGGTGGATCAAATCAGCTGATACTGCACTAATCAATACTGTCTCTAGGAAATTGGCTCGGGGGGGATTCGCGCTAAAAAGAAGCAGGCCTCGCTGACAGCGGTGACAGCAGCTCCCCTAATGGGCCCGAGCATTTGTCTCCCTCCTTTAGCATCACAAGGTAGGAGAAGACAGTGTAAAGCAAGCCCATTAAGCATTCAACAAAGGTAGCACTGATTGGACAAACACGGCTTAATGGTTGCGGGGTTGTGCAATGTCACTTTGCAGGGAGTTTAGCATTGTTTTAACAGATGAAGTTTCTCACAAACAGGGCTTTCAGCTGCACAGAGTTGATTTTTAAATGGGGAATTCCACTGGTTCTTGAAAGATCCTACATAATTCAACAGATTTTCCAGAGAGTCCGAACCGTTCACAGGAATGGTAAAGTGTTTGATGCCTAAGGCAGTAGTCTCCAACCCTAGTCCTGGAGAGCTACTTTCCGGCAGAGTTTAGTTCTAACCTGTATCTAATAAGCTGCCTCGCCCCTTACTTTAACACTAATACATCTGATCCAGTCCATTAGAGACTCGGGAAGAGGTCGAATAGCTGGAGCAGGTGTGGCAAATTGCAGTTGGAACTAGGCTCTACAGGAGAGTTGCTCTCCTAGAGTAGGGGTTGGAGACCAGTGGCCTAAAGGTACCTCACAAAAAGTAATGAAATCATTACAAATATAATGCTTCACATTTAAGACCCTGTTGTTCAATAGTCTTACGCCAAGATTTTAGCTTAAAACATGTTGTCTTAATTTATTCATGATAGAAAGCTGCATGCAGGATGTTGTAAGCCAAAATAGAACCCAAAGAAAACTTAAAACTTGTTTACATCCAGTGATGGACAACGTACACAAACTATGTAGTTGAGTTACAGTAGAGATACCCAAGGTAAAATACTCCTCCAGTAAAAGTAGAAGTTCCTCCCTTTAGACCTCCACTGGAGTAAAAGTACTAAAGTACTTAATGATGGAGAGTAACAGTAGCATGATTTATTATGGCTCTAATGTCTAATTATCATTTTGGGAACAAGACTCTTAACTCATTTTAGGTGAAGAGACTCTAGTGTCACTCTCAGTCCACCAGTCTTTAATAGAAGGTCATTAATTATTCTGACACTGGTGTCTATTGCAATGATCATAAGCACAAAACGCTGAAGGAGGACAGTTTCTATTAGGTAGAACCAAGCTCTGTCCAACAGCTCAAAACAAGCTCAAAACAAAGTGACCACTGTACACTTATATCGTTTTTACATGTTACGTTTTTATGCACACATAAGCCAATAGGAGTGAAAAGTAAAATATTTGAGTTTGAAATGTAGTGGAGTTAAAGGAAAAAGACCCCCAGAATGGAAATACTTCAGTACAGATACACCAAAACACTACTTGCAGTACAGTAACAATTACATCACTGTTTACACTCTGCATTTCATGTCCAGATCATGCCCAGAAACTTCCAAAAAGACTCCATTTACACTTTTTTTTTGTTTTCCTAAAATGCATCTTCACTTTGACCAGAAGGGTTCAGATTATACTTTTCCCATCTACACATATGTTGTTCCTGTTTTATTATTGTTCACTATTTTCCCATTATGATACAAGTGGACAAGCTCAACTTGGATGCTTCTACTGGCCAGGAGTGCATGAAGGTTATTGATTCAGGGTCATCTTCAGCCTTGCATATCCACTACATTTTGCTGCATGGTTTATTCTCTCACCGGCCTTCAGCAGACAGATGTTTGCTCATGCAATAGTGTGTAGATAGCAAAAATGTTTCCTGTTCACATTCGTGTTAAGTGCGGCCAAGATCCATCTCTGACCACCTCTGAATGTGGTGCGAGTGATCTGATGGTATTCTGTTTACAATGTGGTGTAGAGGTGTCTACCCTAGGCTTTCCATGCTGTCTAGTGAAACGTGGGCATCCTAAAAGCCATGTTTGTCCAAGGTGTAAACAGGCTCTTATTTTGTTGGGTTTTTCACCATTTTACCACCATTAACAGGAAATTAAATGGTTATACTGGAATCCCTAGTTCCAATCACCACCATTATACATCTGAATCTGTAAACTTCTCTACTAAGTCATAATTCACATTAAAGAACTCTGAATAAGTATTCATGTTTAATCCACTGAATTGTACAGAACGTTCTATCTTTATCTGCAATGTGGAATACTTTGTAAGGATATAATTCTAGGAAAGACTGTAACAGATTGCAGCATACAGCTTCATTAAAACTTCAAATGCCATGAAGCAGCTGTCTTGTAATTTGTTTGCTGATTGTGGCCCGCTGCAGCTTGCTGTCAGTTCATTAGCAAGGTCAATGTGCTAACTCCAAGCCAAGCCATTCAGCGTGGCATCCTGTTACAGGCTCTGCTGTTATTTTGCCTTTTTCGTTTACCACATGCATAACATTATATTCTTTATGCTAAACATAAACAATAAAAAATCAAATCTGACACTCAAACTATTAGCTCTGCACGCTGAAGATGAAGATAAGTCACCTCGTATTAGAAAGTGCAGCGTACTGTGGCACCCTCCACGGCCTGCGCTGCTGTGAGGAGCTTAGGAGGTGTGACCATGCCGGCTGTTGGATCTCTGAGGGTGGCCTATGCTGTCAAGTCAAGGTCACCACTGCTTTTCGTGGGTGAAGCCGCCAATGCTGGAGGAGCTAAACGCACGCAGTGCTGGTGGATGGATCCCCAAGGGCCGTGGGCAGCTCATGCAAGCAGTGCCCTCACCAACACTGACGACGCAATGAACAATGGCAAAAACGAAAGGCCACTGCTGGTATGGGATTTGATGATGTGAACCGTGAAAAGTTGGAGCTCCTGCCCCAAAGACATAACCCCAGGGTTATGTGGGTGCCTGCCTCTGAGGAGAGGGCACCTTGTGACAGTTCTGCTGACCAGGACAGAGAACAGGCATGAACTACATGTCTCCCAGAACTGTGCTGATTGCTGGGATGGCTGGGGGGGAGCGCTGCATGGAGTCTTCCAGGGGCCACAGTGGTGTGAGGAGCTTAGGGAGTGTATGCAAGGCAATTTTTGGGAGGCAACATATTACTGGTGTAAGAAAGAAAACATCTGTTGTTGTTGTTTATGTTGTTGTTGTTGTTGTTGTTAGTGTGTAGTTGTGTTCATGAGAGTAACTGAGTGCAAGTAGGCTGGGCTTTGTAGTGTAACAAGTGGTTAGATGTGCCTACCTTCCTCATACGTTGTATTCTCATCTCCCTGTGTTTTGTGTTGGGGTTAGCACTGGGCTGGGCATTTCTTGCTGCCTGTTGAACTGCCTGTACAATTTGAATTGTTCTTGATATGAGACTGAATGGAGTTTGTGTAGCCTCTACAGTAGCATGTTTAGCATGTTAGCATTTTTTTCACTGCTTTTTAATTCCAACAAAGTGAAGAAAGCTCAAAACTAGTAGTAGAGTCAGGAATCAAATATGCAAAAAATAAGATATTTAGCTATGTCAAAATAATCAAGTTTCTGAGCTGATAGCTGTGATTACCTTGATCTTACAAGGGAATCTGAAGAGATCTCGATACGCTGAAAACCACAACCAAATTCCTGTGACCTTTGACTGCTCAGACTAGGGATGCAACGATTAATCGACCTAGTCATCCAAATCCAATGAACCAATTATTTGGCAACTAATTGAATAGTCTACTAGGTGATGACATCATGACTCCCTTTCAATAAAGACCTGTGATTGTAGTATTTAGTTGCAAAAGACAGCAAATGCACCAAACCCAGAATGCAAGTTAGACTGAGGTTTTTAATTTACTTGATGTTATATATTTTTGTTGTTACTTTGCACATCTTTTATTTATATTTTATGTTAGAAGGAGTGTTCATTAAAACAGTGAATTTTTGAATAAGGTATTCATCTTCTTTGTTAGTTAGCAAATAAATGAACCATAAGGTAAATATATAAGAGTTAAGCAGGAATTGAGTGATTCATAATCTTCAACAATGGATAGATTGTTTGACTATCAAAAACAGTTGTTTGTTGCAGCCCTAGCTAAGCACTTTACTAAAAAACTACTGCGTTCTGTTACTGGACCCACAAACGCAAATTAAGAGTGTACTATGCACCGGGGAAATTATATATCAGCATCCAGAAACACTGCTGACCTTTCTGGACTTAAGCTCATCTGAAATGGTCAAATGCTTAGTGGAAATGTGTAATGTGGTCTGATAAATCAGCATTTCTGGTTATTTATGGAAATTGTGGACATTGTGTTCTCTGGACCAAAGGAAGAAGAAAAAGACCATCCAGATTGTTGCCAGCATAAAGTTCAAATTCCAGTGTCTGTCATGGATTTGGGGGGTATTATTACCACTGCACACATTTTGGACCAACATACCCTGCCTGTTTGATGCTGTCTGTTTCAGGGATGTTCATTATTATATCAACATTACGACACCAGGAAACATTCTGCACGTGCTACATAACACAGTTGGGTAATCAGAGAGTGAAGGTGCTTTACTGACATGCCTGGAGTCCAGAACTCCAGTGAAAATGTGTGTGTGTATGCGTGTGTGTGTGTGTGTGTGTGTGTGTGTGTGTGTGTATGTGTCTTATTAAGCTTAAAATACAACAACGAAGACCCAGTCCGGTTAAGACCTTGTATAAGACCTTTTTTCAGTCCCCAAATGAGTATTCAGTGCTATTAAAAGGAAAACTGATGTAGCACAGTGATAAACATCCACCTGTCCCAGCTGTTTTGGAATGTGTTACAGGCATTACATTGGAAATAATACTTGTATATTTACAAAAAAAATAATGAAGTTCACAGGATAAAACATCAAACATTGTGTTTTTGTACTGTTTTCAAGTTAATACAGGTCAAACAGAATCTACTAATCACTGTTTGTGTTTTTATTGGAATTTCACATTATACTATATACATTTTCTGGAATTGGGGTTAGTAGTAAGCCTAAAACAAAATGCTTTCCAAAAAAAAGAAAAATGAAAAAAAAAAAAAAACTTTTGGCTATTAGGAAACCAAAACTTGCAGGTTGCGGGACAGTTAAGTTGCAAACTATTCTTCCTTGTCTCAAAAGCAGGTTTCTTGGCAAACACAGCTCTGGTTTTAGCATAACCCAAGAGAAAATAGAGGATGGTATTTAGGGGCATATTTAGGGGCACAATGGCTGTAATATTATCACTGTAAATGAAGGACAGAAACTTATTATAGGATCTGCTATCCTCAGTTAGTTGGAGCAAAAGAGCAGTTTGGCTGAACAACAGCTAGTAATAGCATATTCAACCTTTCCTTCTCATGTACTGTCCTTGCTATCCAAACATGGCGGCCAAACGCATCTATTTGAGGCGGGGATATGCAAATAGCAGCGTGTTGCTAATTGGTCTATTCTAATAAATCCCCAAATCTACGTCATGAATGAGACATTTCTGTTGCTCGTCCAAAACAGTGCTATAGTTTTTGTCTTAGCCACAGTGTTGTGCACGGGTTTGCAGTTTTTCTCCTGTTTTCCAAGTACAAAGAGCATAGAAATCATTTTATGTTAAGACTCATTAAGCACAGAAGTCCTTTACTGACTCCGCTTTTAAATCAAAAGTGTCTTTATTAGAGTCTGAGTGCTGCACTGCATTAGACTAATGTCAGCACGTTGTTTTGTGAGGCAGGCTTTGTACCACATCCGTCCTGTTGAATGCTCTCGCTTGCTAAGTGTTAAGAGAACGAGAGTGGAGCTGCTTCTCCGCCCCCTCCTCTTCCTCAGCCCTCTCACACACTCGCGCGGCAACTCCACACACCACTGCTCATCCCGTTCCCGGACCACACACACGCGCGCGCAAAAGCCCCCAAAACAGGACCTAAAAGGGAGGGAAAAAGAACCACGGCGAGCAATGCTATCTTCTCCCAATGCCTCATGCCGTTTGAGAGCGAGGCAGGATGAGTTTCATCTCCTCCGGATTTTTGGCGCGCCTCTACTTCGGAGTGCACGTCGTGCTCCAGTCGCTGGTGGAGCCCGGGCACGCGCACCCGCAGCCGTGCCACATCCTCGCGCGGATCGGCCACACCGTGCGCCTGGGAGCGCTCGTGCCGCCGCAACAGGCGCTGCGCGTGCAGGCTGCGCTGGACCGCGCGCTGGCCGGCCTGGCGCGCGCCGGGGGCAACCTGCTGCCGTACAACCTGAGCGTGGAGATGGTGGCGGGAGAGCCCACCAGCGCCGATCCGGAGTCGCTCTTCAGGTGCGTGTGTCAGGCGGTGGTGGTGCGCGGGGTGTCCGCCGTGCTCGCCTTCCCGCAGAGCCACGAGGAGCTCGTGCACGTGGACTTCATGGCCTCTTTCTTGGAGATCCCCTTCGTGAGCATCCTTGAGCACGGAGAGCCGCTCAGGACGCAGGTAAAACTCCTGTTTGTTCTGTTCGTTTGTTTTAATCAGTTTCGTGCGTAATTGTGCGTAAAGGTTTGTTTGGCACGTGTTTCACAGTTGCTGTTAGGGTACCTCCTAAATATATAGAAGGTAAATGCCTGTCTTTCTCTCTTGTCTCTCTGTGTTTATTACATACTCTGTATATACAGAGTATATATACACAGCGCGCACACACCACACACACACACACACACACACACACACATACATACACATACATATTGACATGTAAACAAAGAATTCAGGTCAATAAATTGTATTTATTTATTTTGTTTGTTTTGTTTGTTTATTTATTTATTTGTCTGTATTGGCTTAAAAGTCTGAGCCCTATTTGGGATGAAACAGAAACACTGGAAATCCATGTCTATAAATGCAATGACAAGCTGCTGTTCTGATCCCTAAGCCAGCTGCCTCAGTAGAGGTGAATAGATGTGCTGGATGTTTGTGAGCAGGCTGAACTGAGCTGTGTCTTGTTTGGCCTTTAATTTGTATGAAAACCCTTTAATCTGGTTTCAGTCAGGTCAAAACATGCTCAACGCTTGCTGTCCAGCATTTGCCATTTGTGGCCCTTCAAGCCTTGATTGGGCTTTGGTTAGTGTTTATTCCCTCGTTTAAAGACGCAGCGAGTGACCTTAACTGATGAAAGAGGCTGGCCTGATTGGTTTCCAGACCCACATCAGGCAGCTGCTTTGCAAGTGATTGCACGGCTATGTCCGTCCTTTATTCGTTATTCCTCAGGTCTTTCATTCTTTCATTTTTGACACAACAGAGCACACGTCTTCATATCGTTCCTGGAGGAGCGCAGTCATCCAGCTAATTTGAGTGTGCTGTGTGTTTTGCACCTGTCACGGCTGCTGGTGTTTGACTGCCTGCGTGCTGCTGCAAGGGACTGGCGAGTCTGAGCAGAGAAAGCCCGCTTACATCACAAGGTACTTTAAGAAATTAAAAAGAGGGTGGAAAAAAAATCACACGCCGTAAATCTCGCCACCCGCGCGGGGAAAGCACGCACATTTGTCTTCTTTAATATCCTCTCATTAAAGTCGCTTTGGAGGGTTTCTTAATTCACTGCGAAAACATCAAACCACTTCATCCAAAAAAGGAAAGGCACCTTACTGAGCCCCATCCCCTTCAACTAGAAGCACTTTCTTTGCAGATTTCAGCTGCAATCAAATGCATGGGGATCATTCATCTGGAATGTGCCTCCTGCCTGAGCAGCTCTGAGCTTCTGAATGGTGCTGGGAGTGCGCGGTAATTGTAATGCTGTCATGGGACAGCCCTGAGTGAAGATCAGTGAATGACAAAAGCTCCTGCTTTACAGCCTGTAAACTTCTCCCTTCTTCTCCCACGGTCTGCCAGTCTGTATAAAAGCCCGGTTTGATCTGCTGTGGAGCCCGTTCCGCAGGAGGAGAGGAAAAAAATACAGCAGGGTTTCAGCAATAGGAAGCACTGAGGGAAGGAATGTGCAGAGCAGCCGGATGGAGACGGAGTGCTGGGGGATGCCTGGATGCTCCGTCAGTGGATTTGCTGGTGCTGCTGTTTGAGGAGAGCATTCTCCAGCAGCCTTCTTCATCATTCTTTCACAAGAACGAAGCGAAGCTCATTTCTTTCTCACTTCTGATTCGAGTATCTGTTTTCTGTGGCGCTCCAGCATGCTCATGGCAAGCACTTGGCTTTGTACAGAAATGTCAGGACGGCTGAGCACATTAATCTCATGCAGAAAATGTGCAGGGAATACAGTCCTCCTATTAAAGGAAACACTCCAGCATTTTCATCTTGTCTGCTGCTGAAGCTTGAGGTCACTTACTGTGGAACAGTCATTTTAACACTGTGTGTACTGGCAAACCACTTTTGGACCCCCAAAGATCCTTTGAAGGAATAGTCTTTGTAGATGCATGTGAATGAAGAGACTTTCTGAAGTAGGAGGAACCGGTAAGGTTTTGTTTGGTGTTGGATGTCACTGCACAGTCAGTGATGCTGTCGCCAGATTTATTCTACAGAAACAAGCTTTAGGATGCAGAAGGAGAAAACGAAAAAAAAAAAATAATAATAATAACTGGTCAAATGTATCAGTTGGTTAAAATGAAGGAAACACAAACGAGTACATGAATGCAAACTAAATCAGAGACTGTAACATGGCTGGTTCTCTCAGATCCCATGACTGATAACAGCCTGCTACTGTTGACCTCACAGTGAATCCAGCCACTGTCAATCTGGCTGCCTGATTGCTCTGGTTACTCCTCTAATTTATGACTGTTACTGTCATATGGTCCCAGAGAGAGACAGACAGGAATCCTGGATCAATAAGCCCCTGGGCTGTCCTTAAAAAAAGGTCAAAGGCCATTCGCACACGCTGAATATCAGGTGGTGGCTGTATGTTGCTGCTGTATGTCGCTGCCGATTAAAGTCACACTAGATTACAAATGATCTAAAAGTCTTAAAGGAGCAATATGCAAAGTGTTTGCCGATTTCATGTTCCACATATTCCATAGTCCCTCCTCCTCCCTCTTCACTCCTCCCTGTTTACTTTGCTGTCTGAAGAGTCATTGTAAGTTTAGCATTCGTCCATTTACTCTCCAGAAGTGGCTCTAGTGGTTGAAACAGCACCAATTGCAACAGTTGTACCCAGAAGGAAGTGTGGGATTGCAGTGCTACTTGGAAGGAAGATAAAGGTTACCAGGAACAGTTAATGATGATAAATTTAGACTGATATGGGTAATATTTATTGAGCTACACATACAGAAGTAGTGTCTCTCAGTATGATGTCGGGCCCCCATGTTTGCTAATGGAGCATGCCAGTTGTAGATGTTGCTAATGGTGTCCTGTGATAATCCATCCCATGCAGCTTGAACATTCTCACACAGATTTTGTGGTAGGGTTGGAGGTGCAGTGACACCAGGCTTCCTGAATGTGTGACATGTGACAACAAACCATTCATTTTGGTGTTGACCACGGTACCTCCACACACAGATTCATTGGTCGTCTCCACCAAGACAAAAGCGGGACTCATCACTGAAGATGATCTGCTACCATTCTGAGTCACTCCGTGACAGTCTGGCATGACACCATTGCAGTCTTTGGCGACGTTGACGTGGTGTTAAGGGCAGTTGTTGTAATGGTCTGCGTGCATGTAGTCCAGCATCGTGCAGCTGTCTGTCCATGGTGCTGGAACTAACAGGATGACTCATGGAGGACATCGCTGTTCACTGAAAGTCGGCATGCATGGCTTTTGGGTCAGTCAGGTACAGGGAGAGATAAGGCCCATCCTTGCTTATGTCACATGTGTGGCCAAGCATGAAACTTAAATCATTTGCATGTCTCACAATGTCAGACCTACCCATCAAGTTTCATTCCTGTCAGTGAATCAACTGTGAATACTTCTAGGTGCAACTATTTGTGCAACTATTCTTTTGAGTGTAATTTGACCAGGGGCATGTCAACGACTGTATACCAATTCAAAGTTTTACCCAGGCCCGCATGTCCAGTCCGAAAACTAGTTAGGAGTCTTTATTTGTAACAGCGTAGAAAAGAACACAAAACCTGTTGACATGAAATCCACTTCAGCACCTGCCTATTAACTTCTATCATAAATCCATAAGTTAACAAATTCTTATTTTAGCTTCTGATCACACTAAAGCAATATTTCCCAACCCTTGTCCCGGAGGCCCACTGTTCTGAACATTTAAGGTGCATTACAACCGCCCTCATAGTTCCCTGCATAGTATACTGTACATTGTAAGGGTGATTCCAAACCATAGGGAGTGAAAGCGTTCCGCTGGAAAATAATTTCATATTGCACAGCTAATAGTGAGCGATGGTTTATCACTTCGTAGCAAGAAGCTGCAAAAGCTTTTGCCCCGTAGTCATTGCACATCTTTTGATGTATGTTTGATGTTGCAGGACGTTCTGAATGAAGGTGTATATTAACTACTGTTCCCACATCCTGTACTCACATGTGTAGGGAATATGATAGTGCTGCTCAGGGACCCTGTGGAATGGCATGCAGCTTTAGTGTTTCTCTGCTCCAAATGCACCTGATCCAAATAATCAGCTCATTAATAAGCTGTTACTGATGCTGCCTTCAAGTGGTGTCGGAAACTGGGAAACACCAATTTTCCTACTTGGAAATTGCCCTCAAATGAGTCATATTTACAACTGGTAAACTCTGGATTCTAGATGCTAGAACAGGTTATGAGATGTGAAAAAAGAAAAACATACACCTGATGTGCTTCTATTAAACCTTTGTGCTTCTTAAAACAGCAAGGAAAAATCAGGACAGGTCTCCGTGCTTTTCCCATGTGGTGGGTGTCACGTAATGTCGTATTTACTAGTTTACCATCTAGTTTATTCAATCTTCCGAGGAGCACCCAAATACAACATGAGCTAAAGCAGCCATACTGAGGCAAGGAGACACTTGAGTGGGCTGCCTTCCGCTTATTAAGAAATGGGATAGGCTCCAGCACCCCCCATGACCCAGAGGGATAAAAGTGGTTTAGAAAATGAGTGAGTGAGTGAGTGAGTGATAATCTCAAATTGAATTGAAGTTTTATGGTTATAAGAAAAACATAATCTAGCCTGGTTGATGTGTGTGCATATTAAGGCATATAGATCTCTGGGACGATCGGAATATAGCACCGGGGACACAAAACATTAGTTGCCAGGTTGTTGAAAGTGTGCAAAACATTGTGCGATAGGCTTTGAGGTACTTTTACTCTGGTCTGATGGGTGTGTTAGAGGTGGCAACAACATGTTTGTAAACCCCACCCTATGTAAAGTGGCAGTGCACACTATGGATTCTGATGAAATCTTCTACATATGTAGCCGCTACAGTTTAATGTGCATGACAAATTTAAGACATTAGAAGACATGTTTGTCTTGTGGAACACAACACACCTCTGTTTTTGTTTTATTAAATGTTTTGCTATATATTGCCAGGGCTAAACCCTGTTGTCTAAGGCTATCCAAAGGAAAAACAAGTGTCTCCAGAATGGCTACTTCACAGTAGAGGGCACAAACCTAATTTAACTTTAATGCAAGTCAATTGACTTTTTTTTTTTTACTATTTCCATACGGTTTTGAGCCATTTCCATTCCTCATGAAATTTTCATACAGTGTAAACAGCAGGTGGTGTGTTCAAATGATGCATAAAAGTAAAAATCGACAAAAATTGAGATATATGTTATGAGTACACGTGAATGCCACAACGGTGTCAAAATTACTACTGGACTTTTCTACAAGGCTTGAATTTCTGAGTTGAAGGCTTCCTTAAAACATCATTCCGGCCGCTGATGTTTCTGTTGCCTGTTTTTCAGTTCTCCAGTATCCACATGTGAACACTGCAGGCTACAATCTTTTGCCTGGAGCAAAATATGGATTCGTGTATAGCATCACGGTGCCAAACACAGGGTTTGGGTAAACTCTAGTCATGAATTCTGCATTGTGAATGGCTATCAACAGGTAGACTAGCCAAGGACACTGTGAAGGTCACTGCTTGAACAGACTCTTCCTTTAGTGCACACAGTGTGGATTTCATAAGACTCGCACTGAATTGGCGTTTAAAGGGTTGCAAAAAAAAAAAAAAACACATCCCTTAACACGCTGTGCCCACCTGTTTTCCTGTCTACCAATGGTCATGCTCCTTGAAAGGTCAATTGAGATGAAAATGTTGATGGGTCTATCTCTTCTGGAGATCTGCACAGATGAATCAGTGCCCAGTGAAATAAATAAATAAAAGTCCAAAGTTAATAAGCCCAGAGAGACAAACACTGGCCAAAGGCATATGGAAATCATCCTTGCAAAAGAACATAATTAATAAGAAGAACAAAGAAATTGATTTTATGGAGATTTGACATTCAATTAACATTGGTCTAGGGCCTGCTTTCTTAAAGGATGTTTGAACAGAAGTGCTCATCATGCTGTTTTATATTATTCGTTTGGTCAGAAGACGCTAAGCCGATCCAGCGTTCCGCTACACTGCAGATGCTTTGTGAATATGGGCCCTGACGGGTAAAAAAAACTGTGCTCCTCGAAACAATGACCCAGAGTGTGTGGATTGCCCTGACACAGCAACGTTAAGGTCAAACCATAAACCGCATAGGGAGTGGCCAGAGGGATTAGGGGTGAACTCAATAGAACTGAAAACGGGACCACTGCACTTTACTGTTGCTTTTTTGCTGTAAAGGTAAGAAAAGCTGCTAGCTCTCGGTCTTCGGTTGGAGCGTCTCAGCAGCTGATTTTCTGGGAAGCTTTGTGTTGAGCATCGTTAGCTGTGGTCAGCGGTTCATGGAGATACAGAGGATTGTCTGAAGTAATGAGCTTCTGGCAACACGAGGTTTTTAAGGCTGCAAGATGCGTTTTATTTTGAGCAAACACAGTGACATTTGTTTGCAGGTTCACTCTACATGGTGAAACTGCCATGCCACTACATATATGTTATTTGCTGCCTGCAACATAATGCACAATAAATGACTACAGTAGTTAGCCAAACAGTACTTTCAGGTACACCAAACTTTCTCTATATAGCCTCATCTGCAAGGTGCAATTCACATACAGCATTTGCAGCATTTTAACGTCTTATCATCAGAAGAATAAATAATGGCCTTGCAAAAAAATACCCATTGGTCAAACATTTCAACTGGTTGAAATGAAAGAAAAACAAATGAATACATGAATGCAAAATAAATCAAAGACACCGAAAGATAGCTGGTCCTGGCGGTTCGCCTGTCACTCTGAGTTCCGATAACAAATAACAGCCTGCTACTGTTGACCTCGAAGCGAATCCAGACACTCTCGCTTTGGCAGCCTGGCTTGGCTGCCAGATTGCTCTGGTCAACGCTTTCAAAGCTACATCTCTAATTTATGACCATTGCTGCCGTTTTGTCACAGCGAGACACTGGAATCCTGGATCAATGAGCCTCCGGGCTGTCCTTAAATAAAACACAATATAATGAAGTTTGTTAGGCTGGCCCTACACGACGAAACTGTCATGCAACTATTCACATGTTTTGCATTGCCTGCAACATCATGTCTGATAGTTGCATGAAGCAGTTGAACAAGTCCCATGCACATTCAACGGCTCCAAAAAGTATTTTTGATACGGCATAACATTCCCTAAGTAAAGTCATCTGTAAGGTGTAATGAACATTTCTATTCATGGCATTTCGCTTACAAGGTTATTCATATTACAGGTAGACCAATGTAGTGTTAGGAGTCTTGCCCTTATTGGTGTAGCACAGCATAGTTACCCAGACTGGGAATCGAACCCCCATCTCCCACATGGGGTGGTAGCTCCCTGGCGGGTAGTGGTGTTATCCACCAACCACACATAACGTATTTGCAGAATTTAAAAAATAATCAATTTTTTTCTGCTGTCATTTTTTCTCTGTATATGTATTTTTTCTATCCATCTATGGTTCTTTATTATATGTATATTATCTGTGGAGTGTATGTTAAGCCTTTGAGAATAAATACTCAGTAATACATTATAGTTACAGCCTACTTGATCTCTCGCTCCTCTTGTTCATAGAGGAGTGCATATCAGCCTATTGGTCTCTCCTTCTGTAATATTTTTCATCCTTTGGAACCCAAATGAATATGAGTACTAGTGCATCAAGAGAGGATCACGTAGCTGTGTAGATCATGATAACTGTAGGCTAACAAAGAGTAAGAAACTATGGCACAAGCTGCTAACAGCTGTTGCGGGCTACGCTCTACGACAGCTATGTTAACTAAGATGGTTCTTTAGTACCGCATATAGTTCTGTATAAAAGTATTTCTTGCTGAGATTGTTCTTTGCGTCAGACTGATGAAGAATGTGTTACTTATTGTTCTATGTATAACCTTTTGAGAATGGTTTTATGTAGCACCTAAAAGGGTTCTTTTTGACATTGTAGCAATAGTAGAATACAATAGCAACCATACACAGCTCATTCTCCGTCAATTCTGAAGAACCATTTCACCATATATTTAACTCTGATTATGTTTTTTTGAAAATCCTTAGTTTTGCATAGTAGAATACAATAGTAAATTAGCTGAAACAAGTGGAGCACTTTGTAGCTGGAACTAGACTCTGCAGGAAGGTACATCCCCAGGACCAGGGTTGGTGACCACTGCAGTTGGCAATGTTGGAACATTGCTGTGTGGATTTGTTTGCATTCAGTCACAAGAGCATTAGTCAGAAACCTGCTTAAGCTGGAGAAAATAAACATGCTTGTGCATCTGCTCAGAAACTCGCCAAGTTACATTAGTTCCATCTGTGTTTATTTTATTTTAGGATATTATATCCTAAAGTCAGCCTAAAATCCATATATTATATATATTATATTATATTATATTATATTCAAATTTCTTTTAGTTTTCGATAACTGTAATGGAACCACAATGTCTGCCAGTTAAGCCAATGTTCATGTTTCACAAGGCGAGATATGCATGGCTTTAGCTGTTAACTAAGAACTGCCAATTACAACATAGAGAGACACCAGCCCTTCTGGACATGTGACGCACGACAACAAACTGTTCATCTTGATGCTGACCATGGTGCCTCCACACACGGATTCGTTGGTCATCTCCACCAAGACAAAAGCGGGACTCGTAACTGAAGATGACCCGCTGCCATTCTGAGTCACTCCATGACAGTTTGGCATGACACCAGTGCAGTCATTGGCGAAGTTAACGTGGTATTAAGGGCAGTCATTGTAATGGTCTGCGTGCATGTAGTCCTGCATTGTGCAGCCGTCTACCAATGGTACTGGCACTAACAGGATGGAGGGATCACTGCTCGCTGAACATCCGCAGTCGTGGTTGTTGGGTCAGTCAGGTACAGTGATAAAGCCTGTCCTTGCTTATGTCACATGCGCAGCTGAGTATGAAACTTGAATCATTCGCATGTCTCACAGTGTGAAACCTACCCACCAAGTTTCACTCCTGTCAATTGCTCCTTCTGGGTGCAGCTATTTGTGCCACTATTTTTTGATAATGAGTATACGTTCCTTTTGCTGTGTTTTCTGACGTTTAAATCTCACAATCTGATAGTCAGTAATGCAGCTTTCGTCAGTGGGCCTAAATCTAACGCCCATTTGGGCCTAGTCGTACTTCATATTTGGATGATAGCCTCTGTTGCTGAAACGTCTTTGCGATGTTATAGCAGAATAAAAGGCTGTCCAAAAGGATGGTCAGTGAATATTTGGGTCGTCTGATGGGTCACTTAAGGCATGGAGCAGAATGCTGCAGTGCGCAGAAGAAAAATCGATGAATTTAATTAAAACCATAACAGCCAATTATCTCTCAGTAGCGTCTGATATGTTCTGGGGACCACATTCTCAGAGCACTGATTTATTTTATGTGAATGTCAGTGCACTTACCCTATGACTTAAGACATGGGGGTGACCTAAGTAGTCCCCTGCTCCCAGAGCATGGAAGCAGGTGCTCATCTTGTGGGATTGGGGTGTTCAGTGACCTATTTGTACTGTCTGCAGTATGTCTTAAAGGTGGTCGTTGCCTCAGCTGTGAAAAGTGAACAGCTAAAGCTAGTATAAAAGAACAGCAAATAATAGTGGTGATAATAATAGTGACTTGTTGTTATTGTCACACAGTTACTCGCTGGCACGGCCAGTCACGCACAGACGAGACCAGTAAAGTATGACCACTGACCTTGACACACTTCCACATAATCAGCCAGTTGCATAATCTTGCGAAACCTTACAGAGGGACAGCAATCTGACTCTGTGACGGCTGCTTGCTGAGTAGAAGCTAGTCAGGGGTGACCGGCAAAGCCCTAATAAGTATAAAATTGAAGGAGCTGTAGAAAGGCTGGTTGGAAAAACCAGTGGAAGATAAGTTGTAATGGCATGCAGGTGTGCGGCAGCGATAGGAAGAATTGCCTCCTGGGCTGGGGGGCTTCACAGAGAGATATCTGGCCCTGATGTGTGTGAGTGACAGAGTGCTTACTGCGTGTGAACATCCTGGTTTTGCTGTAGCTGTACTCTTCTGTTCAGTGTACAACCAGACAGCTGATTTGATTGGATATTTGTACCCATGACACCTTACCGAATGGTGGGCAGAGTAGCCTACACCCCATACTTAAGTAATAGTGTCATTGTCAATGAAATTATTAAGTAGAAGTAGCCTGGCACAAAAACAGCTTGAGTTGGCATAAAAAGTAGGAAGCCAAAAATTGGGCAGTGAACTCCTTATAGGGTTCTTTGTAGGTGTATGGTGTACTGCAGTATTTAAAATTGTGTCAGCATTTAAAAATGATCACATGATCAAATTTTGTTCTACTTCTGACCAGCCAAATAAATATATATCACTTATTCACAGCCATCATCAAAAGAATAGTTGCACCCAGAAGGAATCAACGGCAGGAATTAAACTTGGTGGGTAGGTTTGACGTCATGAGACATGCAGATGATTCAAGTTTCACACTCAGCCATGCATGTGATGTAGGCAAGGACGGGCCTTATTGCTGTACCTGACTGACCCAACAGCCATGACTGAGCATTAATGCCCTCCGTGAGTCATCCTGTTAATGCCAGCACCATTGGCAGACGGCTGCACAACACAGAACCACATGCACAACTGCAGTTATGATGACTGCCCTGAACACCACGTCAAAGAGTGCAATGGTGTCGTGCCAGACTGCCATGGAGTGACTCAGAATGGCAGGGGCTCATCTTCAGTGATGAGTCACACTTTTGTCTTGGTGGAGAAGACCAACAAATCAGTGTATGGAGGCACCGTGGCCAGCGCCAAAGTGAGAGGTTTGTTGTCATGCGTCACACGTCCAGAAGGCCTGGTGTCATTCCACCTCCACCCCACTCCATCACCATTTGAAACCTCAACCACGAGACGTCTAGCATATTGCTTTAGCAAACATGGTGGCCCGACGCCATACCGAGAGACACTACTTCTATATGTGTAGCTCAATAAATATTACCCATATCAGTCTATATTTATCATCATTTATCGCTCCTGGTAAACTTTATCTTCCTTCCCAACAGCATGGCAATCCAACACTTCCTTTGGGGTGCAACTATTATTTTGATAATTAGTGTACATGTTGAAGGGTAAAAATCAGAGACAGGGAAAACCTCAGAAAACTGTGATAGTGGCTGTGATAGCGGCTTAGCAATGGCCACACATACCACAGAACGTTTCTGTTTAGCTTTCACTATAATACCAGATATCGCTTTCAGGTACGTCTAAACAGGTGTTATTTTAGCATCAGTTGGTCAGAACCAAGTATGGTCTGTGTGGCATGTTTGGCCTGCTAACTAAGCTATCATTAATTTACCCAAAGCACTACAGTCCCAAACACTACAGTGGAAATGAAGTTTATATGTTGGCATTTCTTCTGAAGTTTAAACTGCTTGTGCCCAGTGAAGATGGTTTTTTAGATTCAGTTGTATTGGTGCAGATTACCCTTGAGGTAGGGACAGTCGTTTTGGAAAGGTGCACAGTTGGTGTAGGCAGCACTGAGAAGATTAACTGAGAAGATTAGCTTGGCTGAATGATGATTGCTCAGGTTGGTGGAGGCGGAGGGAGAGCATGTTAAGATATTGTTGGTTAGTATATGCTGTTGGCACATGGTGATGCAACCAAACGTCAGACACTCTTTAGAGGCGGGCAGAAATCACTGCACATGGATCAAAGGTTATGGGGGAACAAGAAATACATTTTTTGTTAAAGATGTAGTGCAACGGATTGTACTTAATGTGACCAAGGACATGGATTTTAGGCTGACTTTAAAGCCAAATAAGGAATTATAAACTGTGAACGGCCAGTGGAACAGACCATTTCCACAAACATGAAAATAGACATACTGTATAATTACTGGGAGATGGACAAAGAACTACAAATGCATCAAAATGTGACTTAAGCACAGTAACTGAGTTCGTGGTTACAGCCCACCTCTGTCTTCCGCTAGATGCGGCTTAAATAGTCAGCTAATGGAGACGAAAGCCTGGAAATTCTCCTGTGGGGAAGGAAGGAAGCTTTTTAAGTGAAGGCCCTGACGTGTCTATTAATGTTTTTTTGTTGTTGTTGTTTTTTTTCCCTCCACCTCACCTTCAGGCACTACAGGGATGATTAGTTATTAGCTCAGCGTACCGTGGCATCAGATGCACGGCCATATTGATTTGACCTTTCACCCACTGCACTTTAAAGGAAGCCTTGTCCCTCTAGTTATGAAGGAGAGCTTAAAGTTTCCTGTCTTCACAAGAATGACCTCATATCTTTCCCAAAATCAATGTTTCCATTTGTTGTTTTATTGATCCCTAACATGGAACCTAATTAGCATAGCTTTTAGATTCATTCATTGCTGGGACACTCTTAGGAAGACCACTAGCTAATTATGAAAAGCAATGAATGTCTCCACGTAGAGTAGTGATTGGAGTTTTCCATAAAGACAACATTAAGTGACATTTCTTTACACTGTTTTTAAGAGATTACTGACCCGGGGTGACCTTACGCCCAACCAGGGATGTAGCTAGATATTAATGAATTGGGGGGCTAAGCATTTACCAGGGGGTCTGGGGGCCTGCTTCCTCAGACTTCCCCAATTTAAAAAATGACCACAAAATGTCTGGTTGTCATGTAACTGGGTATTTATTGGGCAGTGGGTGTAAACTTTATCAGAAATATGGCTGCCTGCTCAGATTAGCACCAAGTAGATCTGCCCTCTTCGTAGTTTATATGATCACAGATCTAACAAGACTTTACATGCTATCAGTCCACTCAGTCCACAACAGACGCAGATCAAACAAAAGCACTGAAGTATAACAATGCTATCACAAAGCTGCAGGTCCTAAATATGTTATTCAAATACACAGATTATAGGTTGCTGTGATCTCAGTTGGTGCAGTCGGAAAGAGTGGGATTTGGCTCTGTGATTGCAAAATCACACCCAGGTTGCCAAGTTTCAAGGTCAGAGTGACAATTGACAGCACAAATCTGAACTTTTCTCAAGCCGAAATTGATTTATTCTAACAAATGAGGATCTAAGTGTTCATCTGCACTGATAGTGTAATCAACACTCGCTTTCTTCTTGATCTCTAACCTCCATCAGTCCTGCTCCTTCGGCCCTGTCAGTCTCCTTCAGCTTCCTTCTCTCTCTCCTTGCTCGTGTTTAGTAACGTTATTTTTATCGAACTCAGATTCACAAGAACTCAAGGCTTAAAGAGATCAATCTGCTAAAACTGGTGTTTGAACTGGCAGAATCTTCTTACCAGACTGGCCTTCAGCAGGGCTGCCGCCCTCTCTAAAGACATTTTGTATTTACATCTACAGGTTGAAGAACTGAGGGATATAAAATTGCATCAAAATTGCAACAACAGTCTACGGCTATTATACAGATAGCAAGACAACAGGGGGCCACTGGAAGCCCACTGAAAGCAGAGCTGGCTGTTTGCTCAGTGTTTTCTGGTGGTTAAGCAGAGTATTAGATTAGATTATGCCACTATTTCATTGTTTATTTTCCACTCACAGTCCAATTTACCTTCATTTCTTTCTTTCGTTTCCTTGTTTATTAGTTCATTAAATAAATGTAACCTAAATTATTGTCATAAATATAGCCGGTTATACGGCTGCATCTGATTTTGTAGCACAGACTCAAAATCATCATTTTAAATTACACCCGTCATTTTTTCTGCATAGGCCTCGGCCATATCCTAGTGCCCAGCTGTCTCACGCCACTGTGAACTGGAGACGCAATGACACAGTTGAATGATGAAGACTGGGGCCTTACTAGAACATTTCTATGTAACGTAACATGAATGTCATATGCTGTCATGAGTTGTTATGAAAGATTGTTTGTCCTGCAGAGGTGGAAAGTAACGAATTGCAGTACATTTACTCGTGTTACTGAACTCAAGTAGGTTTTAGTTTGTAATGGTACTTTCCATTTTTACAGTACAGATCGTTCTTAATAAATTACTTTTAGTTATTAACTTTAATTTAGTAACATTACAGAGTATAAACACTGACATACCAAAAGTCACGGGATACCAGTATGTCAACTGATTATGGTGTGGCATTACATCAAGGAACGGCTATGAGGTTGTGAGGTGTTATCTTGCGAGTGAGGCTGAACCTTGGCCATCATGCTCACAGCAAGGCGATGTAAATTATCGGAGTTCAAATGAGACATGATAATGGAATGCTTCGATTGGGCTCATGTCGTGCGAACTTGCGGGACACACCATTCGTCTGAACTCTCCAGAATGCTCCTCAAACCAATTCTTGACAACTTAGGCCAGATTGAATGGTGTATTACCTGCTTAAATAGCCCATCATTATTGGGGTACATGAAGTCCATGAAGGGCTGCAAGTAGTGACAAAGCAGTGAAACTGACGCTGGTCAGGTCAACCCATGCCATGAGAACACACCCCAAACCTATATGGAACCTCCACCACCAACCTGCCTCATTGACAACTGGAGTCTATGGCTTTGTGGGGTCTGTGCCCAACACGAACCCTTCCATCAGTCGGATATGATTGGTACTGTGACTCACCGGACTACGCCACATGTTGCCAGTCCTCCAGGGTCCAGTTAGCAACCTCACAAGCCCAGGTGAGGCGCTGTGTCTGGTGGTGTGGTGAGGAACTCTGGTTGGTCTCCTGCTCCCATATCCCATGGGAGCTAAAGAACACTGCATTTACCTGCAGGATATGCGTGTGGGGCCTCCTGCATTAAATGTGAATGTAGATGCTGCCAGACTTGCTTGTCTGTTTGCACGGACGATTCAAGCCAGACACCTCCGGTCACGATCATTAAGCACCTGTGAGCGGCTACTGCGTTGTTCACTGTGGGTGGTAATTCTTTCTATGACGTTTTCCTGGTACACACACGACACTGTGGATTGAGGAATGTTAAATGCCTGAAATAGCTTGGGAAATGGAATGTCCCATCTGTCCGACACCCCCTATAATGCCTTGTACACACTCCAATAATTCACGCTGCCTTGTCTCGGGCATGCTGGCCAGTGTTCAGTATCACTCTCAAGCTAACACCTCACAACTTCTACAGGTATAGGGTTCCATCCCCTGAGGTAATGCCAGTTCATAATCAATTGACATACTGATTTCCTGTAACTTTTGATATGTTAGTGTAAGTGTTACAGCTAATAAACCAGTAGAAGAAAGCCTGGTAACATTTAAAAGAAAGATGAAAACAGAGGGAAAAAAGTACAGCTCCCAGTCGCAACACGGCTGCTCTACTCACAATGCTCTACATGATACATAGACGTCTTTGATACACCTTCAAAATAATAATTTCTTCACATTCTCTTGATAATGTTAGTCAATTTTGGAATTACATGTTGCACTTTGAACATTGGTGTCAACCCATATGGCAGTTTTGGAGGTAAAGAGTCATATAACAGTGAGATACAGACTCTGGACAATAATTCTGTCATGCTCAGATTTGTTTTTCACTTTGTGTTTTTTTAGATGTACTGCCCTAAACACTGATCTAATCAGACTGTAGTTGTAGAAATCTCATCACAGGAAGAGCCATCAGAGAAACCAGGACTTTGCTCGTTTTACAGAGTGTAAAAGCTGCAAGAATACATTTACTCCTCAATCTCACCTTACAGAGAGTCTGTCTCCCCCTCTCTCTCTCTTATTTTATGTATAACCATTTAACTGTCACATAAAGTAAAACTCCGATTTTGAATGAAGTCATTTGTATGATTACCAGAGGAATATAAAGAGTATCAGAGCTGGATAAACTGGTGTTAATAATGATTTAATGGTAGACTGTACACAGTTATAATATTCTTTAAAGGTGTTGGTGAATTTGTACAGTTTGAAAGCTGTGAACATAATATTTACTGTCTGTAGATGTCGATACCTATGAGTTATTGTAAGCTAACATTCAAGGAGCCTATGGGCAGAAGGACAGTCATTAAAATGACATAATTAATTGAGTAATGAACTCATAATTATGACTCTTTAGCAATTAATCTTTGGTTTTTAAAGGCCAAACCAAAACATCAGACAATAACAAACTCTGCAGAGCCTTTCAGAGATTCTTAACTATTTCCACTTAGAAATTTTGTCTGGTTGTGATTGCGGATACACTAAAGGTAACTCGATTACCCAGGTAATTTTCCAATAAACTACTTTTTACTTGTACTCAAAGTAAATTATCACTACAGTATACAGTACTCTTACTTGAGGAGACGTTTTTTAAGCAGTCTGTCCAGCCCTGGTTTTGTCTTACCGTTACTGAGCATAGCTACCATGACATTCACTAGACTGAATCTGTCATGACAGTATATGACAGTATCTTCCATGACATGATTATGGCAGGTTATTAAGCAGGGTTCAAGTACAGTGTTAGTGAAGAATGAATGAACAGGCGAGGCTCGTGTTCTCTGCATGCTGTGCAATCATTGTAAAACTTGGCCTTGATTTTTTACTGGCAGGTTTCCCTGTTATACCTGAATCCTCTCTCCTGTTTACTTATAAAAGACCTTGGTTTGCAAATACAAGCAAAGCAATGAAGCGGTATTTACCTTTGCGTGCATCCCGACGTTCTGGGGGGAATTTATAGCCTACTTGAATCAAGAAAAATTGCAGCACTGGGACTCCTAGGCGGGTGCGACTGCTAGACAGACTGCTTAAAAGTGTATGACTGTGTTCTGTGTCTGAACCGCAAGGAATCTGTCTCCTGACAAGCTTGGCAAAACGGAGAAGGAGTGGAGTGACTCTAAATGAAGAGGCTAAAGAAATGAGGACTTATTGTGCTTGTTTTTAAAGGATATCACTTGAATTATATTCCTTGAGTTATAGTTTGAGTCGCAGAGAAGAAGTTAATGGGTTAGCTTAGCCTGCCGGAGATTCTCTAACACAGAGGGAGATGGCAATCCCTTGTTGTTTGGCATTGGGGAAAAGTGCAGCTAAAGTCAAAGCAGACCTTGTCCACTGTAAGCCAATCATGTGCAACCTTGACAACTAAGAAGCGTCTCCAAGTGTTACGACAGTTCTCATCAGCAACAGCAAAACAAGTCATCACCACATCACTAAACCATTAACATCAGAGCTTTGCGAAAGTTCATCAGTGTTCAAACAGTTCACTGAAAAACTAATGGTAACAGACTTCAGCCATTCAGTCCCGCATATACTGTACTTGCATGACAAAGAGGTGTAACTCCTGCTGTACCTAAGCATTTTAGTGTTTAGAGTCTCTGTTAGAGATCCTTTTCTGGGAGACTGTCTGATGTAATATAAACATACTGTGGTGTTGGTGTAGAAGACGACACAGGAAACATAGCACTTTAAGCGAATGTGCTTTCATTGAACACAGCAGCCGAGGGGAAACTCCACCTGTCTCTTTTGCTGTCCTCCATCTGGGCTCTGCTGGCAGGCCCCGTTGCACTCCCTCCTTCACAGTCCTCGTCGCTCATCTTTACCACATTGCTCCTTCCGGTCTTCGCCCAAGCTCAGCCCTTTCTCACCTCTGAGTTTGCTGTAGCATCATTCCTCTCCAGGGGTGCATTTCCCAAAAGTAGTGTTGAACAGCTGCCATGGTAAAATGATAGAGAGACTATCGTTTTGAACACTGTCTTTCCAAGGTGACCACAGTGGTTGTTCAACAATGCTTTCGGGAAATGCAGTCCAGTCCACAATTCTGACACCAGTGCGCTGTCGGCTATGAAACTTGCTATTGGTAATGCTGATTTGACAAATGTAAGCCCACTTTGGCTGGCTAAATTAAATCTTGGAGATTCCTGAGCTGTTTAGATTGTAATGAAGGTGTTTATGAGAAGTTAATGTCTGAGAAACGAACCCCAGCATACCATTTTCCGTTATTTTGCTTTCTGAAAAACACTACACATTTATGTACTGGTCGACTGTTACGTAGTATTAAACATACATATGTATTTAGTATTTACTCTTTTGTTGGCCATACTGACTCTGTTTGGCAATGTAAGAAAAAAAGTTTTCCAGGTCACTGGATTTGTTCCGTAAATGAACCCTAACGGTCCCAAAATAATCTGTACCGTTATGAGCAAAAAAAAAGTATTTTTAAGATGCACCACAGGCTGGATTGTACGTTGTCCGTTTTGGTAGGTATGAATTACACAAGATTTTATCTAATTGGTAACACTTTTTACATTGAGTATTGACTAACTGACATGAAGTAATGTATTAACAGTGGTTAACTAATGTTAAGTAAACATGTAACAACATTACTTAACGTGTAATCATATAAGTGTTACATGTTAGTGTAATACTGTTAAGCACTGTACCCATTATTAATGTCATACTACATGTTGTCTATTACTTCATTTTAGTTAGTCAATACTTAATATGGAGTGTTACCATCAAATTTGCATTAGCAAACATGGCGCCCCTATGCCATACTGAGAGACACCACTTCTCTATGTGTAGCTCAGTAAATATTGACCATATCCATCTAAATTTATCATAATTTATTGTTCCTGGTAACCTTTATCTTCCTTCCCAATAGCATTGCAATCCCACACTTCCTTCTGGGTGCAGCTATTCTTTTGGATGATGAGTGTATTTTGAATTTATTGCCTCTGTAATGTCACAGAAACTAAAGCATCTACCCTTTTCAGCCTACAGCAGATCTTGTAGAGACTGCCTTTTTTAATGGAGTTCGGAAAATATTGTCATGTAAAAATGATTTATAACAGTTTTTGCTGCATTAAATTCCACAAAAACTTTGTAAGTTGACCTCAGGGGCAAAATATGTATAATATTGACTCTATAAATATTAATATAAATATAATATAAAAGTGATGAATTTTTAGATGCAAAAACTGCTTTAAGGAATGGCTCGACATTTCCAGTTCCAGTCAATTTGTATTGTTTTGCATGACCAGTTGTATAGTTCAGGGATGATGGTCAATGAAGGCAAGGAAAATAAGCCACTACAAGGCTGACCAACACACTGACCACCTTTTCATGACATGGTGACTGGGCATGCATGTCAAGCAGCTGCGCTGTCAGACAGTCACCTCGCTGTGTGTTTTCTGATTCCTAATGCGTAGGTATTGACCCATCATTACATTCCAGAGCCATCTACCCCACTTTGCCGGTAATGAATTCAGCTGAGCACGAAACCGGATGGAGCTCGTTTGCGTCCTACTTCAGAGCTAATGCATTGTCTTCCCCTCCGACTGTCTTTTGGCAGGCAGTATCCTCAATGGATTGTAGAAGGGCTGTAAGCCTGCCAGAGCCAGTCACGCAGCGCTGCCACACGGCCACTGATAGCAGCCAGCCTTTAGTTATGTTGCACTCCCTCCTCTTGTTCAGGTCATGACCGGCATTTTCAGAACGGTAGCTCTTCTGCTTTTTTCTTACAAAGAAGCTTGAGGCTAGATGGGCAGCCAGGACTTTGTGGACTTTGGGATGGTTCTAATCTCTCCCCGTGGTATCGACAGATGCTTTTCAAAAGTGCGGTAGAGATGTACTTCCCTCTGGTGATGGTTTTTGTAGTATGTCCATCTACTTATCTTTCCTACTGAAGTTTTTATTTTATTTTTTTTATGTATATTTTTGGTGCTTTGAAATTCGGGCCATTATACTGCAAAGGCATGAATGTATGTTTTCCTCTTCACTAGGCCTAATGTTGTAAGCCATTCACTTTGTCCTCATGCATCAGAGAAAGGGTGCAACAGTGTGTCAGTGGGTGTTTAATTGAAGGTTAATGGAGATCACCCCCTTCCAGACCACCAGCCCATTCAAGTGCATTTCCTAATGCCTACCCTCCTGCTGCTTGTCAGGCCATTTAGCTGTAGAGCAGTTGCCTGAAGCATGTATATATATTAAACCATGTCTTGCTGGGGCTTGCTTTGTGCACAGGGGTGCAGTTATGCTGGCACAGGAAAGGGTCTTCCCAAAACTGTTGCCACAACGTAGGAAGAATATATATGTCTAAAAAGTCTTTATATGCTGTAGCTTTAACATCACCCCTCACTGGAACTAAGAGGCCCAAACCCTGAAAAACGGTCCCAGACCATTAGCCCTCATCCATCAAGCTTTAGTGTTGGCACTGTGCATTCTGGTAGGTAGGGTTTTCCTGGCATCCTCCAAACCCAGATTCAGACTGCCAGATAGTGAAGCGTGATTCATCACTCCAGAGAACACATTTACACTGCTCTAAAGTCCAGTGACAGTGTGCTTTACACCACTCCAGTCAATGCTTGGCATTGGGCGTAGTGATCTTAGGCTTGTGTGCAGCCGCTCGTCTATGGAAAATCATTTCATTACGTTTCTGACGCCCCCTTTTTTGTGCTGATATTGCTTCCAGAGACAGACTGGAAATCTGTTGTGATGCAACAGTGAATAGGCGATTTGTACAACTGACCAGTTTATATACCTGTTAGCAATGATGTGTTACCCATTAGGAGGGGTGTCCATCCCTTTGGTCATGTAGACACTATGTAATATACACTTATCATCAAAAGAATACTTTCACAAATAGTTGCACCCAGAAGGAATCAACCGACAGGAATGAAACTTGGTGGGTAGGTTTGACATTGTGTGACATGCAAATGAATCAAGTTTGTCTGTCCGCGCATGTGACATAAGCAAGGGCAGGCCTTATTGCAGTGCCTGATTGACCCTACAGCCACAATTGCAGACTTGTAACTGCAGAAGGCATAGACATAATTTTCATCATCAAATCATTCAGTGACCCTTCATGCCTTGAGGCCTCATGATTTGCTACGGGGCTAGTGGACCCCAACAATGGCAGCAAAATGCCTCCCACAGCATAACAGAGCCACTCGCGCCCCTGATTGTATGGGTCAAGCATTCAGGCATGTACCACTATCTTGGTATATGCTACATGTGCACTCGCCCACTTGTGGAGAATATGATAAAGGATGACTCGTCTGACTGGATCACTTTTTCAACAATGCCCAATGATTTTGTACGCTGACCTTTCAAATAAGCATTTGCCTTTGAGGCATATATGGAACTATATGGTGCTGACTATAGTACCTATAGTACCTATGACTATAGTACCACTCTTGAAGCCGCCTTTCTTGCTGACAAAGTCTTAGCATGTCCTGTATTCTCAGTCTCCTCGGATAGGGATAGGGAGTCGATTCCAAAAGATCCGATCCTTGAAATCCAGCATGCCTGTGAATCGGGGTCAACTTTTGGCCAGCCACTCTAGGAGTTTGCTGAGTCACTTCTTTGGCTCTGTCACCTCCGTTGGCTTTGTGTTTTTTCATCAGAATGGACTCCACACAGTCACAACTATTTACAAGAATTTAAGGGGGCCTGTTATTTTTCATTTTCAATGTCCTTAATCATATTTTTTGGGTCTACTGGAACAGATTTACAGGCTTCAAATTTCCAAATACACATTATTTTTCTCATACTGTACATTTGAATTGAACCTTTGTTAGAGCTCTGGTGTCTTTAAAGCCCTGCCTCCTGATAAGTCCAGTGCAGTCTGCATGCCCACTCAGGTCTAATTGGTCAGTAGAGCAGTTAAAAGCGATAGCATCATCCTGCTACAAGGGTGGTATAATATGAGATGACATCATCTGACATCATGTTCGTAAAAGAAAAGGGCTGGAATTCCAGCGAGGCATTTCGGGCAGCTGAGAAAAGTGGTTTTCATGGAACATAGTTTCTCCCTCTGGCATGTACTTTAAGCTTTATTTCAATTATGCAGACCATTTACATGCACATAAAGCTACATAACACACTAAAGCTAAGGGAAACACCGGATAAGCATAATAGGTGTCCTTCAAAGTCTCTCATATTATGAGTCCGGCACTCATAACCCTCTGTGACTGTTACGTGGGGACAGGACAAGGAGACATGCTTGATGCAAGTGCAAGTGTTTAATGACAAACTAACAGGAGAAAAACAAAAACCAAAGACACTAGAAAAACTAAGAAACAAAACACTACAGGGGAACAGGATAACAGAAACCACTAACAGACAAAACACCAAGCAAGAACAAAGGGAACCACAGGGAGTATAAAACAGCAAGGAGTAACGAGGAACACCTTGGAAGGGGTGGAGCTACAAACTAGGAACAGGTGAGGTGCCTGACAAGGGGGCGGAGACAGGAGGAACAAAAAACCAAAACAAACAGAAGCACATGGAACTGGACAACGAAGGGCACATGGAAATGACAAGACAGAAACAGAAAACCAGAGAAAACGGAGAAAAACAGGGGCTAGACTAGACAGGACGTGACAGTGACCCTCTGTGCATCCATGGTCATGTGAGTCAAAACTCAATATATATATATATATATATATATATATATATATATATATATGTGGCCTAATGGACATAGACATTTAAAGGCCCAATCAGACTGATTAAGCAATGATTATTTAATTTAACACACTGCAGACCACACACACAGACAGACAGATGCTCGTTCACACAGGGAGACCACTTGTTGGAAGGACACATGAGCACATTTGCATAATAAAGCATGACTGATAACACAGGGCTGACGTAGAAGCTAAAGAGAGAGAGGATCCTCTCAGAACTGAACAAACCTGTTCTCTGCTTTTCTATCTGATCCAGCCTGAATCCAGCCTTTTCTCCTTTTGTCTCCATCTCTTCTCTGAGAACAAATTGAACTGTGACATATCTATTGGTAGCATTTTGTTTTACGTTTGATCTTCTCTGAAGCGTGGCATGCTCAGTGTTTGACTTTAGCCAAAGTCATGCTAACACTGATACCGAACTCAGACGACCTGACGATCATGAATCTTGGCAGCTATCTGGTGTGTTTTCGCTGTAGATCTCGTCTGCTATTGCATGTCCTCTCCTTCCTTGACGCCCCTCTGTTTGAACGCAGCTTTGATTAAGACGAATGTCACATCAGATATTGACCTGACCTGGTTTCTGTTTCGCTGGTGTCACTCCGTATAATGACTCTGACGGTTGTGACTGATTCTACCTTTTGTCTAATAATGTGTCAGCAGTCAGGGTTGATCCCTGCATTCATCAAACCAGGAGTCAATACTTTGACATTGCAAGCTCGGTGGGGTGCTTGCCTTAATTTTACAATCAGGAAAAAAGAAGGAAAAACACTGAAAATCTGAATGAATTTGAAATCATCAGGGCTTATTTTCTACATCTTTATGATGTCAGCCCAACAAAGAGTCAGTTCATAGACCTTTGACACAAACGGCTCATATACTGAAGTATTTATTTTGACATTTGACTCTGGTATGTTAAATTACATGTATATTTGTTCTTATGTACATGTAATGCACTGCCAATTGAATCCCTTGGGCTTTGGTCTTCAAGGGGCCCTACAGTATTATGCTTTACCAGGTTTCTCCTTTCCTTTAGTGTGTTATGTAGCTTTTTGTGCATGTAAACAGTCTGTCATGTTATAAAGCTGAAGGTATACCCCAGAGGGAGAAACTCTCTCCCACAGAAACAACCGTTTTTCTCAGCTGCCTTGTTGGAATTACAGCCCTTTTCTCTGTTACAAGGTGATGTCACCATGTCACATAATCAATATCGCCCACCTACTAGCAAGCTTGGCATGGCCTAATATAGCATGCGGCAAATGCTGTAGGCCGTGTAGGGTCGGAACCAGCCGGGTGGTAGCCAAGTTTAAACCAAGTGGGCAAGCTGACCTATCAGAGCCCAGTGGGCTTATTGGGAGGCAGGGCTTACAGACACAGGAGCTCAAATAGAGCGTTTCAGACAGAGTGTGAATGTAGATGTACAGTCTGAGAAAAAGAATATGTTTTAGAACACTGAAGCATGTAAATCAATTCTAGTAGAGCCCAAAAATGAAATTATGAACACTAAAATAGAGCATAACAGATACCCATTAATCAAAAATGTGTTTTTTATATGGGTCACTACTCTTGGATGATATTTGTGCCAAATGTTTAACCATCCTAGAGTTCATATTTTTCTGCTGAAATTATGTCTTTCTCAAGACAAAAGCGCTTTGTGGAGCTACGTGTCAGATGGGTTTTGTATGTCATGAGTGAGCTTGACCCTGTCACAGTCCAATATGTAAAAATATGCACAAAAGACATCAAGCATCCGAGCCCCAAGCACCGATGAGAGTTGTGGGAAGTGGCATGAACCACCTGCTGAGGCCATACTGGTGTCACCTAGATCTTGTTTAAGGTAGCATGAACTGATCCAAGTGGGAGAGAGGACGTGTTGCTCCTTCCCTTTTTGCCCTTATTTTCCCATGACTACCAGGGTAGAGCGTGAAGGGTATTCTGGTGGCTGTGCCACTCAACATTAGTGAGAAGACCTAAACAGCTTTACACACAACCAGGCAGACTCACTGAAGCCTCACTGAGTGCCAGTTATAAGAATAACGACTCCAGTCTGAGAAGGCGGATCTGTGTTTTTGTGTGTGGAGCTGTTAGCCTAAGCTTTTAATTCACATCCTTGTAAGCACCAGAAGCTAAACTAACTTTCTCTCCTGTCTCATAGAGATAGTTCGCAGGGCAGTGGAGTGAAGTGGCGAGATTTACAAACAGGAGACTGGGAGAGTGAGGGGGCATTTCCACCGTATACTGCAATATCTGCCTGTTTTGGTGGTCCCTCAGTTTTTGTACTGTGCTTCAGTAATGCTGATAAAATGTAATATAGATAGAAATGTATATAGATGTGTGTATGAACTGGAACAGGATTTTCATATTTGTAGATTAGCTAGCAACAATTCTAACTCTAATTCTATTATACTCAATTCTAATTCTAACAATTCTCTACTTATTTATGCACTATAACATTTATATAGTGTTTAAATGCTGTTTGTTATATTGTGGCGGTTGTACATGATCTTTTGATATAAAGAAAGCTCCGGTTACTGCTGTCTGTTTTATCCTCTTTCACTCCTCATTGTTTGCTAGCAGCTAAACATGGAGTCACATGATTAAATGTTTTATTTAACAATAAAATCAGAAAGAGTGAAATGCTGCCAGAAGATTTTAGGCTTTAAAGATGAATCAGTTTCAGCTGCAATAAAGCATATTTTACAATACACCAATTTTTTTGGCTGTAAGATCATTTTGATGGTTCAGTAGTATGGAGCAGTAGAGGATACCTGTTTACCAAAGTCAAGCACAAATTAAAAATCATGATCATTTTCATCATTGTGATCTGTGAACCGCTTACTTCCAATCTTCACAGGTAAGAAGCAAATCTTATCTCTTGCCGTGGCAGTATGCTTTAGCTTAATATTTTTAAGTGACCTAAGCAACCAAGTTTACTAGTATTGTTTTCTTTGTTTGTGTCTTGTTTATCTCAGCTGTTTTATTTTCCCTGATGTGTTATAAGTAAGTGCCGTGCTTGTTGTTGGGTTTATGTTAGGTATGTGTACCTTGTTCATGTGTACTCAATGTTGCTATTGTTTTATATCACTGCAGGGTGCTGGACACAGCCCTCTGTCAGCAGTGGTGCCAGGAAAATGTATTGTGTGGCAACTTACTATCGTCTTTACTCAGCCAAGGCAGGCCAATACAGTTTCCCTGCATGTATGACCGTCATGTTTTAAATTAGGATATAAATATTTAATTCAAGACATTTGTTTCCAGAACCGCTTGGATAGCTGTATACTGGATATTGGATTTTGTATACTGGAGGCCCCAGAGCAAGTAGCTTAGACAAACCATTCATAAATACATAAATACATACATAAATACATACATACCTACATACCTACATACATACTGACATACATACTGACATACATACATACATACATACATGCACAAGTAAATAAATAAATGCATTTATAGTGATTGCATATCCAACACCAGGGTTAGCATCCTGCCATCATGATCATCATATTACCTGCTGTGTATCATAAAATATTTACGATCAGTAAAGGTAGCCATAGGGGACCCTAACACTGTTTGTGCCAGGGGCCTATATCTTAATGGCCCAGGCCTGCATCCAAGTGAAGAACTGTTTAGGAACCTTTCGATCTAGAAGTGTAGTGTACCAATCCAGAGCTTTCAATGCAAATATACACAAGTGCATATTTGAGACAGTAAGAGAAGAAAGCTTTGGCATGAGTGACAATGCAAGAATTACATCTGAGAGAACTGTCGGCATATCAGCTCGACACACACTCCTCAATGCTGTGAAGCGCCGAGCAGCTCTGTTAAATTGACCCTTAGCTTCCTTTCAACTGACAGCGACAAAATACCGTTCTCAATGACAAGTGGCATAGATTTCAGCACTTTGGCATGGGTTCGTTAGGCAAAATGATTGGTTTGTTGTTAGCTAGGGCTCACTTTCTCTGGGATTAATGACCGCTGCTCCAGCTGGCGGTCTTCATTTCAGATGAGGGTGCCATCTAGACAGTAAGTCTAGGGCAAGCTTTTCCCTATAAGTGAGAAGGTAGTCTGTGTTACTGACAGGCAAGTCCTACCAAAGGGAACCTGCTGACAGCCTCCTCATGGGTCCAGATTGGTCTGTAGATTCAGGTGCCTAATGGAGCAAAGACATGAAGAAACACAAGTAGAGCATCTACAGCTTTACAGTAGACGTCTGTTTCCACGTGACCTCTGACAGTGCATGGGGCCAGGACATGGATCATGGTGTCACGATAGTGTCATGAGCTTGGCGTGAGCTTACAATATATCAAGTATATACCCAGCTTTAGACGGTCAGTCAGCCTCAAAGTGCTCTAAAGAGAGGCATATATTCCACAGTTAAGCAACCCACTTAAAGCAAGTCTGACATGTAGCAGTGATTTTCAGTCTCAGATATATATGATATATATACATATAGATATATATATATGATTTTCAGGAGAAAATAATTTATTTCTGGATACAGTATGTCAAATATTGGATGTCATTAGCCTTTCTATGGAGCTGTGGCCATGAGTGAAATGTCATGTCAATAGATTGCTGGGATGGGTGGGAAAAACACTGCAGATTTTTAGCAGCGGGAGCGGGATTTAAAAATCAGTCCCACGCAGACCACTTCTCTACAGGATTGCTTGAAAGTACCGTTATATGCAAACGTTTGGACATCCCAGTTAAAAGACATGTTCTGTTGATTTTCTAAGTGAATAGCGATTAAGATTAATTTAATTAATTTATTAATTAATTTAAAGCATAATTTTACCAGTCATGGCACATGTTTTAATATTTAATATTTTATTTTTCCCTGTTAATTTCAAGAATTTAAAGTCAATTAATTTATTAATCCTCTGAGTCAACCTATCCCAGTGCTTATTGGGTAGAAGGCAGGAAGCACCCTGGACAGGCTGCTAGTCCATCACAATGCTGACACAAAGACATACACATTTTCATGTACACTCACACCTACAGCAATTTAGCATCTCTGTCTTGCCTGACTGCATGTCTTTAGACTGTGGGAGGAAAAATCTGAGTTGCTGCAAAATCTGCAGGAACTGTGTAAGAATATTCAAGCTGCATGGGATGGTTTATCAGAGGACACCATTAGGAACCTCTACAACTCCATGCTGAGACGTCACATTGCATTAGCAAACATGGTGGCCCGACTCCATACTGAGAGACACTACTTCTGTATGTGTAACTCAATAAATATTCCCCATATCAGTGTAAATTTATCATCATTTATTGTTCCTGGTAACCTTTATCTTCCTTCGGAATAGCATTCTGAATCCGACACTTCCTTCTAAGTGCAACTATTCTTTTGGAGATGAGTGTATTTGTAATTGTTTGAAACACCTTCTGCCCTTTACATTGTGTGACCTGTAAAACTGGCCCAAAGTGTTTTGGAATAACATCTTTTGTTAATTGTTTTCTGATATAATGCTATCAGACATATGCATTTTTATAAGAGTGAAGACATGTAGGGATTTTTAAAAATACATCTTTTTTCTTTTGGCACCACTTAGAACATATCTCTAATCACATCAAAAGTATTCCTTGCTTAGCCCAGAACCATCTTCAGTAGCTTCTGTAATTCCGCGGATTAAGATGTTTCAGGATTTTTAATACTTTTCTGTTTCTTAACCTTCTGCCCTTGAAACTCCTGAACTATCAAAGGATTTATGTTTAAGCATTGTCATCTGTTAAATCTCCTCCAGCTCTTAAGGGCCGAGCTTGGCACTGAGGAATGAGAGCACTAAATGCCGTGAAAGATACAGTCAGTTAAAAATGAGGAAAAGAAAGGGACAGTCTGCCAGCCATGTTCTCCATTCACCATACAGCCGGTTAGAATTCATGTTTCATTCTCTCCTGATGATTAGCTTTAGGTGGAAAAGACCTGCACTGACATGTGTAATAGTTTATAATACTGCTCAGAATGAGGAGGTGAATAGATACAAGTAAGTTAGCTTGAATGTCCTTGAAAATTTAATGGTCAATAACCGGGCTCAAACGTCTATGAACATTTTATATGATCAGTTTTAAATGGCAAATTATGTTTTTATCATGTTAATCTGACTGCTGATTATCCATCATGAGAAAACACAGGAATGTGGAATGATTAACAATCACTGCTTCTCTTGCATGGCACTGTTGGAGGGCAGTTCAGTACACACTACTTACAGTACACTAACACATTACACTTACTGAGTTACTGTACACCAACACACTACTCACAGTACACTAACGCATTACACTTACTGAGTTACTGTACACCAACACACTACTTACAGTACACTAACACATTACACTTACTGAGTTACTGTACACCAACACACTACTTGAGTTACTCTCCACTAACACACTACTTACAGTACACTAACACATTACACTAACTGTGTTACTGTACACCACTGGAAAAACCACAGAGGTCCAGATCTCTGGGAGACGAATAGTGCAGCCAAGTGTGTCTGGAATTTTACCCATTTGTCTGGCAAACTGAGCCATTCTCAAAAACTGTGCCTGAAGGAAACTCCGCTCTAGAGATGGCAGAATACCACTTCATTATTTCCAATATGATACTGAAACCTCTTTTACCTCTTTACGTATCAAAGTGAAGCTGATATCAAAACTGACCTTTTTTACCTCTGTTCAGGTCCCTGCTTATATTAAACCTGCTTCATCATACTACACCTTTTAATAACGGTGTTCTTTTTCTCTCATAATCTGTAAACCCCGTGTAGTGGCTTGAAAAGTTAGTTGATTATGGAAATAAACAGTACTTATACATTTGTTGCAGAAGTGTGTAATCATTATTGAAATCATTATTGAGCTTTACCAGATTGTTTGCCAGCAACATGATTTAGGCTACCTAAGGAGAACTACTGGGAAAGCTTTTTATTTGACCCTAAAAAGTTCATATGACCAAATTGCCTAGCAGGTCTAATTGAAGCAGTCATCCCAAGGTGCCCAAACAAAGGGTGATCTGGCGGTTCAAGCAGATGCAATTTGGTACAAGTGTCAATGTCTGCTCCATTTTACTCATAGTAATTGGCTTTTTAATCTCTACTAGCACCATCCTGCTGATGACTTGCTTAGAAGTAGGAAAGCTTGATTGTAGAACAGCCTAATTCCCCAGCATCCAAACTTGTGCAGAGTCATGGCTGAGTGCAGGGATTTCATTCTTGCAGCCATTGTCATAAGAGACGGGCAAAGCTGGTCATTAGCTTGTCATTTAGGATTTAACTCGTGAACTTTCTGCACTCGAGCTTAACCCGGGACCTATGAAGTTCGTATGGGAACACGAGCTCTGTGTTGCTGTGGGCCTCGGGATTCAGACTGCCATCAGAGGAGCAATGGGAAATGAAAATAATGTGAAAAACTGTCAGAGCCTTAATGCTTCTCCACTGCACCCCAGCGTTGACATGATTATGCAGAAATCAAGTACCTGCTGTAAACAAGCCTCCGTGTGTGTGCTCTGGAAACACTGCCAAAGGTAGAACTGTCACTACAAAAGCGCCACTACACAGAAGAGGCTAAGTGGAGTAATTAAGAGAGTGTGATCAAAGCACTGTGGGCAGGACTCTGAAAGTGGATAATGAGAAACAGAGGTGTCTGTGATGGTGCCAGTCTTGTGCCTGATGTCTGCATAAAGCTGCTGAAAGAACCTGGGCTCTTCTGCAGCCCTTACTGGGCTCTTCTGCAGTCCTTACTGGGCTCTTCTGCAGTCCTTACTGGGCTCTTCTGCGGCCCTTACTGGGCTCTTCTTCATCCCTTACTGGGCTCGTCTACAGTCCTTACCAGGCTCTTCTGCAGCCCTTACTGGGCTCGTCTACAGTCCTTACCAGGCTCTTCTGCAGCCCTTACTGGGCTCTTCCGCAGCCCTACGCGGGAGAAGGCGTTAGAAAACCTTTTGGAGTTGGGCTTCTGTTTTAATGGCTCAATTATAAAAGAGCATTTAATAAAATTGACCTTTTCGGTGAATAAGCAATAACCTGTTGGCAGTTTGTGATTATGACGCATAGTTTTAATGATCAGTAAGAAACTTTTTTGCATTTCTATATTGCTTGTGTGGGGCGGCACGGTGGTGCAGTAGGTAGTGCTGTTGTCTCATATGCCTGGGTTCAATTCCCAGCTGGGACGGGGCCCTTTCTGTGTGAAGTGGAGTATGCATATTATGTCCATGTGGGTTTCCTCTGGGTACTCCGGTATCCTCCCACATGCAGTCAGGCTGATTGGAGATGCTAAATTGCCCCCTAGGAGTGAGTGTGTGAGTAAATGCGTATGTCTGTGTGTCTGCCTTGCTATGCACTGGCAGCCTGTTCAGGCTGTTTCCTGCCTTCTGTTCAGTGAGAGCAATGATAGGCTCCACTACCCCCATGACCCAGAAGGAGAGTGTGGTTGAGAAGATGAGTGTGGGAGTAAGTAAAATGCTTCCTCAGATTCATGGACATTCTAAACTTGATATTTTGGAATATTTGTAAGGCTGTTCAGTGTTTTTATTGTTTAGTTACCTAATAACTCCCCATGAATCATCGTTATTGGTAAGTACAAAACCATTTTGAGTAGGGAGTATGGTTGCAGTATCATGGTGGGTTGCAAGACAGGAACATGCTTGGATAACAATGTGTACTGAATGATACAACTGTTTGCCTGGACATAATTATAAATGCAAGAAGTAAGCTATACAGATAACAGATCTCTGAAGTCATGTGTCATTCTGTAGTTGCCATTACGCCCATGTTATGCCAGGATTTTCGATCAGCACTTTTGCATCCCATGATGCTCATAAGGTTCCAGACCTGGTTTGTTTTGTTCTAGGTACATTTTTCCACTGAATGTCACTGAATTACAAGGTTGTTAATGAGTCAAAATATAAAGCCGGCCACCGTTGACGTCGCATAAAAGTCTTCTTTTAAACTTCAACACTATTATATATATTTTCAGGATCATGTGACCCATTTTCTAGAAGGTAAGCTCACAGCTAGAGCTCTCACATCCCTTCTGTTACTTCAGTTGGTGTTAATTTCACTACCGTGTTTTGAGTTTTTTGTGTGTGTGAAATAAGATGTCAAATACAAGATTCTCCCTGGCTAAAATAGTGGAGCTGCTGGCTGACTCCATGGAAAATCAAGCTAGCGTTCTCCAATCTCAGTTTACGGCGGTTTCAAAGCGGTGAGGTGGCCTTTTATCATAAATGAAATTATTCTTTCCGATGATTTCACAAAGTACACAAAGTAGTCGGTGAACAATGTGACCAGAAGAAGATTCTGAACTCTTGCTGAACTGGAGGACTGCTCCCGCCGGAGCATCGTTCAGCTGGTAGGACTCCCCAAGGGCTGCAAAGATGATGACCCTGTTGGCTATATTCTAAAGCTGATCAAAGGTTGGTTCCCCTGGCTGGCCGATAAAGAGATGTAGATCGAGAGTGCCCATAGGAAATCACTGAATGGTCAGAATACACTGCGGGGGTTCATCTTCAAATTTCTTTGATACCAGGACAAGCAGCTATTGCTAAAGGCATGCTGGGAGCACAGCCTTGTGTGTGCTTGGACTCCATGCTTCCTTTCTTTGTTGATTACAGCACAGTGACCAAACAGGGGTGGGTTTTGTTCTAATCCAGAGATCTTTGAAAGCAGAGAGCTTTCTGCTATATCCAGCTCTACCATACGCACAGTTTTCTAATATAATCAATAATATTTGACCGCATGGTAATCCTTCTAACTGATGCTCCCTGGAGTCTAGTGCATGATCTCTTGTGTATTGGAGATCCAAGAACAGGATAGAGGAGGAGTTGAATAAAGTCAAAGTTGTAGAATAGCTTTTTTCGCTGCTGTATGTGTGGCAAGCAAAATGTGCACTCTGAAAGCGAGAGATACAATAGAGAGTCATCATTTAGGATGAACAGGGAGTGTGAAATTAATACCAGGAATACCAAGACCTAGTGCATCCAGTAAAATACTCTGGACCAGAACTTACATATAATGGGGCAGTCCCAAAACATGCAGTGTTGTGCCAACTATGTTGTTACTGCATAAATGACACTGTGGATAATCAATGCGTTCCATTTGACATCACTTCATAGGAGTGCTATAAGCTCTGTGTATAAGCTTGAAGTGAGCCGGTTGATGAGCAAGATTTCCTGATGAGGAAAAAATATTAATCCAGACGCTCAGTCAAAGCTAGCCTGCCTTTCTTTAATGCAGTATAATGGTTGATTTGTCCATCTTGTCTTGGAATGTCCAGGGTCTGAATTCTCCTTTGAAAAGAGCCAGCTGTCCTGACATATTTCCTATAAAATAATAGATGTCGCATTACTTCAGGAGCCCCATCTTTTACCACAAGATGTGCTCAGAATGGCTAATAAGTATTTTTGTGCAGCAGCTTTTCCCGCAGCTCAGAAGAAACTAATGGCACTGTAATTTCTGTACGCTGGAAGTTGAATACAATGATACTCAACACGGGGCTCAGACATATCTGGATGAATTACACATCTTGAAGCAAACATTACGTGGGGAAAAACTCCACAATTCCTTCAGTGTATGCTCCCTCTAAATCTTTTATTCCCTGTCAAAATGTCCTGCGGTTATGGGCACTGACATGAATGCGGTTTTTAACAATCGACTAGAGCACTCTGAAAATGGCCAAAATGATACTCAGCCTAGATCTTCCTTGGCACTGAATTAGCTCACCCATGATTTAGCTCTCCGAGATCTTTGGCACACCCTCAACCCTTCTTCAACAGAATATACTTGCTATTCAGCGAGACATAAATCATTCTCTGGAATCGACGTTATCCTCATATCACCCTCTTTATTATGGCAGGTCCATTCAGCTGAAATCCACTCTTTATCACTCTCAGACCGTCACCTTAATATTTCCAGACCAATTTTACATACAACTCGTCACAGTGTGCTCTCAGATTAACACCACACTCTTATGGAATGCAGAGTTTGTTGCTGAGTTTAGCTCAGTCCTTAAGGACTTTGTGACTATTAATTGTGGTTCAGTTAAATATCTACACATTGTATGGGAAGCAATTAAGGGCTACACCAGGGGACAGTTTGTTCTTTCTATATCTCAACTAAATATAACTACAGGGGTTGGACAATGAAACTGAAACACCTGGTTTTAGACCACAATCATTTATTAGTATGGTGTAGGGCCTCCTCCTCCTTTTGCGGCCAATACAGCGTCAGTTCGTCTTGGGAATGACATATACAAGTCCTGCACAGTGGTCAGAGGGATTTTAAGCCATTCTTCTTGCAGGATAGTGGCCAGGTCACTACGTGATGCTCGTGGAGGAAAACGTCCTTCTTGGTGGTATGCTGACATTACCCTGGATACCGTGGCTCTTGATACATCACAAAGACTTGCTGTCTTGGTCACAGATGCGCCAGCAAGACGTGCACCAACAATTTGTCCTCTTTTGAACTCTGGTATGTCACCCATAATGTTGTGTGCATTGCAATATTTTGAGCAAAACTATAAATCTGTGCTCTTACCTGCTAACTGAACCTTCACACTCTGCTCTTACTGGTGCAATGTGCAATTAATGAAGATTGGCCACCAGGCTGGTCCAATTTAGCCATGAAACCTCCCACACTAAAATGACAGGTGTTTCAGTTTCATTGTCCAACCCCTGTATATTAAAGGAAATCACAGTCCTAGAAAACTGAGTTGGCTCTCTTGTCCATGTACTAAACTTCATTTATTGAAACTGTTGCAGAGGAGCTTGAATTACCTAATGGGGAGCTTAATTCTCTTCTTAGAAGGGGTTCTGAATCTTTTATGTATAGAGTGGGACAGTATTATTACTTTTTCTAGTGGTCTCTCTAGCCTTTTATTAGCACTTACGTATCAGTGAACATTTTCATAAAATCACTCCAAGGTATCCAAGGTTACAGATCCAGCTGTAGAATGAACTTTTTTTTTTAGCAATTTTATTCAGAGTGAGACCAATCTAAGTCCCAACTAGAGTATAAGTGACTTATTAAGAACTCTAAATTTACCTTCTGTCTAAAGAGGAATGGACTCAAAAAAGGCTCTACAGGAAAAGACAGAAGGCAAAGACCCAGGGTTGGATGGTATACCCCAACAGTTTCCTCCCAACAAGGTCCACCACTATTGGACATGGGTAAATAATGCAATAGAAACTGGCTTCTTTTAGAGCGATGCACATACAACTACAATCTATTTCCTGCTCAAACCACAAAAAGACTCACCTCCTGCAGCAGGTAATTTGACATTGTGAGACATGCGAATGATTCAAGGTTCATGCTTAGCCACGCATGTGAGGTAAGCAGTGATGGGCCTTATCGCTGTACCTGACTGACCCAACAGCCACAGTTTTGGACATTCAGCAAGCAGTGATTTCCTCCATGAGTCATCCTGTTGGTGGCAGACGACGGCACGACGCAGGACTACGTGTACGAAGACCATTATGAAGACTGCCCTTAACACCACATCAATGTTGCCAAAGACTGCAATGGTGTCATGACAGACTGTCATGGAGTGACTCAGAATGGCAGCGGGTCATCTTCAGTGACGAGTCCCCCTTTTGTCTTGGTGGAGACGACCAACGAATTCCTTTGTGGCAGCACCGCGGTCAGCGACAAGATGAACAGCTTGTAGTCACGCGTGACACGTTCAGTAGGCCTGGTGTCACTCGACTTCCACCCCTGCCGCCACATCTGCAGGAACGGTGTGAGAATATTCAAGCTGCATGGGATGGATCTGTACGTCTGGCCTTGAACAACGCCATGAGAGAAACAAATCTGTGTTTAATCATTCCTGTAGTAAATCGTTTTAGGTACCTTGGTGTTGAAACATATTCATCCCTTTAACTTATAGTTAAGAAAATCTTAACTAATATATCTGAATTGTGATGATATAAGAAACTGGAGTCGTGTACCTAATACTCTTCAAACTTCAAACTTTACTCAGTGGTAAACATGTTCTCCCTGTAGTTCATTTTGTAAGTTCTATGATTCCATTACCTCCTTCTGTAGGTTTCTGGGACAAACTGCAGTCTAGCTTTTAAATTTATTCAGGAAAGAGACTTTGAATTAAACTCACAGCCCTTCAGCACAATAAATCTGACAGAAGACTTTCTCTTCCCAATCGCAAATTGTATTATCACCCATTTGTTCTTTGTCCTTTGTCAGTTTGCTTAAACTTCATGGCGCCCTCTTAGAAAAGTCTATCGCTCCACACGGATTACAAGATTCCATCTACTCAAACATTCCTATAAAGCAATGCAAACTGAGGCATGGTCCATTAATTGGCAACTTAGTCTTAACATGGCAGATAGCAAAAAACTAACACTACATGGCACAAATAGTCCCAAGTTTTTTATAATTATAAACTACTTACTATCAACAAACTGTTTCCCTTTGCACAATGATTGGGAAAACATGTTCTGGATGGCATACAGTATTTAATGGTTCAGGCCTCCGGACATTCCAAGACTATTTTGCAGTAAACCAGAGTTGATATGTTTTGCTCTATCTTTGCACATACTCCACTACGGGATGGTGTTCCTTGCGGCTTCGCTATAGCCTTACAATCATTACCTAAACTATGTTTCTGCGAGCACAGAAACTAGAGGACTTTTATCCATAATGTATCTGACTATACTACATGCTATAGATACACAAAGCACTACAAACTATCTGGGAAACAGAGCTAAAACGTTCTCATCATCAGATCGATCAGCAAACTCTGTGGAATAGCAGAACATCAGCCGCTTTTACCACCAACATCAATTCGTTTACATAACCTGTTCAACTGTTTATAGACACTACCATATACTCCATCTCCTCTTTGGACGTTTCGTACTGATGGTACATTTTGAAATATGTACTGGGAATGCTCAGTGGTGTGCAGGTCTCTTTTACATTATCAGACATTATTAATAAAGCTTAGAAATACAGTCCAATTTAAACTGCGCTGATAAGAGAATCTGGTTGGCTGGTCTTACAGCTGCCCAAAAAATTAGCTTCACGCTGGCAACCTCCACACTCTCTGTGCTGGCGGCAAAGGATCCTTATTTTTGTGGATATTATTAACATGGAACTTTCGACTGAAGGGGTCCATGGTGCTAGTTGGGCGAAATTTTTTTTTTTTTTTTTTTTTTTTTTTTTTTTGAAAAATTTCTATTAGCATTATTAGCACTGTTGCAGCTGGTATTACACTCACCATCAAAACAATAGTTGCAGAAATAGTTGCACCCAGATGGAATCAACCGACAGGAATGGAACTTGGTGGGTAGATTTGACAAGCTTATTTGACAGGTCTTATTGCTGTACCTGACTGACCCAACAGCCACGATTACGGACATTCAGCGAGCAGTGATGTCTTCCATGAGTCATTCTGATAGTGCCAGCACCATTGGCAGACGGCTGAACAACACAGGACTACAGACTGCTACGATGACTGCCCTTAACACCATCAACGTCGCCAAAGACTGCAGTGGTGTTGTGCCAGACTGTCATGGAGTGACTCAGAATGGCAGCAGGTCATCTTCAGTGACCAGTCCCACTTTTGTCTTGGTGAAGATGGCCAATGAATCCGTGTGTGGAGGCCCCCGTGATTAGCGCCAAGATGAACAGTTTGTTGTCACACGTCCAGAAGGTCTTGTGTCGCTCTACCTCCACTGCTACCGCAAAATCTGCAGGAACTGTGTGAGAATATTCAAGCTGCATGGGATGGATTATCACAGGACACCATTAGGAACCTCTACAACTCCATGCCGAATGCTGAGTGCTCCATTTTGCTACTTGTTCTTTGCCTGTTGTATTTGGTATTAATATTTTAGACCTTTGTCAATGGCACTAACAATGACAATATCACGATTGACAAAGCTTGCTGGTATTTTTGTGTACTTGCCTGTTTAGACACATATGTCGATATGGAGTCTGGAAGCAGTTTTTTATTAACCATGAGACAGTGATTTTTGAAAATCCCTATCATCATAGGAGAATCCAGTTAACACTCAGAGTTTCTAAAATGAGTCTGATGCCAAGTACAGAATGACGACATGACCTCAGTGAACCGTAGATGAAGGGGAAAGATCAAACCTTCTGACGGCTGAAGGATGCAAGCGCAATGAACCATCATATTTCATTGCAGGCTGCTGCTGGCTGTGTCTCCCTGTTTCCATCAGCTCCACCGTAACTGACAAAGTGCTGTGCTGTGTTCAGTGTGCTCAGAAGCTGCAACAACTAGTCTGTTAAATCAGTGTCACTGAAAGACCACCTTCACGATAATCTTGAAGCCAGTATTTCCCAGCCTGGTCATCGGGGCCTCCTAGAAGGTTCACATTTTCCCTTCATCCCTTTATGTTGTTAGTTAGGCAAAAATGTGGACCACCTGGGGGGCCGCTGAGGACTCCTGTACGCTACTTTAAGCCATTGTTATGCTAGCTACAGACCAATCACAGTATTTCAAACAGTAAATGTTTCCAATCAGACCCTAATCTAGTAGACTGGCTGAGAGCTTTATCGGAATTGATTCCTCCAACAGCCAGTGAGAACTGAGAGCATGCAGCAAATACATCTGGGGGACCATAGCAGTGCCTTAGCAGCTCTGGAACACTACAGCAATGGCCTACCAACACCTTAGCAACCACTTGAGATACTCTAGCAATGCCAATGCAGCACCTTAGCAACCTCCTGGGATAGCATAACAACAGCCTAGTAACATCACAAAGACCTGGGATACCATAGCAATGACCTAGCAACACCTTTGCAACCACCTGGGATACCAAAGCAATGCCCTAGCAACACCTTAGGAACCACCTGGGACACCATAGCAAAGGCACAGCAGTGTCTTAGCAACCACCTGAAATAACGTAACTACAGCCTAGCAACACCTTACAAACCAACTGGGACACTATAGCAATAGCATAGCAACACCTTAGCAACCACCAGGGATGCCATAGCAATGGACTACCAACACCTTAGCAACTACCTGCCTAGCAACACCTTAGCAATCTTAGCAATGACTTTATCAACCCAAATTAAAGCGTATTCACAAACAGTCACGTTCATGTAACAGAGATGATTCATGCTGTAAAGTTGGTGGCATTTCAGATTCAGACATATACCAGTCATGTGTCTGAGTTCTGGTTATAAGTCAGCATGTAACTTCCTGTTAGTTTACACAGGAGAGCGCAGAAGTGGCGTTTAGTAAAGACCCAACAGGACACAGTGTTGCTGTGTCTCTGAGAGAACCTTTTATGCAGAGTTGACAGTAAAGAACATCAAACTGAGAATGTTTCTCTGCCTCATTTTGCCTTAGTACTATTCAGCCCTAATAATGAATCATATTAATGATTCATAACGGTGAACAAAGACAGTCTTATTAAAAAACAGCATAAAGTATTTTATGTTGCCGTATTTTTATTGGAATAAATGGTTTAAACAAGGTCACAGATTAAAATACGGCAGCAGGTCTTTAAGAAAAAGACCTTTTGAAGAGAGGATAATTGGAGTCAGTCAGTTAAAGTGTGAGTTTGACCTGAGCTGGCATAAAAAAAAGAGGACCTCAGACCGGAAAGGGTTCCGCAGCAGTCTTAAAGCCTTGAGCCTGCCTCAGTCCACAGTTGGGCAGGCTGTGGGAGAAATTCAGCACTACAGCTACTCTATATGCAATGAGCCTAGGAGTGGGCGTCCTACAAAGTTCAGTGCAAGGGCATGCGCACTGTAGAATCCTCAAACAAGTAACAATGAGCCCTAAGGTGACAGCTGTGGATCTGCAGGCAGATCCTGCACTGGTTCGGGATCTACCATAACAAAAACTCTGAACAAGAAGCAAGTTTGGGGGGGTTACCACCAGGGGTTAAATTATGATACAGGCAGTGGGGAAGCCTTACTGCTTTCATGGATGTCAGCGCTGTGGAAACAATACTCTTTAGTTAGTAAGTGTGCTATAAACATCCGTCCACTCAGTAGTGACAGGTTTATCTGGATATGTTAGTTAGTTAGTGATAGTATGCTTTAAAGTTTGGCTACTACGGATGTAACATTCTGCTAAGCAAACGTGGACACATAGTGTCACTGAGGCAAAGCATCACCATTGCTTGTGGCTCATCTCTGCACCCTGGGAAAGGTATTGTTGCTGTGATATCTGCCATCACGTGTTGCATATGTATGTAGGGTATCTTTAAAATGACTTTAGGCTTTTTGCTTTATAGAATTACAAGTATAGATCATTCTACCGAATTGGTTTAAAGCCAGAGTTGAACATAAATTTCAGGCTTTTAACTGACTTAAGCCCTGTTTGGACAGGATTATATTTACATGGGGATGTGGAGTAATGCAATGTAATCCAGATAGTTGTCACAACTTCTGGAACTATGGTGAGCATAGAGGAATCAGTTTAGTTTACATTCTGAATCTCAAAGGGTTGTGGTTTTCTACAACAGTATGAGTTTAATACCCTGTGCACTCTTTAGAATGAAGCTTCATGTATGGTTCTTGGCTTATACCATATGTACAGTTCTAAGAAACCTCCCCATTTAAACCCAAAAAGGTTCTTCAGTGGGATGAGCTTAATTTGGTAAAGAGCACAGACCAGAATGGCACTAATAATAATAAAACCCCCCTTTAAAGCAGCGGTACATGAGGATTGGTGTTTTTTTGCTTTTGGGTTCTGTCTAGAGTTGTGGAGTGTATTTCGCTTTTACACCACCGTTAGCTATGAGATGGTCCTTTTATCCCTTTTAGCACTCGTCTCCTTTGGTCCCTTTGGAGCCTCTGCCGTGATATGCATGCTGGGAATACTGAGCTAGCGTCTTCTTATAGCCACCTGAGCATCCATAGGTGCTGTAAAGCATTATGCAGTACTTACAAGAGGTCTCATGCCCACTCCTCCAAAGTTACATAGAGCTATAGCAGGCATCCCAGGCGCAGAGTGGCAGTGTCAGAGAAGCCATTCTCCCTATTCAAAATGATTTTGAAGCTGATATTTCAAAGTAAACTTGTTACATAATGTTGCTTTTATACTACTGAAATTAGTCACTTTCATTTCCTCTGCAGTCCAGTGCAGTGGTAGCTGGGGGCGGGACGATAAACTCTCTTTGTCTTCAACTCACTCTATACAGAATCATATACAATCACACGGTATGTTTATTTAGTGTGCACTTAGGAAGTGTAATTTCCTGCCTAATCTGATTCTCATTACCTTTCATTAATGCCGTCTCCAGTAATTGGTGTAGTACACCACCCCAAGTTATCTTTCCTTCGTTTCAAGTTCATAAATTATTACCCAGCCGTTTATCACAGTCTGCCAGTAAATCCTCTGACACGCCCTGCTGACAGTGCTGGATCCAGAGTTTTCCCTCTTTCCTCTCTTTTTGTGAAAGCAAAGGATTTGACAGTCCTTGAATTGTCTAGATTAACACAGAATCAACACATCTAATCGTTGCCCGCTACAGCTCTCTCATCATCAGGCCTTTCACGAGTTGAGCCAGGTGTGCTGAAGCAGGTGAAGCATCTGCAGGCTTCGCAATGCTGCCGTCCTTCTAGGGTGAAGAAAGTGTCTGAAATGATCAGGCATGTTCAGCCTTGGGAAGACGTTTCATTTGGAAGTACTTTTGTGGGTTACTTTAGTATGCATGAATCAGGAAATCACCAGCTGCGAGCTGTGTGGAGATCCGCTCTCAACGTCGCTATTGCATAACAGTCCTCAGCAGCCCTCCATTATTTGGGTCTTCAGAAGGATTTAAACAGCAGTGGGTTATATATTTTACTACTTTACTGGGGTGAGTCGGCACTGTGGCCTGAAATACAACTGCCTATATACCGTAGTGTTCAGAAAGTCAGAGACCACCTTTCATTTATTTCATTTTCTGTCGAACCAGACAGTAAGGTCAAGTTATTCATTTTTTCAGGACATAATATATAATAATATAATATAATCCACTTTCATGAGAAGAGAGTCAAAAAAGATTTGCATTTGATTAAAAGGCACAGAGGTTCTCCCGGGACTCCAAACAACTCTGGTCTGGTAGACCCCCCAAAACTCTCGGATATGCATTACTTAAAGCTTCCATCTTCTAGAAAGAGGAGAAAGTCAAGCTCCACTTCTGCTTCAGATCTGAGCAATCCACAGGTGTTTCTGTCCATCCTTCCACTGTAAGAAGACAGCTCAACACTGTGGGTCAGAAAGGATGTGTAGAAAAGGAAGGAGATGTACAAATGTACAAATCAAACACAGCTGCACACTGAATGTGTTTGGATTACTTGAATTGTGAGAAGCAGAAAATGCAACCAAATTCTAAGACTGAACTTTGGAGGTCTGGAAAAATGTCCCTGCACTCCTGAAAAGCAAGGAAGCTGTTATTAAGCGAAACGTGGATGCACAAAAGCTGCTGTACCACCGCATGGTACTGGCTTGACTCGACTCGCCTCCTTTTTTTGCTTTTCCAATAGATAAACCTGGTACCTGTTACCCGGGACTATTCTTGGTATCACCTTCATCGAGGTTCCAATTGCGCTGAGCTGATACCAAAAGGCAGCATAAAAATGACTACGACCATACGCCCATATACTAACGCTAATTACCAGGTTAGTGTACCCATATGCGTCAGCTTTGAGCAACAGAATCATCCTGTCGTCTGAACTCTGATGTTGAATTTCCCAAAGTCTCCTGTTTTTTTGTGCAGCATTTTGTTATCTGCCATCGATTTCCTTTCAGTCGGGTCACGGTAGTTTCATGCAGTGCCGCTATGACCTCACTGGAGCCGTAAGCATAACTCTTCAGACTGGCCCCCCTGCCTGGCCTGTGAGCCATGTAAACCTTTTGCACCTGCCACAGAGTCACACCTTACATCTCAGTGCTCCCACTACAGTCCTCCCCCCTTTAAACAGTTTGCTCCATCTGTCAGTCTAAGTATAAATAGACCTATACAGAACAGAACGAGGTATAAACAAACAATATTTATCAGTCAATACTTACTCCTCTACTGACAAACGTAAACATAGCACCTGATCAGCTACATCAGTTTCATCAGACACATTCAAACTGGCCTTCACAGATTTTGGTTTATACATTTTCAAGTACCAAGCACTGTTTACACTATGGCTTGCCTGTGCACCTCATGGATATTATTTACTGAGAGATGTGCATCCATATTGTGCAGTATGCCCAGCTAATCAACATTTTATATTCAATATTTAATCATCAGTCATGTCTGACTGATGCCTGTGAGTGAAAAAAAGCATTTCAAACAGTCCGTCCTTATGTGTCCATCCAAAGCCACATGTCCTTTTACCTGCTACCTTCAAGATGCATTTTTCCTTTCTTTCAATCGGAAAATCTCACTCTCAGGACTCTTGTGGCTCCACTGTAGGAGGCGAGTGGGCATATCTACAGCAAATGCGGCAATGCTTATAAACTCATCCTCGAAAAAGTAGCAGCACCCAGAAGGAATCAACCGACAGGACTGAAACTTGGTGGGTAGGTTTGACATCGGGAGGCATACGAATGATTCAGGTTTCACGCTCGGCTGCGCATGTGACGTAAGCGGGGGGATACGGACGGACCTTATCGCTGTACCTGACTGACCCAACAGCCATGATGTTCAGGAAGCAGTAATCATGAGTCAGTGTCAGTCCATTGCTTTCCAATTTGCATTAGTCCAGAGTTATAACCGAATCTTGACTGAGAGGCTACATATGAGACCATGAATCTCATTGTCTTGTTGTAAAATGTTGTGCGCCTGTGAAGCGTCTCCACAGAGGCTGCTGCAGCAAAGTGCAAGTTTCATTTTGTGCATGCGCATACGAACATGTTTACACGCAACGCGGTTATCTTTTCCAAGCCACAGTTATAAAACACTGTTGCCTGTCGGTGTCCATAATAATGTATAGCTGTATTACACTCTCTTTCAACTTGAACAGGCGAGAACAGCAGTGTATCTGATAGCTGTTCCTGCACTTTACTTTCATTGTGTGTATTGTTTTATCTTTTTCCATGACAAAATGGACAGCTCGGTTTCTTCTTCTCGTTCTTTACATGAGAGGGAGGCAGGGCCTTTGTGTAATTTGCCGGGCCCAACAACGTGCAGAGCGAGCATCTACGGCTGACCGGCTCTGGCTGTGACAACCAGATACAGTGAATAGGTACTGTATTTGCAGGAGACAACAAAATATCTTGTATCAAAAGTGGAGCCAGTGGAACAGCAGCTTAAATATCGTCCCTGTCTAAAGAAGCACAAGTATCTCCAAAATTGCAACTGTACAGGAGAGGGCAAAAACCTAATTTAGTTTTAATGTAAGTCAATGGAACAAGATTTTTTCCCCAACGGTTTGGGCCATTTCTGCTGGTCCATTTATCAAGACATTTTCACACAGTGTAAACAGGAACTGCTGTGTTCAAATGATATATAAAAGTACAAATCGACAAAAATGGAGATACATGTTTTTCTTTGGACTGCGATGGTATGCTAAAAGATCTTTGATATTTAGTTGTGGCAAAGTCTGTGTAATGTTCTGATAAATGTGTGTTATTTCTTTTTTCTGATGCTAAAAGTGGATAACTTGTACTGAAAGTGTGTTTTGACTGGAAATAAAATAAATAAAATGTGGTCTTTGACTTTGGGACAGTACTGTATACCTTTTAACTCTGTTTTCTTGCTGTTGTTAAATTTTGTTCACCATTTGAAAATGTAAAAATAAGCTGTCACTTGTATGTGCATTTCGATGGTTTATGACACATGAACTAACAGAAATATTCCAAAAATTACTTGGAATAACATCTTATTACCTTCTGGCCTAAAATAAGCCTTTAATGTGTCGCATCATATAGTATTCTGTGTTCGGCAGCTTTATTGGTTTTAAAGAATTCATGATTTTTTTGGTCCAGCAATGTTCTCTCAGTACCATACCCAGCAAGCACTGGGCAAAACACTTTGTGCAGCCTGGAAAAAGAAATGCTAATAGAAAGTTTTAGAAATGCAGAGATGATATTTGTTTTCCTAGCGGTCATGTCCTTCTGTGTTTACCAGCCTGTGAGTGAAAAAAGCGTTTCAAACAGTCCGTCCTTATGTGTCCATCCAAACCCACATGTACTTTTACCTGCTACCTTCAAAATGCATCCTCTGAATGGGGTTTTCCTTTCTTTCAACCAGGAACATCTCACTCTCAGGACTGTTCTGGCTCCACTGTAGGAGGCGAGTAGGCATATTTACAGCTATGCTGCAGCGATGTTATAAACCCATCCACAAAAAAGTAGAAGGAATCAACCGACAGGAATGAAACTTGGTGGGCAGGTTTGACATTGTGAGACATGCGAATGGTTCAAGTTTCACACTCGGCCGTGCATGTGATGTAAGCAAGGACGGGCCTTATCACTGTACCCTAATGACCCAACAGCCATGATGTTCAGGGAGCAGTCAGGGAGTGACATTTCACACAGTACAAACACACACATCCTAACACACACACACACACACACACACACACACACACAATACCTTACATACCTCTAAACCTTACATTGTGTGGAGTTGTATATGTATATTAAAGTGCTGAGTCCAGATGTAGAGGCAGATTAAGGCTTGTAAAGTGCAGTACAAGCAGTGGTGTCTTGCCAGACTGTCATGGAGCGGGTCATCTTCAGTGACAAGTCCCGCTTTTGTCTTGGTGGAAATGACAAATGAATCCGTGTGTGGAGGCACTGTGGTCAGCGCCAAGGTGGTCGGTTTCTTGTCATGTGCCACAGAAGGTCTGGTGTCACTCCACCTCCACCCCTACTACACAGTCTGCAGGAACCTCTACAAGTCCATGCCAAGACATCTGGCATGTTGCGTTAGCAAACATGGCGGCCCATACCATACTGAGGGACACTACTTCTGTATGTGTAGCTCAATAAATATTCCCCATATCAGTCTAAAGTATCATCATTTACTGTTCCTGGTAACCTTTATCTTCCTTCCCAATAGCACTGCAATTCCACACTTCTGTCTGGGTGCAACTATTCTTTTGATGTTGAGTGTATCTTTCATTTGGGCTGTTTAAGTGCCTGTTTAAAAAGCTTTTCTCCTATAAAGTCACGTGTTTTGTGAATAAATGAGGTTCTGTTATGACATCGGTGATATATAAAAAGGGAAACTGTTGAAATTTGGTCATGCTCTCTCTCTTACCGTATAGTCTTCAAAGGATTGTTTAAGGCAGGGGAGGGAGAAATAGTGTCATTTTCATTATCATGGCTTTTTAGCGAAGGCTGTACAGCTACAATGCTGTCTCCTTGAGCTGTGGAGCAGACGTACTAATCTCCAGCCAATTCCCGCTGTGTTTGGAGTTTGCGGCGGTGCCATTCGGAGTGCAGATAGCTTTCAGTGCTGATCCGCTCTGGTGACAGGGAAGGGGAACTGTCGACTGTGCTAATGAACCTAGCCTGCTGCCGGTGGCTTTTCGGATGGCTGTACTGTGGCACGGCGCATCTCGATTTACCTCTTTTTGATTCAGGAAGGTTTAACCGAGCAGGGTTTAATTACAGATCATTAGAAATGCATTAGAGCAGGCGAGTCTTACAGGGAATGTTAAAGTGTTGTTGTTGATGCCACTTAATGAAATAATTATTCTGTTAGAGAGCTGATTACTGGATGCGCTTCACATCCCGACAGAACCTAATTCCGTGTTTTACTGCAGAGCGTTAGAAGTGCATTACTCTATATGAGTCTTACACCGACCGGTGAAGTGTTTTTGTTGTCATAGCTTAATCAAATAATTATTCTGTGGCTGAGTTAATTACTGGATGCAGCTCCTCCTGATGCTCTTTATTGGCCCTGATTGAGTTTGCCTAGGCACACTGGGAAGGAGCCGTCGGCATTTAAACGGATCCTGTAAATAGCTGCTGTATTCCAGACGAGGCTTTGAAACTGTTCGCAGGCACACGGTTCTCCAGCTGGAGGATTGCAGTAATTGGCTGCACGAGAACCTGCAAAGCTCCACAGCTCTCAGCGAACCTCTCTCCCTCTCTCATCACTCGTTTGTCTTTCTCTCTCTATTTTCTCTTATTTCTCCCTCTTATTTTCTTTTCTGTCTATTTTCTCTCTTGGCCCTCTCACTATTCCCTTTTCCCTTTGCTTTCTCCCCTCTCCCTCCTTCTGTTTTCTTTCTCTATCCCTCTTTTTTCCCTTTCTGTCTCTCCTATCTTTGCCTGCTTTCTCTCACTCTCTTATACCATTCACTTCTCTTTCTACCACACTTTTTTCTCTTTCTCTTCTCCCCTTTTATGTCCCTCTTCTCTCTTTATTTTTCATCTCCCTTTCACTATTCTTTCCTTTTTACTCTTCTTTGCTCTTAGTCATTCTTTGTCTTTCCTTACTCACTTCTCTCTCTCTTTTCTACCCCTTCTCTGTCCTCTTTCCATCTGTTCTTCTCTCTGTTTCTTTCTTTTGTACTCTTTTTTATTTTTTGTTTCTCTTTACTTTTTTCTTTTTCTCTCTTCTCTCTCTCACTTACTATCTCACATCTCTCTCATTCTTTTTCTCTTTCTCATGCTCTCTTTCTTTTCCATCTGTTTCCTTTTGCTTTCTCTTCCCTCACTAATTCTGTTTTTCTTTCTCTTGAACATCTCTTCCCTTTTTTCTTTACCTTTTTCCTCTCTTCTCTCTTTTCCCTTTCTCTTGTTCTGTTACTCTATTACACTTTTCCTTCTCCCACACTCACAAGGTCTTCCCCCTTCTATCCTTCTCTCCTATTGTTCTTTCTTTCTGTTATTTTTCTCTGTATTTCTCTTTTCTTTCTTTTCACCATTTTTCTTTTTTTCTACTTTTCTCTTTTCTGTTTTCTCTTACTCTCTCTCTCTCTTACTTTCTGTCTCTCTCTTTTCTCTCCCTCTGACTGTTTTCTTTATGTCTGTCTTTCTCTGTTTTTTCTCATTTCTAATTTTCTCCCTCCTTCTCTTCCTCTTTTTCCTGTCTCTTTCTGTTCCTCTTTTCTATATACTGTCTGACTATCATTCTCTCTCTCTTTTCTGTATTTCTATCTCTGTACGTCATTTCTTTCTCTTTGTCTCTCTCTCACTTTAGTTTCTTTTCTTATCACTTGCTCTCTTCTCCTGGTCTTTCTACTTACTCTCTCTTTCTCTTTGCTCTTTCACATCTCTTTCTTTACTTTATCTGTTGTCTGTTGTCATTTCAATCTCTCCCTCTCTCTCTCTCTCTCTCTCTCTCTCTCTCTCTCTGTGTCTCTCTCCCTCTCTCCCTCTCCCTCTCTCGCTCTTTCGGGTATAAATCCTTATTCAGGTTTTGGCACTTCCCGGCCTCCATTCCAATCCCAATAATCCATTTGCTCTGGGATTTGGCCTTCCCACAAAATCCCACTCAGTTACCGTTTCTCAGTCTCAGTCCAAAACCCTCCAAAAGAGGGAATATCCGTTATTCCTGAAGCCCCGGTGCCTGGGAAAAGGACAGTGAGCGGCTTTGAGTTGATGCAGTGAGAGGGGAAGAAGAACAGCCTAGTTCAACGTGACCTACAAAAGCCTGTGTACTGTTAGCCACACGTCTTCAGATCTTTTCAAAGCATCTTCTCTCTGAACACTGGCCTGAAAGGGGATGAGTGTTTTCCAGCTTTCCGGAGAGCTGATACATGTTTCTGCTTTGTTTCAGCAGTGCGATGTATTTAGCATTTATTTATATTCCTTTCATTTTATTAGGCATGTTCTCATGATGGCTAATACTATAGCCATAACCGGCTTTGCGCTCAAATTTACATTTAGATTCATTCCCTGCTTCCTGCTAATTTGCAGTTGTTAGATCTGCTGAAATACACGTGTTCATCTCGGTAGTTTGCATTAACACTCCCCTTGCTTTTCTATACACCCAAATCCCAGTGCAGCTTTTTTAATCACCTTAGGCCTCTCGATCTGTCGGCAGAAATGTTTTGCCCAAGTCTCAGAGAAAGCACAGAAAACTTTGCGTTCCTTCATCTCCTTGACTAAAGAGATTTTCTCCTTTATTAGAGTAATGTAGTGGGGAAATATCCATCACCTCAGTTAAACATATTATTGCGCTTGCCTTCCAGGTTTTAAATTTCCATCATAGATCTTGTGCGCCAAATTGTTATGCACAGTGTTGTGTGCTGAGAAGTCTCCATTCATTGACTGCATTTAGGCAGGTCATTTGCAAAAATGGATCATCAGTAATCATGCGTTCCTAAATAGCACTCAGATCCAGACTTCATCTGGTTATTTCGCTTAGACCCCGGAGTCTTCAATATTCATATAGTCAAATGTGAAGGATCATTTCCAATATATTACAGCAAATAGCATTTTTCCCCAGCAGTTCCGGACTCAGTTGACGTCTGTGTTATTGTTTTGGAGTTCATAATGAATGCTGTTGAGTTTGATTTGCCCCTCAGCAGGTGCCTTCATGAAGCCCGTGTTTTCTCTGATTGAGTTCTGCTGACTTTGTCCTCCTGGGACGTGGGCCTGTAGCTGTCCTGTCCTGAAAGTTTCTCAATAATATGAAGTTGAAGACTCAAGGAAGGATGAGATTATTAGCCGAGACAGCATTGCCATTATATCATTGCAGTGCCTAATACAGAGCAATATCAGTGCATAATACAGTGCAATATCTCTAGTACATCATTTAAACATGTCTGCAGGAAACTGGCCGGCTACTTAAGCCACAATGATACTGAGCCTCATTCAGCAACATCTCCCTAAGTTATGTCTCAAATTTGTTCTTGAGAAATGTCCTAAGAAAACTTCTACATCAGATTCATGACGTGCCCTTAAAGCACACATTTGATTGCACCTTTGTTGTTGTAAATACAAAATACACATTAAACAATCAGTATACACAGTACTAAACACCAGCATAGTTCTGTTTATCCAGATATACAGTTTTATATAACAGTAATATAAAGCTATGAATTGAAGCTATGATACAGTATATACAGATGTGTATATATGATTCAGTATATACAGATGTGTATATATGCAGTATATGTATATTGGTCTGCCATAATATATATTTTTATTGCAATATATATATATATATATAGAGAGAGAGAGAGAGAGAGAGAGAGAGAGAGATAGATAGGCTATCTATCTATCTATCTATCTATCTATCTATCTATCTATCTATCTACCTATGTCAAATGCATTCATAAAGGATCAGTACTAAGTTAATAGTTACTATATATATATATGTATATATATGTATATATACAGTATATGTGTGTGTGTGTGTGTGTGTGTGTGTGTGTGTGTGTGTGTGTTCCGGGTTATACAATATATGGATCAAAGGTGAACAACATGTCAGTCTATATGTGCAGGTATAGATATGCTAGATATGTAATAAGTGCAAAGTGCTGGTGAGAAGGTGTGGACTGTCCGTGGAGATCAGTGATGATGATATAGGTAAAGGTAAATCCTAATGGTAGCACTTTACAATAAGGGCACATCTGTTAACGGTACGAGTTATAAGCATTACCAGTTAGTTAAGTAATGTAGCAATTCATCATTAACTAATGATGAAAATAGGAGCTAATAACTAAGATAATAAATGTTAAGTAGTTTCTAATCCTTACTGAATGCATATATAATATCTGAATTAATCAATAAATAATTATTTAATTAAAACAATCATATAATAATAATAATTATATAATTCTGTTGTCTAATCTGCTACTGGACTATTATGAGTAGTCTTACCCTACATGTTTGTGTTTAAGTGTTTCAACTGATCGTGGGCCAGTTTTTCAAAAGCATCTTAGAGTTAAGATCATAAGAGTTTGAAAAAAAATGGTCTCAAAAAATATAAATAAAAAAATGTGTTTAACAAATATTACTTAACCAGTATATACTGTACATATGAATACGCATTCATGAAGTGTTTTAAGATACATATTTAAGACTTTTGTTTTGTTATTAATGCTTACTTCCTACTGTCCCTACTTAATTGTTAAGCCACACAGTTATCATCACGGTGATTATTCATTGATTAATTGAGATATCACTTAAGCATTGAGTAAGGATTATAAACCTCTACAATCTGAAATAATTTTAGTTCTTATTTTTTATCATTAGTTATGAATAATTGCTACATTACTGAACTGATTAGTAACACTTATTACCCTTATTGTAAAGTGTTACCATCCTATGACCCCTCAACACAAGGTCAGCACAGCAAACATCCATTTTCTCTGATAAAAATGGAAATTCTCAAAGCCAAACACCCACATCCAATCGCGACATCAGCTAAGCTTCTGAACACCAATGAGATGTTGGGTTACTAAAGTCAATGGATTTTTAAAACCCTTTATATTTTCCCACTGTAGCCTCTGAACGTTGTTTGCTCTTTTCCCCTGCTTCTTTATAAGGGTGCTACATTGCAGCATCCCTTCAACAGCTTGGGGTGAAGTGCCTTTTCCTTTTTCAAGGCCGCAGAGGCAGTGGTTGGCTGAAGGACACTTGAACATAGAGCTCTTCCATACGACATCAGCGGCCCTGTGATTGAAGCATGAACCCGCCGGCTCCAGTGTGTTCTGGATCCTGATGAGGAGCACTAAAGCCAGCGTTCCTGCCTCCAACAGTTACACTGATTACCTTTATTGGGAAAGAACAAATACCATCACTCAGTGTTGTTCCAAACGGGGGTCTTTTCCATTAAGCAAAGCTTGACTTGAAGCCCGTCAGTGCAGACTTAGCTCTAGCTGTGTTTATTGTCCACACAATGGCCTTGGTGATTGCTTGATTGTGAAGCAGTGACCAGCATGATGTGTCCGCCCACTGAAGGTGACGTTAATAACTGACACGTGAATACGGCCTGCGCCCGTGTGAGGTCACAGTGGCAGGCTTTTCACGCACTGATGCTTCTGTTACATTCGCGGGTCAGAATCTTTGCTGCAAGCTCTGGATGGAAGTCGCTCAGCCTCCATCTCCTATTTTAACCTCTGTGTCGGTGTGAGAGAAAGCATTGCTGATTCACCACATTTGCTATTTTATACACCGCAGCGTCTAGTAATTCTGAAACACTATTCAATTCTTTGGCGGGTTTCATGCGTCATGCAGCCTTGGCTTCCCAAACACATTTCCTGTTCAGATTTTATTTCCTGTATTCGTCGGGCGGCTTGTAGATTTGATAGCTGGAGGAGTTTTAAAAGGTCCAGCACAGTAGTTTCTCTTCTTACTCTTAACCCACCAGAAAGCCGACGATTATCTGCATACTGCTGTTTCAGCGGAACTCATGTTGTGCACTGAGTAGTGCGTATAATGACTTTTGAAGATTTTCATTCTGCCCCACTGTCCTACAGAACTAACTGATTACATCCAATCACAGGTGACCTTAAACTCACTCACTAAGTCTAGCAGCTTAGGCAGGGATAAAGGATCCAGTGTTTGTATGAGCCCATTACTCATATGGCACTAAAATGAGGACCCAGGGCTACAGAAAAAGGCCCATGGCTGTAGTTCAATTGCCAGACCCTAAACACACCCCTGGTCTAGCTCCAGTCCCATAGAGACAGAAATGGCTGTTTTAACATATGCCATATGTCCTATATGGATGGCTGAAAAAGTGACTCAGTTTAAAAAAATATATTNATGCCATATGTCCTATATGGATGGCTGAAAAAGTGACTCAGTTTAAAAAAATATATTTACTATTCGTAGATGGCATGGAGCTACGTTCATGTAGACTGTATGCTTATACAGAACCAGCTCACCTATCACCTGGTAGTATGATTCAAGCCTCGTAACCCCACCCCTGCTTTTAATCCCTGGGTCACCTTGTGTCTTGAAAAGACGTTTGTGGTGATGTTGTGGGCTCACTTAACACTTAATACTGTAGCTTCTGGTTGAGTGTTGCACAGCAGTATTCTTTATAGATAGAAGCAGCTCCCTCTGTTGGCCTAAACAAATACATCGTAAGTTGGCTGCCTGTCTGCTCTGCTGCCAGGTCTTTCTTAGGACTTTCCGTTGTGTTTTTCGTTCACAGTTAAAACATCAGGGATATTTCCAGGGATACCTCCAAAAAACTGAGATGCCTGGTTACCCTAATTTATGATAACAGTCAGAATCTTAAACAGTTTGGTGAAGTTTCTGTACTGGTTTGGATTATTTCACAGCCTAGAACCATAGACCTAGAACCAAAAATGGGGACTGTCCCCTGGAAAAACAGCAACATCTATTCACCTTATTTTAGGATAACAGAGTCAGAATCGTAAACTGTTTGGTGAAGTTTCTGTGTTGGTTTGGATTAATTTGCAGCTCAGAACCAATGCCATAGAACCAAAAATGGGGACTGTCCCAAGACTAATGGGGGCATCTGGGGGCAACTTATAATAGAGTTAAAATCTTAAACTGTTGTGAAGTTTCTGTACTGATTTGGATTTATTAGCAGTTAGAACCACACTATGTGTAAAGAGACCTCTTAGGACTGAAAGCTTCTATCTGCATATGGTCAGTTCCAGAAAATGTATCCAAATATCGTAGGATTTTAATGTTCAGCAGGCAAAAGTATCTCACGGTTATGGTGGGATATGAATGGCATGAAGTGGGCACTTTTAAAGAAGTGAGCTCTTTGATCCCCAACATCTCAAAACTACACCGGACAAAAGGAATTCTATACTGACAACATGCTGACAGTCCTGAAGTGGTCATGAATATGCTGAGGGTAAAACCCCCACAGTGAAATGGAGAAGAGCCAACTAAGTATGAAACACTTATTTTTTACACTCTTTTTAGGGGGGAATATTTTGAAAGGTGACTGAAATTTATGAAATAGTAAATCTTTATTTTTGACGGCAGCTGAAAAGCCACAGTGCAGAGTCTTTAAGCAATGCTGCTGGATATATATTATCTATATTAAGCTGAGGAGTCCACATGCAATTTCTCATCTTTTCACATTTCCTTAATTGTCTTCTCGTTTATCTCTCTTCGTGCCATTATTTGATATCCGAGATGCAGGAAAAACCATTCCCATTTCACAATTGCAACCTTTGTTGAACTCTTTTGATCTGTTGAATGGGTAACATTGCGTAAACTCGATTAGTCTATTCTTTTCAGCAGGTTCCAGAGCTCCTTCATTGGCCCGGTTCCTCAAGCACATGCTCACAGAACGCATGAAGCATGTTACGCTTGCACTAGCATGGATGAAGTTCAACCATGCAGGACAAAGAATGCAATTTGTTGCCTTTCTGAGAACTAAAGATAAGCTGAGGACCATTCACCACAGTATTGTGCACCTCTGAGTAGGAGCACACAGCATGAAATATAAAAGGGCTTTAAAGTGTCATTAATTATGGTAATTGGCCAAAACGTTTGTTTCCTCAGCAGCGTCACAGGCTGTCAGTCAGGACTGTTTAATAAGTGTGTTTCGCTGAACGATACAAATGAGGTGCGCACACATACACGCCTCCACGAGTGGAGGACAAAAGACAAATATGGACTCTGATCAATATTTCATTCGCCGGCGGCAGTAAAGCTTTTCTCATGCTTGATCTCGGCAGAGCCAGTGCCACACAGAGATGAGAGGAATTCGATCAGCGCAGGCCGGGCCTGCAGACCCAAGGGCACTAAGTCACTGGAGCAATCAGCTGAGAGCTCAGAGGAGCAGGAGCAGGTGGTATCACAGGGCTTAAATGATGATCCCGACCTATGATCGGGACTAAAGCTGGAATGAAATTCACTGGACGAGCCTGCTGTACTGGTCCAAAACACAAGAAAATATTTGGACATGCCTTGTTAGAAACAGTGCCTTATTAGAAAATCCTCATGATTCCGTTGTTGAGCTGGAAGTCATTCTGAGTGGTCTGATGTGAATCAGTTCCTTGTGGAGAAACTTACTGACTTCCTTACAGTAGTAGTGGCAGGAAGCAGGAGTTGCAATGTCTACAGTGCTAATGTGGCCATTTCATTCAATGTCCAGATCCGCATGTGAACATACACGTGTCTTCTGCTTTATATTCAGCACTGATGCTGATAAAATAGAGATAAACCTGAAGATAAAATGTTTCCTTTAGGCATTATCTGGCGGGTGCGTGTACCCCTGCACAATGAGCGGAATTAAAAATTATGCTTTATGGCCAAAGCCTTGTCTCAGAACTATTCTAAAATAATATATGAGGCATTGTCCAGCTATTCATGATCATTTTATGCAATAACCTAGTAATAGTAATAACTTTTAGAAGCCTTCAATGTTTCAGATGTCTGGTTCCAGCTGCTAGCTTAAGTGTAGCCCTCGCATCAATCGCGCCGGGATGGAGAACACTTCATTTTAATCAAAGACATAATTCAGTTGAAGAAAGCCTGTAGAGTACAGCATTGGAAAATATTAAGAGGCCAAAGCTAATATGTGTGGCATGGACAGCGTGGTGGAACGTCAGTACAATCTAGATGATCCTGGAGCATCTCAGAGAACAGGCCTTGAACCTGGTTTTCCCACATGCCGCACAGGATACACAGTAGAATACAATTAAACAAACCGCGTAGAATGAAGGAACTATAGTACAGAAATAAAAATGGCAAACAGGACTACAATTCATGTTCCTCATTAAAAATGCTAATTACACATTTGAGGGTATTTCTGAATAATGAAAAGTAACTGATTTGACTATTTATCAATTTAGAAAAAAAAGAATTTGTTCCAGAGCACAGAATGGCCAGTGTGTGCATTGTGTAGTGAATTACACTAATACTAGCTAATTCACTAAATCGTTTTGAGTGACAAACTGCATGACATCACTGTCAAAACATTGTATCACCATTTTTTGTCTTTCAGTTTTTGACAATATTTGAAAGGCCTTTTGTACTTTATATTGATGAATGACCCAAAGTTACTTGGTTCCACTAACTTACATTAAAAGTAAAGTGTGTTTTTTTTTCATTCTCCTTTAAATGTATCATTTATTAGACTCAAGATTTTGTTCTTACAGCAGTGATATGTTGACTGACAGCAGTTCCTCTCTTTAGTTTTTTCAGGCCTGAAGAGACCACTGCTCCCCCACTTGCTTTCTATCGGCTCACACTAATCGAATTTGTGAGGTTAAAGTTCACCTAGTTGAAGTCTTAAGATTAACTACTACAAAATGAAGCGAAATTAAGTCCCTTTCAAGTCAATGGACTTTTTCGCCAGGCAGATTTTACTGGCGTCTTGTGTGACCACAGCTTGAGGCAAATATAATTAGTGAAGATGATAAATATGTTTCAGTTTATTATCAAAACAAATGATGCTCCTTTTTAATGTAAGTCCAACAAGTAGTTCTCAGCAACGATCAACTGCTTGAGAGAATGACAAGAGTGCATAAAGCTGCATTAAGACAAGGGGGCTACTTTTAAGAATCTTTTTGGAACACTTTTTGGCCAGCTTGTAATTCCATATCTGTTAGTTTGTGGTTCTGATGATTACAACGTAGGAAATGGTATAAACACAGTCACCAAAAGTTGGGACAGCAGCTAAAATGCAAATAAAAACGAAGGGCAGTCAGTTCACTTCCAGCTTTATTTCAGTGCAATAGAATATGTAGGTATGTTTATATAGGTATATGCTTGTTCTGAAATTGATGCCTGCAACACATTCCAAAAGAGTTTGGACAGAAGCAATTTAAAGCTAAAACCATTATGAAATGTTCCACAAAGCATGTTAAACAGGTGATGGAATCGGGCTTGGATATAGAAAGAGCGTCCAGGAAAGGCTTTTATGAGCGAGAGACTCTGCATTTTGCCAAAACATTCCTCAAACAGTGTTTGCAAGAACTTTAGGTATTTCACCCTCTACACTGGAGAATATCATCAAAAGAGTCTGAGAATCCAGAGAAATCTCTGAACAAAAAACAGTAAGGTCAACAACCAATAATGCATGCCTATGACCATTGATCCTACAGACAGCGATGTATTAAAATCAGACTTGCTTCTGTACTGAATTAAACCACAAAAGCTTCAGAATTCTCCTGAAAAGCCTGAAATAAAAACTCTGCAAAGCAGAAGCCATATATCAACAACATCCTGAAACACTGCTGACGTCTCTGGGCTAAAGCTCCTCTGGAATTTACTAATGCAACGTGACAATGTGTGCTGTGGTCTGATGAGTCCACTTTTCAGGTTGTTTTTCTGAAAGCATCATCGTCTCCTCCAGGCCAAAGAGGAAAAAGGATCATTCGGATTTTTACCAATCCCAAAATTTCCAAAGCCAGTGTCTGTCATGGTGCGTTATTGCCAATGGCACTGGGTAATTTGCACATCTGTGAAGATACCATTAATGCTTTTCAGAGCACCGCATGCTGCCATCTAGATGGTGTCTTCTTTAGGGATGTCCCTGCTTGTTTCAGCACGACATTGCCAAACCAGATTCTACACGTGTTATAACAGCGTGGCTTGGTAGTAAGAGGAGTGCAGGTGCTAGACTGACCTGCTTGCAGTTCAGACTTGTATCCCAATGAAAGCATGTATTTTTTTTGTCATATATTGTGCTTCATAATTTGCAGTGTACAGCAGTCACTTTGTTCTAAGCTGGTTTTGATTTGTTGGACAGAGCTTGGTTCTAGCTAATGGAAACAGTTCTCCTTCAGTGTTCTGTGCTTATGATCATTTGAATAGACATCAGTGTCAGACTAATTAATGACCTTCTATTAAAAGACGTGGGCCGAGAGTGACACTTCACGTAAAATGAGTTGTTTAAAAGCCTTGTTCCAGAAATGATAAAAGGACATTAGAGCCATAATAAATCATGCTGCTTTTACTCTTCATACTTAAGTACATTTGAAGGTAAATACTTTAGTACTTTTACTCCAGTGGAGGTCTAAAGGGAGGAGCTTCTACTTTTACTGGAGGAGTATTTTACCTTGGGTATCTCGACTACATGGTTTGTGTACTTTGTTCACCACTGATAATGTGGCATACTATGTAGAACAATATAGGACAACAAAGTTGTATGTGGACATCTGAAGTAATTTAACTTTTAAAAATAACTTTTATAACTACACCAATTGTTGCCCTCAGTTCCCAAAAGTTTACCAAATGTTACTAACAGTAAAGGCAATGTAATACAGTGGTAAACATGCCCCTGTCCCAACTTGGGACATGTTTCAGGTGTCAAATAAAAAACATAATAATAACTTGAAGCACTAAATATTGTGTCATGTTCATTTCAAGGTTATAAAGAATTTGCACATTATTGCTGTCTGGATTTTATGTACATATTTTTTGCTGTCCCGAGTGTTTTATATAAAAATATAGGTGAGCTCACACTTTCGGGTGGTACTGTAGACTAACGTGATTGGTCTCTTTGCAAGCTGCTGTGCTGAACTCCATAAAAGCCATACACATGTTTGCTAGTAATTTTTGGTGACGTCATTGAGGTGTCTTAAGCACTTAAGCAGGGGGCCCATGATAAATGAAGAAGGAGGAAAATTAAATTGGCAGGAGAACGCTCATAAATCGATCTGCTGCTGACATGGAAAAAATGGCACAAATCAAAACGTGTGCGTGTCCTCCACCAAGCATGGCGACTGTGATGTACACTAATGTTGGTGATGCGAGGTGATTAGCATTCCATGGGCAGCACTGGCTTGTGAATTGACAGGTAATAAAGCTAAAGCGTATACAAGGATGACACACACTTTTAAATACGTACTGTATCAGACCTCTACCATCATTCATTTTTTTTTCCATGCCTGGAAAAAAAAGTGCACCAAAAAAAGATCTGTTCATCTTTTTCCTTATTGTCTCATTTCACAGTGGCTGCGTGCTTTGGGTCTGTAGGCCTGCTCTGGAATAATTAACTGTCTCCATAATCGAAGTACACAACACGTACAGAAACTTACATTATTCCTTCTGGCTGTTTTTGGCCATCTGACACAGGACAAAGCCTAGCAGGTTTCATATGCTGGTGGATCTAGTGCTCAGAGGAAAAGGCTTTAGTGGTGCTAGTGTGTGTCATAAATGGAGAATCAACTTAAGGCATGAAGCTAACAGGATTACAGTTGTCTGATGCTATTTTCTTTGCTGGCAGGGGCTTCATTTCACATTTAACGCTAGTATGTGGGGAGCCCTGCACTTGGTTAGACAACATACACCATAGCATGGCAAAACCGCTGAATTGCTTGACCACACAATAGCACCATAAACCTTGTTGTATCGTAGGTGTGTGCTGGGACATGTAAGCAAAGGATTGGCCTTGCTATTTTATGCTCAATAGCTTGGCCGGGAGGAACGAGAATATGTATTCTATATCGTTTTTTGCAGCGTAGTTAGTCTTGGTGATCTGAACTGAACTGAATTACACTAGATCTGTGTAAAAATCTGCTGTTTTTGGTAAATGTGCACTTGGCACTCTGTTTTATTTCGGTGAGTCGCATACTAAAGTGTCTTTTGGGCTCGAGTACATTTTATGCACTCAGCAGCCTTGACAGATTTTGTCCTTTTCCTCCACTCTGTGAAAGAAAGACTTGGCATTTCGAGCTAGCATAAAGCAACATGTTGAAAGTTAAAGCAAAGAGCATTATTGTTTTTTTGGGGGTTTTTTTCTCTCCATAATACACTCATCATCAAAAGAATAGTTGCACCCAGAAGGAAGTATGGGATTGCAGTACTCCTGGGAAGGAAGATAAAGTTTACCAGGAACAATAAATGATGATAAATGTAGACTGATATGGGCAATATTTATTGAGCTACATATACAGAAGTAGTGTCTCTCATTGTCTCTCAGTGTCACACATGTTTTCTAACCCAACATCCCAGATGTCTCGGTATGGAGTTGTGGAGGTTCCTAATGGTGCCCTGTGATAATCCATACCATGCAGTTTGAGTATTCTCACACAGTGGAGGTGGAGTGACACCAGGCCTTCTGGACATGTGACACATGACAATAAACCGCTTATCTTGGTGCCACACACATGGATCTTCACCAAGACAAAAGCGGGACTCATCACTGAAGATGACACATAAAGATACATAAAGATCGACTCTTCCATCGAGGAAGAAGCAGCATCTCCTGCATGCCTTTTCCTCTTTTAATTAATACGACTAACTGCTGGACTCAGAGCACGTGTAGTTTTGATCTACTCTCTCCTGCGCCACGTGAAATACTCACAACAGAGACCAAATTATCAAAGAGCCACGTGGTTAACATCAGTATCATGTTGAAATATTAAACATGTACCTGCATGCAAGCAGGCATCAATCCATGGTTAGTGTCTCTGTTAATGAGACATCACATGTTCATTTGACGTGCATCTAAACACATCAGATCAATGTCGCAGTGCCTATAGCAGAAGTTTTAATCCTACCTGATTAGCTGAAAGTAACTGATCAGTTAAGACATGTTTGGTGTCTGAAGTTCACTCCTCTGTGGTCACTTGGAGATCCAAGGCTAATGTAATTACCAACAGACCCCCCAGGGATTTGCAGTCTTGCGATCACAAGAATTCAAGCCAGTTCAGGTCAGTCCATGCCAGTGCTCACACTTTTGCCAAATCATGACACTGTTTCTGAACTGAACAGAAACAGCTTCAGTGCTCGGTGCCGGGAAGCCACTCTGTCCACACATAGACGCTGGCCACAGCTATTGTGTTTTTTTATTTTTTTTTTGGCTTAGCGATTTCTATCCCACCTGTCTATACACACCTTATTTAAACACCATTCTATTCTTGTTGGTTACATGGCATGTCAGTCAAACGTCCCTTTCCTGTCAAATAGGGCAGTTCTGGGTTATATAAAGGAAGAAGTCTCGCTTGTGAATGTGAAGCCATGGAGCGCCCATTTCTACCACTATCATCATTTTCTTATTGGATGCTGATTCTGATTAACCAGAAACCTACTTATAAGACATTTGGATCAACATCTACAGGGGAACTACAACAGCTCAGCTCATCAATGCATGTAGATAGTGTATAATACAAACATGACATATATTGAAAAATATATGGAAAAATATTTATTTGGCATATGGGTGATGATGCCAGTTTTTTTCATCCTGGTAATGATTTGTACCAATGAAATTGGCTTAATAAAATTAGGTTTTACAAAGCTCGTCGTGTGGTTTGGGGCAAGTGTGTGATGATTTAGTTGAAACTGAACAAGCCAGTGGTTTTTGACTTGTGGCGGAATGGTTGCTGTAGCTGGTGATGGAATGTACATCATCTGGAATACAAATACTTCTGCTCCAGTGTATCTGTTTACTGCTTTCCCCGAGCAAACATGCTGCAGCGAGTGTTTGTTTCTGATAATGATGGCGATGACGAGGAGACTCAAACCTCTGGTGGATCTACAGGACAGCTGCAGTAAATAAGAGCTGATTGATTCCAGAGCGCGCTAATTCAGCTGGACATTGTCACATAACACATTGGCCGAGTCGCTTGCAAACACTTGTGGCGCGCGTTGGCTGGTAACAGATGGCTTGTGCAGTGCTGGTGGCTGAGTCATTATCAAATCACACATGTAGCCGTGCGGATTACATGGGCATGTGTGGGTGATAATAGATTACGGGTAATTTCACAAAATCAGTGCTCTGTAATTTTTCTGGCGCAGTGGTGAATCTCAGCCCATCCTTCCTCATGAAGGACTAGGCCTTTCCCAGCTGCCAATTTTATACCCAAGCATGATGGCATCACCTGTTCAAGATGCTTTTTAGAACATTTCACAATGTTTCTAGCTTTAACCGTCTATGGTACAGGGATGCCTCTAGGCTACTATGACTCAAAGCCCACCCTGTCCCCTAAAATATTGGCTAGTTATAAGCTATATATATATATATATATATATACTCATAATGACAATAATAGTTGCTCCCAGAAGGAGCCTCTTGCTGCTGATTACGGTGCCTCCACACATGGATTTGTTGGTTGGCTCCAACCAAGACAAATGAAAACTGAATGCTGCCATTCTAAGTCTCTCCAAGACAGTCTGGCATGACACCATTGCAGTCTTTAGAGGCAGACATCGTTATGGTCTGCGTGCATGCAGTCCTGCATCATGCAGCCATCTGCCAACGGCTGACACTAACAGGATGACTTATGGAGGGCAATGTCGTGGGTGTTCAGTCAGTCAGGTACAGCGATAAGGCCTGTCCTTGCTTGCGTCTCATGCGCAGCTGGAAGTGAAACTTGAATCACTCGCAAGTCTCACAATGTTAAAGCATTACTGATTTTCATATGATGATTTATGATAAATAACGTTACCGAAAAATGAGCTTTTCCTAACTTCAGCTACGGACGACACAGTCAGAATAAACAGGATTGTAACGTTGTAGCACTCACAGTTGTGATTAAAAACAGTCTGCATAAAGATACTTATTAATGCACACATGACATTCTTTTTTGTATTGGCAGTGGCCCACTTTCTCCTTGCTATGAGGGGGGCTTCAAGTAGACGCTGTCCTTTAGCGTCTGATTGTGTGATGAGGTTAAAGGAATAGTTCCATGTAAAAGCTAATATTGCTAACAATGAATGAAACAGAACAACCATTAGTTAGCATGATGCAAATGCCACCATGTTAACTGATGTATACTGAGCTCTTCATTGTTAGCCATGTTAGCATGCTTGGTGGATCTGTTCCTGTAAAAATGTTCTCAGTCTTGTTTTCACTATCTAAAACACCTTTTTGTCCTACGTGTATGCTCAACACTTCTAAGCGCTAAAGGCGGGTTAGTTCACTGGCTCAGAGAGAAGGTACTCACGCTCAGAGTCCTCGGTTACCCCTGGAGGACTTGGATCTGCGTATGCAGCATGACTGTGTGCTTTATTGTTTTGTTCTGTTCCTGCACGCATGCCAGTATGTATTCCCAGAACACAGCATCTGCCCTCCGAGCGCCGGTGAAAAGCTCTTTTAAGCTACTCTCGTGGGTATTGGCCGGGCCTTGATATCCGAAATCTGGACACGAATATCAAGTTTGGATAAATATGATTGGAATGTTTTCCCCCATCCATCTGTTGGAGAGATATCAAAGACTCTGAGCCTGGACTTTATTGAGACGTTCACGTCCCAGCAGCATTCATTGAGCAGCTAAAGTCAGATAGGGGTTACACACGGCTGGGAAAATCCGGCGAGACAGACCATGAATAGCAATCCCTTCTACAATCACTGCAGCCTGGTCTGTGGTGGCCCACCAAATTAACTTGTCAGACAGGTTGCTGAATGCACGCCGGCCTTTTTGAATCAGATCGCAAGCAGTAATGGTACACGTCCCTTTGAAACAGATGGTTTATTGAAACACTTTGCATCTCGAGCGCATCTCGATTCAATGGAAAAGAAGACATATGCATGTATGAGCTCTATTAAATTAAAGGTAGAGTAAGTATATCATGAAACAGCATTAAGCAGGGCTTGCATTCAGATTCTAATTAACCTTCCATTTGCTGCTATAACACTCTCTCTGTAATAAATATAAACCAATATTTTGACAATTTTTTAGTACAGAAAAGTAATACATAAACAGTGGATGTTAATTGGTCTCTTTAACAGCTAGAAACTGTCATGTCTGGCTTAGTGGTTATGCTAATACAGGGAGAGAGAGCTTGTGCAGTAGAACTGGAAGGTCAGGGAGTCAGACATGACGCAGTGTCATGTTTTAATTGGACTGCATGTGTAATCAAACTTAATGAGACTCCACAAGTTTGTGTAAAAGCCTTTGAATAGTACATGAAATACACATGTCAGTCATCTAAATGTCATCTTTAATAAGTAGGCTAAACCAGCGAAAGACTATGCTGTTCAACAGCAAATTCAGCAAAGAACATCCTGGTAAATTTCACCAGCAAAGACATGCTCGCCTACAGCAAAAAAGAGCAAAGACCATGTTGGCAAACAGTTACAACAGCAAAGAGCATGTTTTTGCTGGTCAACTAACATTGCCATGCTGGTTGACCATCTAAACCAGCATCAGGCCCAGCACTAACCAGCATAAACCAGCACCAGGCCAGCACTAACCAGCATAGATCATCAAAAGATCTGCACTAACTAGCACCATGCCCGTCACTACTAAGACAAACCAGCAGCAGGTCAGCACTAACCAACATAAACCAGCACCAGGCCAGCACTAACCTGCATAAACCAGCACCAGATCAGCACTAACCAGCATAAACCAGCAACAGGCCAGCACTAACCAGCATAAATCTGTAGCAAGCCAGCAGAAACCAGCATGGACCAGCATGAATTTCAACTGTGCTGTTTTAGCAGTTACATTATGTTCTCTTGTTCAAATATTTCCATTCCACCTTAAATTGCGTAGCAGTTCCATGCTCAGTCTACCTGTCCATCTCCTTGCCTAAAATGGAGCAGCATTTACCTTCTTTTATTTCCAGTATGCCCACAAAACAGACAGCTAGTGGGCCACGAGAAGAAATTCACAAAAAGTGTATTGGATAAACATCGCTTACTGTGCCTGAAGGGAGCCAAAATGTGACTGTTGCTGCATCCAACCTAACAGTGTTGCTCTGAACTGACATCGTAAGACTGCCAGCCACACCAAAATATCCCATGCAAACAAGCAAGCTTTGTCCTATGTGGTAGTTTAGAGGTTTTAGCAGCTTAATGTTGGTATATGATAGTCCTGTTCAATGTTCAATGGTAGTATCATAATTCATATCATGACTCTTAAATGACCTCATAATTCAGAAAATCCAGTGCCACTGGACACTGGTACCTTTTAGGCCAGGCCCTTATCCCTCCTCCACTAAACTTTTCTGTTTGCACTTTGCATTTCCGGAGTTCTCCTGGGATCCATTTAACCCCTATTCATCCACAAGAGCTTTTATGATCTTTACCACTTGCTGAAATATCAAAGGTGGGATCATGACAGTGCTGCGTGGGCGTGTGTAAAACATCTGAAATCATTAGAAGGGGTGTCCACATACTTTTGGCCATATAGTGTAAATCTATGCCTGTGTCCGAATGCATATTACATTAATCATTTGAAGACACAACTTTTTGACTTTACAAGCGGACTTGGACCATTGAACATACAATTAGCATGTATGCTAGCACCATCCAATTCTGGTGACACCCTCACTGTAATTTAATAGCTGTGCCTTTGCCTCCACAGAACCGATTCCACCTGCAGATGACGACACGGATCCCGCCATCGGGACTGGCTGAGCTGCTGCTGGCTGTGCTGCAGCGGAGCGGCTGGGAGGAGGGCATGGCCGTGCTTTGCCAGGGCTGGGAGGAAGCTGGTCTTCTGGAGCTCCTGGAATTGCACAGTCACACGGGAAACGGCGGCAGCTCTCGCTGGCACATGAGGGCCGCCCTCAACCTCTCCCGCAGCACGCCTGATAACGTGAACGTGTCAGAGTTCCTAGCGGAGCACTTCAGCCAGGACCAGCCTCCTCCGGCCTCAGTGCTGCTCTTCGGGGATGACCCGCAGTGTGCCTCCTCCGTCCTGCGCAGCGCCCATGACTTGGGACTCACCTTGCCCACCGTGCACTGGATTATGGGATACCCCTTAAGCCCGGATGCCTTGCACTCCATTGGCCTGCCGCTGGGGCTGCTGGCCTATGGTGAAGTGGACCGCAAGCCTCTGGACTACTACATTGGCGATGCTCTGCAGCTGGTCAGCCGAGCTGTTGCCGCAGCCACGATTGTTCGGCCGGATCTGGCCCTCATCCAAAACATGGTCAACTGTTTTGACAAACCAAACAAGCATGAACTTCCATCATCCGGGCAGTACATTTCCAGGTAAATACCTTTGTAGTTCGTCAAGGTCAAGTAGTGTTATTAGAAGATGCTCTGCCAAGAAACTAATGTTAACTAACGTTTGCTAAACACCTGGAAGCTCGACTGAGGTAGTGGCAGATCCGAGCCTAACCTTTAAGTCAGCTGCCCAATTATTTGGCTCCACAGAATGAGCACATCAAGTTTACAGATGTTCTTCTATGCACTGCGATGAACTGAGCTGCTCAAGTTTACAGTTCAACTGTGAGTTCCCGGTTCTTATTCTCGCCTCATTAAGCCTAAGAGAACACTACTGAGCAGAAGATAACCAATTAAAAAAACCACAGAATCTCTCGAATTCGAAAAAGAGGTCTGAAAACAAGTCATCTACATTTCCAGTGAGTTGCCTGTTGTTTTAGACGAGCAAAACTGCTGGCATTTAGCCTGGAAGGCAAATGGGATTTGCAAAACAAACTCTGATTAACGGTGTAGCACCACGGGAATTGAAAATAAATGGCCTGCTAATATTTGAGCTTTAGGTTCTGTTTGTTTTAAGCTTTGTACCTCTCAGTTCATCAGTACTTCTTTTAATACATCAGTGTTTTACTGTTACTGAAGTGAGTTTGATATCTACACTCACTGTTCATTTTATCTGCTCCACTTACCATATATAAGCACTTTGCAGTTCTACAATTACAGACTGTAGTCCATCTGATTTTCTGCATACTCTGTTAGTCCCTATCACTCTTTAATGGGCAGCCCACCTCCACTCCCTGTCCCAAAGACCACCCAAACCAGGTATTATTTGGGAGGTGGATGATTAACTTCCTGAACAAAAAAATGAGTGTGTTGTGTGTTTAAGGTGGTAGTAACTTCAAGCTTCTGCAAATGCCGTTGCACATAGATGATGGGGCTATAAATACCTGCGAATTGTGTGTGACGGGATGGATAGATTGAGAAGAGGTGGTACAGTGCAGTGAATGTCTCGTTTCATGTGTGGAAAATGGATCCAAAGCAGATGTTAATGATTGGCTAAAAGGAGTGACTGCATTTGGGCATGCCAAAGGCCATAGTGTGAAGGAAGTTGCTAAATTTGCAGGTGCATTGAAGCGTATGGTCATACTGGCCTACCAGCAGTGGCAAAAATCCCAGTCTACAGGAAATTCTCCTCAGAGTTGTCTGAACATTGATGTGGTCTACATCCGGAAACTTGTCCAGTCCATACCAAATCTAATCCAACCCAGCTGTTATTCATGCTTGTGAAGCTATTACATGCTATTAGGTACATTTCAGTCACAAGTGACTAATGTTTTGTCTGGTTAGCTTACATCTGCCACAGGTACAATTATAATAGTTAATCACAGCGTCAAAACTGAGAAGGCTCTTGGAGGAGAAATGGTGGAGTTGAGTTCATTGAGTTCATTGAGATCTTGTCTTTAGTTCAATTGTTAGAGAAAGATGTGCATTATTATCCCAGCACATCTGAACACAATGTGTGACTTTACTGAGAGTTTTAGAAGAGCACTAAAACTTAAGAGGAGATGTGAGATTACTGGCTGTTCTGCTCAGGAGACGTATCTGAACAGCAGGAGACACTTAAGCAAATGTGTCTTTCTCTCCGCTCTCATTGTCGTCTAGTAGGAACTACAGAGATATTAAGGCGACGTCTTTTTTGCAAGTTTCCTTTCCTATGGGCAGACCTTGCACAGTTGATAGGAGTTCCATTTTTTAATGTATCTAAACCATTTTTCAGAGTTTCTGCCTAACTCAATCACTGAGATATGAACAAGGTCATTCAGAGTGGTTTGGTGTGAAGTGCTCTTTTCTAAAGAACCTTATAAAGTCAAAATTGTTCACAGTATTGGTGATATGAACCAGACGTCCAAAGAGTTTAATACCTCTCACAGAAAGTTATTACATGACATGGTTATGAATACTCTGCCCGTTGTCTGAGACGTTGTCTTATGATAGCTTTGAGATTGGATTTTGACCTTAAACCTATTTTATAAACAACTATTTATTGCAGAAGGGTACATACAGAGATTGTAAGGCAGAAAAACCTTCTTCATGATTTTTCCTTTATTAATATTACATCTAAAAACTCTAGCCTGCCACCCCCACACTGATCAATTCTTCTAAAACCTCACAGGGTCACTGGGAGTTCCTACATGGACATACCAGTCAAGATTTATGATAATTGATCAATCTTAAGCCTGTCAAGTGCCTACTGAAAGCTGATTGGCTGATGGCGCCCACAGTTTTCCAATTATCAGGTCATCCATAAAAAACCCCATATAAATTAGCTCAATGATGCAGCATGCCAAAGTGAGGCCTGATTGCACATATGGATACTGAGAAACAGTTACTTTAGCTTTAGTAGCGCCTCCCATTGACATAGAGTACAAGCGCCAAATTGACAGGCTACCTCTGATTCTTCTGAGACTCAAGCCTATCCAGTTTACAGTCACATGAGTTACAGCTGTTATAGTTACCACTGATCATGTTCACCTGCTCCTGCAAAATCTAGAGTGATTCTGGAACATTCCTGTCTGCTTTCAACATACAACATGCCCTTCTGCTCCCACCTACTATGCATGTGGTCTTTGTCAACTCATGCATGTATTTGCTGTAATCCATTCTGGCGGTGTAGGACATATCCAAGCAAACCGTTGGACACAGTGGAGCACCCAGACTCATCACAGCTCCACACACCCAGCCCCACAGATGAACGCTTTGATGTTGCAAAATAAAATAATTTTTGTACTTTTAGGTCAAACATGTGAACTTTGACAATTTGTGTCACATCACATGATGTCAATGTCAACTAAGCAAAAAAAGAAAAAAAAAAGGGAAAAAAAAGAAATATAAAAATAAAACATATAGAAAAATATAGAAATATAGAAATAAAAATATTTATTNCTCTACAAGATAAAGGTCAGCTGAAATTGAATTAAACCCAAAACAGATCCCGAGGCATCTGAAGCCAAAACAATTGTTCTGGGGAAAGACCAGTAGGATGCAGTAAGTAGTAAGTCATTTACTGTATGGTATATAGCTTTGTGTATTTTGCTGCTTGTGACTGACTACCTGCAATCCCATAAACTCAAACCTGCCCTCAAATTATTTAGCAGGCCACGTGGCCCCCTTGTACAGACCACTACCTCACAGTGTGCTGTAGCGCCCACTTCAGGCAAGTCAGGCTTGTCTTGTGTGCCTGAGTAGCGGGAGGGACTACCATGTATTGACCAAGCTTCATATCTGTAGGCCTTGCAGTTTGGTCTGCATGGTTTGTTTTAAAGTAGAACAATAATTTATGCAAATCTGAGCAAAACCCTTCAGTGCTTGGACCCCTTAAACAAGTATACAAGGTTTTGTCCTGACAGTGACAATATTACATAACACTGGCTAAACCCGTTCAAGGTTCTATATATGTGCACATGTTATCCTGGCTGAATGTTTGTGCGTTAGCTGGGTAGGGTATGTTAAGGTCAGGAACAGGGCTGCTTTCTTTATTCTGGGTGAAACTGCTAGTCTGGCTAACAGGCACTCAGCTGGAATACAAACATGTTTTGGAGCTTTAAGCTGTATTCATGAGTTTCACTCGGCTGCCTTCCCATGAGGTAGGGATCACTCTTATCAAAAGAGCCCACAGCAGCACACCATGCCACACCACTGCTGTGTGTGTGGATCAGCGTGGCACAGCGTTTCACTCTCTCTTTCTAACTCTCCCTGCAAACACAAGTGAGAGCGCTCTGCGGCACAGCCGCTCCGAAAGCAGCCTGCCGCACAGCACAATAGGATAAAGCCAAATCTGCCGAACAGACCCAAACCGCGCTGCACAGCGCCGGACAATTGCAGGGGGCAAAGCTGCAGCACGAGACCTACAGATCAATAGCCCTGAGTGGTGCTCGGGCCAATTGCACTGTCATAAAAGGACTTGTTTTCTGATTCGATCGCCCTCCGGAACAGATTAGTTTTACGGTGCAGACAGCTTCACCGAATGATAATAGCATCCTTCTCCACACACATGACATTTAAATGCGTCCTGTTGTCGACCTTGCTCATTCAGAAACGTTATTTCTTGAAAATCGATTTTGAAGGACCTGTAATAATGTGGGTGGTGCACCAACAGTCAGTGTTTCACTTCATAACTGACCATTATGAACATTATTCATAGGGTTTACTTAGTACGTCTTTGCCTGCAAGAACAAGACCAACCTAATGAGGAAGAAACACAGATTTGGGCTCTCAGGTCTTTAACAGTTACATGGTTAAAATCTGCATTAGTTAGCTATACTACATTAGTTAACACTGCTGAGGCTAATGCATCCGAGTAGCTCACTATTTGTGTTGTTGGAGTCTTTGACTGGTTGAGCTGTAGTAGAATGTCCTCTATAGCCCGGCATAGACTGTGCACTTTTAGAATTGGCGACTCACACACTGTACATTTGAAGAGACCATCACATACGGACAAAGCCTGTGATTTATATACTCACACTAATCAGATGCATGAAACAAGACCCCTACAGCTCTGTCTAATGACCATTCTTAATAAAGCTGTTTCATTCAAAATACCACACTGGGCTCACAAGTCCTACACAAAGGGAAACAGCAGCTTTGCTAACTTGCTCAACACAAGGTAAAATACTCCTCCAGTAAAAGTAGAAGCTCCTCCCTTTAGACCTTCACTGGAGTATAAGTACTAAAGCATTTACCTTCAACTGTACTTAAGTATGGAGAGTAACAGTAGCGTGATTTATTATGGCTCTAATGTTCTATTATCATTTCTGGAACAAGACTCTTAATCAGCTCAGTTTAGGTGAAGAGACTCTAGTGTGTCTCTCAGTCCACCAGTCTTTAATAGAAGGTAATTAATTATTCTGACACTGACGTCTATTACAATAATCATAAGCACAGAACACTGGAAGAGAACAGTTTCCATTAGCTAGAACCAAGCTCTGTCCAACAGCTCAAAACAAGCTCAAAACAAAGTGAGCTCTACACCCTGATTGGTGGGCTCACTTCACTCTTCTTTCGCTTTTATATGTTATAGTATGTATATAACAGTAAAATATTAGAATTTAAAATCTAGTGGCTTTAAAGTGAAAAGACCCGCAGAATGGAAACACTTCAGTACAGATACATTAAGAAAAACAAATAAATACAAATAAACTGATTACATTTACTTCGTTACTGTCCACCACTGAGTCATTTGTTGATTAGCACGGCAACACACCTAACAAGCATGCCGCTGGGGTAATACCAGCATCAGTATCAATGCATTCCTAATTATCCTGATAAACTGTGCCAAAATATGCTTTCATGTCACGCAGCACAAAGGCTGAATAATAGTACTCATTATTTTTGATAGTATTTTTATATATGCAAAGGTTTTTGGTCTGATCCTACTTATCAAACCTCAGAACAACTAGAAATGTATTGTGATGTGTATCATAAAAATATTTTTAAGCGTTGTGATATTTTTGCCCACCCCTACTTCGAATAATAGCTAGATTACCTGATTACTAATATAACTAATACTATTCAACTCCAGTATCAACTCTAGTATAAGTGGAGAATTAGCCTGCACTTCGTCAGTCTAGTGACACCCTAAGAGTGAACTGGAAGAGGGTAGATTTGAAGTAATTACAGCCTACCATCTTTACAAGGAAGTGTGCTCCCATAGTGTCACTCAGCAGTTTTCCTCTTAGAGCCTGCCTGCATGGGGACAATCCACCTGACAGGTAAAATGAATGACAAAAAGGTTTCAGGCCAAATTGCATTTGCTTTTTTTTTTCTTTCCTCCTTTAACTTTTTATGAAGCAGTTCAGCGCCGGATACACGCCATGTCTTTTATTAATGGCTGCAGACGTTTATTTCCAAGCTCATGTCGGAGCCCAGTCTGGCTCGTAGGAGCCTTGCCTCCTCTTAAGTGACCTGATCTCTTGTCTGTAGTTTCAGCCCAGGCAGTCAAACAGCCCTAATTTATTGAAGGAGATGGAGTTTCACAAGCGAATATACTGCACTGTGAAAGCAACTTCTAAAAGTTTACAGTGTGAAGGGAGCCAGATTGTGTCAGTCATCCAGATAGGTGATCCTTCTCCCAGGCCTTCCCTCTCTGCAGCTGCAGTATTTAGTGTCCTCTGGGCTGCTAGTGTGGATAAGACAGGCTTAACGATGAGGCCAATCCGGTTAGTGTCACCAGTTATCTACCTTCCAGGAAGCAGAGGAGCATCATGAACACACCTGAAGCGAGCTCTTTGTCTTTATTCACATGACAAGTCAGGATGCACCAAAATGTCCGTGACTGTTTTTGTTCTGCAACACACATTTAAAAACTAGTTAGATCTTGTACACAGAACAATAATTTGGGTGGTCCGAGGGTGGACCAGCAGTGGCAAACAGTTGGTGGCATCCCAACCTTATCAAGCTCACTAATAGGGTGCTCACTATTAGGGTGCTAACTATTAGGGTGGCCACTTTCATAACCCCAAAAAGGAGGACATTCCACCCCCAAAAGGAGGACATCATAAAGGGGAGGGTCATCATAAAGGGGAGGTCGCTTACTAAAGGACTAGCATTTGCGACCTGCGGTTAGCCAGTAGGCAAGTCACGACATACACCTTGGTAAGCCAATGAAATACAAGGCATTTCTTTTGACACGGACGTGAGCCAATGACACACATAATATTGTTTGCGAGTGAACATTTTAAATAGTTCATCCCGAAAAGAGGACTAATAGGCTTCCATCCAGGTATTGCGCTGGACGGAGGGCTGGGTGTTGAAAAACCGGACTGTCCGGCCTAAAACCGGACTGTGGCCACCCTAGGAAGCCTAGCCCTGATAGCAAGAGGATAGTGGACCACTCTTGGCCTATTAATGGCAAAGCTGGCAGTCTTCAGTTTTCTAGGCGGCCCGCCAGTGATTAAAGAGAGCATTCAAGAAAATTCCATTTTTCATTGCTTGTTTTCCACTTACAGTCTAATTTACTTACTCTTCCTTTGTTTCTTACTGTTGTTACTCTATAAATTAGTAGTAAATCATTTTAAATCCTTATTTTTTTCTCTCTCAGTTGTCTCTTAATTTATTGTCTAAAATAAAAGACTGTACACATTTAAAATCTTTTTGAGGAGATTAAAAACTAGATAGATCTTGTACGCAGAACAATAATCTGGGTGGTCCGAGGGTGGACCAGCAGTGGCAAACAGTTGGCCAACCTTATCAAGCCAGCAGACCAATATTTGCTCGCTATCTGGATAGCATTACCTTAACTAGCATGATAACAGCTCTGCTCACCACAGAACTTCTTTGATTCTGGCTAACTAAAGCACAGACATAAGTTTAGATGATAATATTTCAAATCTAAAGTGGTAAATGGTGTTAAACAGACAGAAAGGGGAAATTTAACCTGTTCAGTGGTGTTTGGATATGTTGAAATTTGTTAGCTTAGCACAGCAGCCTACAGGCCCAAACAGTGCCACACGCAACAGCACGAGTTTGATTCTGACTTACTGGTGCTTTGCGGACACAGATGTGGGTGATAAAAACGCATGTCTGAGTCAAGTATCTGCCGTTGGAGTGTCAGAAATGGAAAAGGAATGTTTTTATTCGGTGGTTCAGATCGGGAATCGAAAGTTTACATCTCACGCTTAAAAAGAAGACGGCCTGGTTATCGCACCCAATTGAAAAGTACAGAAACATGACAGTATAAAAGTTATTTTCATGTTCAGGTTATGAAAATTGTTGTGTCAAACTGTTGTACAATTCAAAAACAGACAAAAGGGCCATTTCCTGTTGGATGAGTAACTGGAGAGATGGCACCCTTAATACACTCATCATCAAAAAAAAATAGCTGCACAAATAGTTGCACCCAGAAGGAATCAACTGACAGGAATAAATCTTGGTGGGTAGGTTTGACATTGTGAGACATGCAAATGATTCAACTTTCATGCTTGGCCGCACGTGTGATGTAAGCAAGGACGGGCCTTATCATTCGGCGAGCAGTGATGCCCTCCATGAGTCATCCTGTTAGTACCAGCTACCACTGGCAGACGTGAGAATATTCAAGCTGCATGGGATGGATTATCACAGGGCACCATTAGGAACCTCTACAACTCTATGCTGAGACGTCTGGCATGTTGCATTAGCAAACAACCCCGCCTGACGCCATACTGAGAGACACTACTTCTGTATGTGTAGCTCAGTAAATATTGTCCATATCAGTCTAAATGTATCATCATTTATTGTTCCTGGTAACCTTTATCTTCCTTCCCAATAGCACTGCAATCCCACACTTCCTTCTGGGTGCAACTATTCTTTTGAAGATGAGTGTATTAATTGGTCAGCTGTGGATGATGCATGGTGCGAGAAACGTTAATTGCCTTCTAACATGTGGGGTGAAAACGTGAAGGTTAGAGGAGTGCTTTTCCAGCCATGGTGTGTAATGCATCCTAGACAACAATGAAAAGAAGTATGTTTTAAAAAAATGTTAGAAAAGACCTCGCTTGAAAATTCCCCCTAAAAATGGAAAACCTTTTGACTGAAAAAGTTCCATCTTAGTTTTTTTGGGCTGCCACTATTAATCCTTCTATATATTATATAATATATATTATATAATATACTATTTTATCCTTAACGTATAACATAATACTGACCGTAGTATGAACATGTAAACTGTGTTGTGGGTGATATTTATTCAATCACTTTATTCATTCAGAATTTGGCTTTTAGATACATCATGATAAAATAAACATGTTCACAAGTTTTTGAGGTGTTCTTACATCACACACTTTACTGATTGTTACATAGTAAATTAAAAATAATTTAAAATGTAAAAATCCATCCATGATTCAGCATCATTCGATGCACCGTATTTTGTAGCACTCATGACCTTGAGTGACCTTTTATTTATTTATTTATTTATTTATTTATTTATTTTATCAGTGCTTTGTCTCAGCTTGGTCTGATCGTCTGTTCTCTCACCCACAGGTTCCTCTCTAACACGTCCTTTACAGGGCTGACCGGCCCAGTAAGAGTGCAGCGCAACACATCACGCGTGCTTACCTCACAGCGTGTGCATGTGTGGAGTCTGCGGCGGGATGCTATAGGCCAGCCCACCTGGGTGACTGTGGGCAGCTGGGAAGGCGGACAGCTGGACGTGGAGGAGCAGGGGCTATGGCAGGGCTTGTCACGGCGTCATCGAACTGAGGCCCAGAGAGGCCGAGAGGGGACCCGCTGGAGGCCTGGCTTCCCCGTGTCAGGCAGCCGTGTGCGTGTAGTCACCCTGGTGGAGCACCCATTCGTCTTCACCCGAGAGGTGGACGAGGATGGAAATTGTCCGGCTGGACAGTATTGCCTGGACGCAGGGACCAACAACTCTGAGACTCTGGACCGGTTCTTTGCAAGCCGGGCACAGGGGAACAACACTTTCCTCCCGCTGGATTACAGCAAGTGCTGCTATGGCTATTGCATCGATCTGCTGGAAAAGCTGGCCGAGGACATGGACTTCGAGTTCGACCTCTACATCGTAGGGGATGGCAAATATGGGGCGTGGAAGGGCGGGCGCTGGACAGGGCTGGTAGGAGACCTCTTAAACAGCGTGGCTGACATGGCTGTCACCAGCTTCAGTATCAACTCAGCACGCAGCAAAGTGATGGACTTCACCAGCCCCTTCTTCTCCACCAGCTTGGGAATACTGGTGCGCAGCAAGGACACAGCAGCCCCCATTGGTGCCTTTATGTGGCCACTGCACTGGTCTATGTGGGTGGGGATTTTTGTGGCACTTCACATCACCGCGCTCTTCCTCACCCTCTACGAATGGAAGAGCCCCTTCGGCATGACGCCGCATGGACGCAATCGCATGAAGGTCTTCTCCTACTCTTCAGCCCTCAACCTGTGCTACGCCATCCTCTTTGGCCGCACCGTCTCCAGCAAGACACCCAAGTGCTGGACTGGCCGGTTCCTCATGAACCTGTGGGCTATCTTTTGCTTGCTGGTTTTGTCCAGTTACACGGCCAATCTCGCAGCAGTCATGGTCGGGGAGAAGACCTTTGAAGAACTTTCTGGCATACACGATGCCAAAGTGAGATCATTACTTGCCATTTTTATTCCTAATAACTTTAGTGATGCTGCATGGTTTGTTCCACATCTGAAAGCAAACAGATATGGTGGGAGTGCTTGAAGCAGCAGTTCAGTGAAAAATCTAATTGTCCTAAATATAGCCAAGACAGGTTTGGTGTCCATTGTTTGCATATGTAGAGCTTTGCACTAGAGCTACAGGGCTAATGTAACAAATAAAGGAAGAGGAAAATGAGGGATGCCCCCCCCCCCTTAAAAAACAATACCTGTTTCCTGTAAAGCTAAATCTGTATATGAGGTTAGCATGTGCAGGATGATGTTGCATAAGCCTATAAACGGTTGGGAGAAATAACTGTGCCTGTTTTATAGCACAAAAAAAGAAAGCCATTTGATCAATATTGCATCAGTTTGTATAATTTATATATCAAATATTTTCTAGCTTTTGCATTTGTCAAAAAAGTTGTTCTTATGGAAATTGTGGAGACACTGTGATAAGCAATTACAAAAGTTCTGGTTATCATGTAAATTCTTTGTTTCATGTTTAACATCAGCTACCAATCAGCTAAAATGGAAGTTCTAGATAATAAAACTCAGTACAATTCCAGCAAACACCTTTGTAGTTTTCTGATGAAAACATAATATTGTTTAAAGAAAAACTTTTCTATTTAAAATAGATTTTTTTCAAAAAATACACCCCTCTATAATCATATTTCATATTTTTCCGTCTTCAAAAATGCATAATAGATGCATTGATCACAGTAGATGCATTTCATCAGGAGCGAAAATGGGGGGCAGGGTGGGCATCTCACCCTGGAAGACTTTTTCTTGCCAGTATCTACATAAACTTATATATATTTTTAATGTACATATAATGTATGAATATTAGTTAGGCCTTGTCGATTATGAGTGATGTTGCTGTTCTCACTGTGTTCTGTTTTATATATCCAGCTCCATCACCCATCCCATGGGTTCCGCTTCGGCACTGTACGGGAAAGCAGTGCTGAGGACTACATGAAGAAGAGCTTCCCCGAAATGCATGAGTACATGAGGAGATTCAACGAGCCCACCACCCCAGACGGTGTGGCTACTCTCAAGTAAGAGAACATGGCATCCAACAAAACCAGCTGAGCACTTTCAACATGTTTATGTCAAATGGCAAACATTTATGCTTCTGGAAGTTTTTCCATAAACCAGTGGGTTCTCCGTTCTGGTCCTGGAGTTGCATTGCCCTGTAGTATTTTACTTACTGCGGTACAGTCTGGTGAACATGCAGGAAAGTGTTGTTACCCCGTAAAAATGTACAGTTACATATGTCACATAGTCATCATGTTGCATTTACATTGGATTTACATGGACTGTTTTAAGTGTGCACTTCTGACTATCCTGTTTGTTATAATGTTGAACAATGCAAAACGAGACAGAAACGTAAAGGAGGGATTTTCTTTCTGCAAAAAAATACTTTCATCAAATTCTCATTATAATAAACTGTCTTTGGCTCTGCTTACACAGCAGGTGTTACAAGGTCAGACAAGCTGAATGTGGTGCGTTTCTGTAGACTTGTAGAGTGAAAATCCTGTTCAACCTAATGAAAGGAGTAAAGCTAAATAAGTCAATTTTAAATCCATTATTAACTCAAACCAAGTGTCTTGCCAAAACCACATACTACTGTACTACACATAGCTCACTAATGAATGGACTCCTATTGATAGTATTGGCTATTTTTGACTTACTACAAGATACAACACTGATTGTGTTTACATGCTCTTAATAATCTGATAACTGTCAGATTATCTGATAACAACATCAGATTTTGTCAGTAATCTGTTCACCATGCAGTTGAGTAATGAGATAATGGGAAACTCTGGGTGAGGGAGTAATTTCTTTTTGCAGCCAGCCAATAAACTAAAGACATGATGTAACATAACATAAAACTGAAACTTAAAATATTCACATATATTTACAATATTTGCATCCTACATTTCCTCAAGCATGTACTTGTTTTCAGCATTGCTATAAAAGTATTTTCTATCTCACTATTGCTGTGTTAAACGCTGCTTGCTTATTTTAGGTACCGAAGTCACACATGCACAGACTGAGAAATGCAAAAGAAATCAGAGTAAGGGTACACATGCACTGAAATACATGCACTAAAATCCAACTGAGCTAAAATCCAACTCTATTTATCAGATTTCATAATCTGATTTCTAGGCCTTAAGCAGATCTAAGATATCAGAGAATGCTGCTTACATGACCACTTGAATAATCAGTTAACTGCAGATATCAGATTATGATTATGACTATTAAGTGCATGTGCAGACACTCATTGATGAAACCAGTGAAATGGTTTAGCCATTAACGTTAAAGTGGGAGGTTTTCATGCCTGATAAAGAGGAGCTAGCGACAGGAGCTAAAGACAGGTGCTAAAGATAACACAGGAACAAAGTTAGATGCTTAAGATGGTCAATGACAATACAGAGAATAATAATATCTTTATGTTTTTATTCACAAAGCAGTTGAGCGCTGTACAATCTGATTTAATCTGATTTATCAAACCTACTGTCAACAGCTAAATGGATTTGCAAATACAGTAACCCAGATCAAGTTTAGCTTACCATACAGCCAGTAGAAGCCTGTCTGTTAGCCAACTAGTTTTGCCATTGAGCTGTAAGACTGGTCTTCCAAAACAACTCCATTCTCCAGATGATCAGAATGGTGTGCCAGACATTATACGCTCCTTAGCGACTCCTTTACCAGCATTTCTCAGTCTAATAATTCAGACTAATCTACTGCCACAGCCGTTCTCAGTATGGTCTAGTTCTGAAAGAGCAAGAGACGAATGTCAGTTCACTGAAGAGTTCAATCAGATAGGTGAAAACAACAAAACAAGCTGGGTAGGAGTTCTCTGGGGCCAAGACCTAGAACCATCTGTTGTCTACCATAGTGTTTCAGACTGTCCTTCATTGTTTGCCTTGACTTGCCTTGACTGGCCTTTGCTATCTGATCAGGTCAGGAGGGGAGCTGTTACCTTACTGTTGTTTTTGACAGTAGTGGGCACTGATATAAATAGCAAGGCACCAGATTCCACCCTCCCCTTCCTCTTGGTGAGGAGAGAAGGTTTGGGAATCTCTGTCTGCTCACAACTCTGTATGCTCCGGGAGCCGTTTGTTGCTGCAGTGCTGTCACATCGCTCCAGAAATGTGTGTGCGTGTCCACAGCCGTATGTGTGTTTGTTTGTTTGTGTAGGCCTATATGAAAAATAGATAGCGAGGACAGCCTTTGTTCCTACCTTTGTGTCCAGATTCCTTCCTGTTCCAACTCTGTCAATATAAGTTTGTAGTGTTCTCGCAACTTAGTTGAACTTTTCCTCGCCACTACGAGGGTAAACTTGTGGTGTTATGGCTCAGAGACAAAGTCGAAGGCTCAGCGTTTATGAGAGGCTGTGTCTCATTTGATTTTAATAATTGCTTTCTAATGGACTGATTCTCTTCAACAGATGGCGGGATTATGGCAGTAAATTGCCTCAGTCCATTTCAAATTTGAGTTGTTTTCTTTCATTTGGAGGATGAATCTCGCACTTGTAATTGGAGTGAGAACTTCAAAGAGCCATGTAAATAATAAAACCTGTCAAACCTTTTCAAGAACTCCCGGTCGGGTGCCGAATCGATATGTACTTTTTCATGTTTGCTGATCTTCATGGTTTCAGTGAAGACAGTCATAGAAACTGCAAAAAAAAAAAAAAACATTAAACCATATGTCCAATCTTCTCCGTTGCCTTCGAAAGCGGCCTTCACATTTTATGATACATGACTTTTAGACAGTTCTTTTCACATAGCTGTCATATCACATCTCAGAGACTTCAAAAGAAGAGCTGTTTACTTGGAGTTACCCAATACTTTCCCCTCATCTCATTGATTATTCACAACTTAGCACAGACTAAGGAAGCTGCTTCTAAGTCAAAATAGCAAGCAGTCCCCCCTGCTGGCAAAAATCGTTAGCATTTTAGATGTTTTTTCCTCCATTGTGCTGCCACCAGTCATATGATGGCTGTATTCCGACTACTGTGTATTAATTTTCCATCTCGTTTAGTGTGGCGCTAGATTTATGGCCATGCTTGCTTAGGAACAGTTAGCCTGGACAAATGATGACTGTGCTCCATTTGCAACAGACGGAGAGACGCAATCTGACTGATGAAAACCTTGCCGTGAATGTGTAATGAAACAAAGACTGGGCAGAACGTCCATATATGTTAGTGCTGTGTGATGCATCATTTATACCAGTGTATCTGTAATAGTGAAAGACAGCAGTACTGATTTTATTTCCATCAATATTGAATACATTTATTTAGAAGCAGACCTATCAAAACAAGCCATGTCAGGTGTACACACACATACAGTGTGCACACTAGGAAGCATTGGTTTATTACCTTCCATAATGCAGGCTTAAATCTCGTCTGATATTGTGATGTCATGATCTACAGTGTAGCAGTGGTTCCCAAACTTGTTCCTGGCACATTTTAGTATTTGCCCTACTCCCAGCACACCTGATCCAACTAATCAGCTATTTCCTGAGTTGAAGTGGCTGTGTTTTGGCAGGAAATCACAAAAATGTGCCGGGCAGGGGGTCTTCCGGACCAGGGCAGGGGAGCACTGTTTTACACTAATGTGCAAAAGTCAGAGACCACCCTTCATTAATGGAATTTCCAGTCGAATGGGCCATCAATGGTGAAGGTATTCATTTTTAGCATTTAGAAAACAACAGATAAATATACACACACACACCGAAGCCTCTATTTGGTGTTTCTGCTATTTGCAGCTTTATTAAAGCTGCCATTCTTTTCAGAAGACTTGCTTTCAGATTTTCGAGGGATGTTTTTCTACACCTGCAAAGTTCAGTCTTAAAAGTTGGTTGCATTTTCTGCAATCAGTGATGTGTAATACTCAAAAGCAGAAGCAGCGTCTATGTTTAATTTGCAAAATTCTTCCTTCATGACAGCTACACATCCTTTCAGACACTGTCCATCCTTCAGAGTAAAAACGCATGTGGATTTTCATTTCTGAAGTAAGAGTGGAGCTTGACTTTGTCCTCTCTCTCTCAAAGATGAAAGCCTCACGTATGCTTCATTAGATGGCGACAGTGTTGGAGGTCTGCCAGGTCTTGCACAGTTGTTAGGAAGCTCATGTTCTCAAAATCTTTTAATCACTATTTGAATAGATTTGCCAACTGCTGTTTATTTCCTTCATTTTCCTTTGATGTTAATTCCTGATGAATAACTTAATGTCCATCTTGACTGGTTATTAAATAAATGACCGGTGGTCTCTGACTTTTGTGCACAGTTGGAACAGCACTTGTGTGTGTGTGTGTACATGTGCTCCTATAACCCCTCTCTCTTTGTGTTGTGAAGGACAGATCCCCCTCAACTTGATGCTTTCATCATGGACAAAGCCCTGCTGGACTATGAGGTATCCATCGATGCTGACTGTAAGCTCCTGACCGTTGGAAAACCCTTCGCTATTGAAGGTTAGATATGTCTCTTTTTCTCTGAGAATTCTCACCAACACAAGTTTCTCTCAGCTTGTGAACACATAGCATTGAATTAATTGTTACAAGTGTAACAAGCACGTACCTTCATGCTGAGTTACGATCTTCAAGTTACGATCTTCACCAGTGGAAAGCAAGACCTCTTGAAGGTGCCCTGTAGTATCTGCCACCAAGACATTAGCCGGAGATCCTACAAGTCCTGCAAGTTGTAAACTGGAGCTGTGTCAAACTGACACCCACATGGCTGCCTGGGTCCAGGATGGATGTGTACATGTATGCAGAGTTTGCCTGGAGAAGGGATAGCACCAAGAAGCACTGTGGGAGGGCCACAAGCCGGTATATGTAGTGTGACTCTCTACGTAATGTCAGGTGGCATCTATTTAAACATCGCCGCAGACCAGGGTGTAACAAGGTGGTTAGGGCAGGTTTTAAGTGCAGAGTGTTTTTTTAAGGGTTGTCCAATAATCAAAGTCACAACAGGCAGGGGTCAAAACACAGGCAGGCAAAACCAAGGAAAACAAACACGGCAAGAAATATGGCAAGATACTCAGGACTCAGGCTTTAAGCTCTGGTTAGGAGCGCAGAGACTTTCCAGTCAGGCAGAGCAAACAAAGGGGTATACATGGGAGTCTTAATGAGTCTTAGACATGCGGCAGGTGTGAGCAATAGGTGAGGCCAGGGTGGAGCTGGAAAGAGACAATGGTAGCATGGTATTCCCCAATGGTAGTGTTCAGTTTCAGTAGGATACTGCTTCTTTCCACATTGCACACATTGTTCAAGAATGAATTGAGAAATATGATGAAGTGTTTAAGGTGTCGTTCTGACCTTCAGATCCCCCAGATGAAGCCTGTACAGCATCAGTAGGATGTGCTGGATCAGCGGTGGCTCCAAACTGCAACTTAGAGGACTTATAAGATATGCTGGTAGTGTCTTGGAAGCCAATACCACAGGTCACCTTCAGAGGTCTTACAGAGTCCAAGCCTCAGTGGGCCAGAGCTGTTTTGGCAGCACACGGAGGACCAACAGCATGTTAGGCATGTTGGTCATAATGTTCTGCTTCATCAGCATATAAGCAGTGCCAGAAAATGTATCGTCATCTTATAATATAGTATGATTGCTATAAATAAACATTATTTATAGCTGGCGGCTAATTACGATAGCTTGTAAGGGTTAACTAATGACAGTGTCTCTTTAATGCCTCTTTAAGCTGCACATCCATTTCAGCAGCTCTGAAGCTAAGTGGCTTTAGCAGTTAGTATGGGCAGCAGGTGATGCAAATAAACCTGTGCATAAAAGGCTGAAAGCAACATGTCAGAGAGACCATTTAAGTGGACAAGGACAGTGTGACACTTCGATTTTTCTTCAGATCGCTGTTTGACAGCAAAGACGAACCACTTAGAATATAAAAATGTGGAGAATGTTGAATCTCAGTATACAGAATGGAAGAGTCTGCAAGTTTTATTACTTGGTGGACAAATACATGAATATCTTGAGTCATATTGAAACAGCGGCGCTTGCATACCAACTGTTACTCTATTGAAACTGAAATGTACTGTATGCTATAATAGCAAAAAATATTTGGAAATCTGGAAAAAGTCTTGACTTATGACGACAAAGAAGGCCCAAAACTTTAATAAAACACCAGAAGAGCCCACAAAAAACTCTCTGTATTTTCTCCTCAGGATCATTTCAGCTGCCATGCTGTGATAAAACAGCTGTAGAAGGCCATGGATAATCATTGTTGCATCAGATGTTTATGAGAAAAGCCCTTCTTTTGCATCAATTTCAGTTATTCACCATTATATACTGCTTCTCCAAATTTTGGAGACATTTTGCCTTGTAGCTGAGGGCACCAGTGACTATTCCTGACCAGTTGGTGGACCAGAATCTTTAATAGGTATTCTGATGTTGGTTAATACACTCATCATCAAAACCAAAGTTGCACCCAGAAGGAAGGAAGATAAAGGTTACCAGGAACAATAAATGATGATACATTTAGACTGATATGGGCAATATTTATTTAGCTACACATACAGAAGTAGTGTCTCTCAGTATGGTGTTGGGCCACAATGCAACATGCCAGACGTCTCTGCATTGTCTTCTCATCTTCTCCACCAAGACAAAAGTGAGACTCGTCACTGAAGATGACCCCTTGCTGTTCTGAGTCACTCCATGACGATCTGGCACGACACCATTGCAGTCTTTGGGGACGCTGACGTGGTGTTAAGGGCAGTCATCGTAACGGTCTGCGTGCATCTAGTCCTGCGTCATGCAGCCGTATGCCAATGGTGCTGGCATTAAGAGGATGACTCATGAAGGGCATCACTGCTTGCTGAATGTCCAAGTAGAATTGTGGCCCCTACTTGCTTGTGTCACATGCGCGGTCGAGCGTGGTACTTGAACACCAAGTTTCATTCCTGTTGGTTGGTTCTTTCTGGGTGCAACTATATGTACAACTGTTCATTTGACAACGAGTGTATGTTTAAAAGGACCACTTTGAAAAGACTTAAAAGTGCTAAAGTGACGTCAGTTTGTTATGAAGTTAATGCTAACATTATTAGCAATTAGCAGTCCTGTTTATCGTTGTCACTATGAACATTCCAGTTGTTTCTGAAGTATGTGGACAGTATAGTAGAACTAGTAGCCTGTGTAAACATTGCATTAACATGCTTTTCATGTACAGATCGTATCTGGATTAACTTTGGCTGGATTCCATTTAGACCTTTCGCTACAATGCGTCTCCAGTATGACCAGATGAGATCCGATTCATCATTTCAGTTCTACTTTTGTTTATTCTTTTCCCGATTATGATACAAGTGGACAGTCTTGGCCTGGATCGTTTCATTAGCCTGGAGTGCATAAGGACTCTTGGTTTGGGGTCTTTCATATAAACTATTCTTCCAAAGTTTGGGAATATTTTATTTTAAAGCTTTAGTTTGAAACCTTACTTTGGGTCAGGGGCCTGGGCTTTCTGGGCTACAGCCCCAAATATTTTTTGAACCAGCCTTGAACCTTATAACGTTTCACACATTACGCACAGTTACACATCATTCTCATCATTCATGGTTTCATTTAGGGTCGCATCCTCTCACCCCACAAACTCGGAGAGAGGCAGAGATTGAGTGAGGGATTCTAGAAGGAAAAGCAAGAGAGAGTATGCACGAGTGGGACAGTACAAGGGAGAAAATGCCTAAGGGTGCCTGAAGTCAAATTGACATTTACATTTAAGGCATTTAGCAGACGCTCTAATCCAGAGCGACTTACAGCCGTGCTTAGTGTTCCATCTGAGAATGTTTCTTAGCTAGTACAAGAAGGTTAGAGTCTAAAACTCGCCTTGGGCTCAGAAAATGCCTGAACAAGGACCAGTGATGATACCTAGAAAGAAGAGTTATTTACAGCATAAGTGCACAACCTAGCAACGCCAAGCCAGCGTTCATACCTAGAGACAAGACAAGTACACTCAGTATAAGTGCCAAAACAAAACATTTCAATATATACGTCTATTAGTACTTAGAGTGAGTAAGTGCTTTATAACGAGATGGGTCCTCAGTCTACTCCACTTATGCAACTTATGAATGGAAATAAACTGGCCTTTTTAAAAGTTCACTATACATGTAACAGTTTTTTTAAATGACAGTGTATGACATATTTACATAACTTAATATCTAGAGGACAATAAAATTCAAATTTTAATCAACCACTTAACTTTTTAAGGTAAAACTCCAAATTTTTATTTTTTTATTTCTTTTTTTTACATAAAAAATGCTGTATGTGAAAAATGTCAGCCGATATTTTGTTGGCCCGTCGGGCTGCAGAGCTCTCACGGTGTTTATCAGGCCACAGAATAGAATGCTTTGTTTTAGTTTGATGGATTATGTTTAAAGTATTGTTTCTCCTTTTGTTTTAGGCAAGAAGAAAATCTCTATTCAGCTTCTAATGTTAACTGTAGATAAAATGTTCCACTGTTAACAGGACGTTAGAGAGAGGACGTATAGATTGGACTGATGTGAGGAGAGAGGAAACATGTAGAGGGATTGATAATGTTATTACTGAGGAAACACCTGCGTGTGTTTTTGACACATTTGCTTCACTTTCTGTTGCAGTGTTTCTTTATATTATTAGCTATAATTTTGTGATTGTATTGACGTGTAAATCCTTATACAGTAATAAATAAGAAAGTAGTGAATGCACATTTACAACAAGTCTTACAGGTTTGGGATGATCTGTCCAGACAGTTCTACAATGAACAGGGCTGAGCTGCAGATCTTTAAATGCTCACCCTGCTCCCCTGCTTTTGGTGTATTTTGCAACACAGCTTCATATTCATCTAAAGGCATTTTCCAGTTCACAGTGTACCTAAACCTTTGGCACCAGGAAACTGGAACTGTGCTTTTCCAATTGGCCAAAGGTCCAGCGCTGAACGTTCCAGGCAGGAATAACAGTACTGTTCATTGCTGAAGCAATAAGCATATCACCATCACATCATTAGGGGGGTTTGAGACAGTGCCTTTTTAAAAGCGGGTGTCCGCCACGTCTCATGCTTAAAAAGAAACAAGACGCTTTTCTTGGGGGACAGGTTCAGAACATATTCAGTAAAAGTTTATTCTGGGTTATTTGTTCTGCAGCAGTTATTTTCTTCAAGTATTCTTACTGCGAAGCCTCATTTTACTGTTTATGCTGAGTTCAGGGAGAGCAGTGCACGTCTACGGTGATGGCAAATCAAGCCAGACATAGACTGCATCTGAAACATCATAAATGCTGCCTGCTTATACAGTATTCTGAAGCAGCAAGGCAGCCAGTCCTGTCCGAATCTAGTGTGTATAAAACGCTGCCTGTTGAAGTTCTTCCGTTCAGCCGTTTTATGAAGGCAGTGTCCTTCACTGCCTTACACATCCCATAATACTCTGTGTCAGCACTGATCTGGTCTGGAAATAAATAACAGAAAACACGAGCACTGACACAAGGGACAACTCTGCCTTCTAAGGCAGCAACTTAGGAGACAGCACAGGCTGCAAGGCGTCGAGGCAGGTCTGTTCCGTTTTGGGCACAGCTTATGGCTGATGACCACTGAAGCTAGACGTAGGCTGTGTTCGAAACATCGTAAATGTGGCCTACTTATACAGTATTCCCGAAGCAGCAAGGCAGCCAGTTCTGTCCAAACGTAATGCTTGTATAAAGCGCTGCAGAAGGCACAAGCAGAAGACACAAGCACTGACACAAGAGACTACACTGCTTTGCAAGGCACCAACTTATGAAACAGCACAGGCAGCAGGGCATCGAGGCAGCTGCCCCTCAGTTTGAACACAGCCTATGGTTGACGGCAGTGTCTAAAACATAAATGGTCCCTGCTTATACAGTATTGTGAGGCAGCAGTGCAGCCAGTCCTGTCCGAGTCTAATGTGTTTATAAAGCGCTGTCTGCGGAGGTTCCCGTTTGGCTGTTTTCTGAAGGCAGCATAGATGAATCTTTCACTATGATACACATGCCTTATTACTCTGCACTCGAGCCGAGTCGGTTTAGGAAAAAACAGCAGTGGGCACGAGAACTGACACAGTGGAAAACACTGTTTTCTAAGGAGGCTGCAAGGCACAGATACCGCCGCCTTCAGTTTCCAACACAGCCTAAGTTTAATGCTCTGTTAACGTATTACTTCCATGTGTGAGGTGAGGCTGAAGCAGAGTTTACAGTCTACAGTTTGTGCGGAAAGTGTGTGTTCTACTTTAGTAGTGCTAAATGCTACAATATCAACCAAAACACAGGCTTATTCTGCTCTTCTTCAAGCTTTAGCTCAGCTGTTACTGCTTTTCTCGCATCTCCAGCATCTGAATCTGCTGCCTACTTATACGGTATTCTGAAACAGCAAGGCAGCCAATCATATATGAATCTAAAATGAACTTTTCTATTCTTTTACGCTCTGTTAGATACTAGTGAGACAAGATTGTTGTCAGTGCTGTGATGTGACCAGCAGTCTGGAAGCTGGTATCATGGTTATATCGCAGTTATGCATGAATTTCAGCATTTAAGAGTGGTTATTGTTAAGCCTGTGTTTGAACCGTGTGTTAAAATACTCACCAAAGCTTTATTGTACTACAAAGCAGAAATATTATATTACATTTTTACCTAAAAATCGAATTCTGCTGTCGAGAACCACAAGCTGTGGTTGACCACTCCTGGGGAGAGTAATAATGGTCTTGAATTTCTTCCATTTGTACACAATCTGTCTGACTGTTAGTTGGTGGAGTCCAAACTCTTTAGAGTTCACTGCAACAAGAAACCTGAAAAAATACTCTAATTTGTTACAAGCTATCAAAATAATCGAAAAGAAGAGTCCTTTTAGGTCGAATAAACCTAATTCATTTGCTTGTAACAAATCCTTATCATTTCATTATCATAGTCATTTTTTTATGTTGGCCCAACGAAATGCTTTTTACAGCATCAACAACTTCTTCTGATGTTCTTAGAAACATCGGGGCATCCACTCACGCCTGATCGCCATCCACTTGACTCTAATTTCACCTTTTTATTGTGATCAACTTTTTATTAGCATTTAGCCTACAAACAGGGGAAGGGGAAGGAAACGGCAAGATGGAACATTGTAAACAAATTACTTCAGTTTGTTACAAGCAATTGAATAAGTTGTACTCAACTGGGTTGAGTTTTGGTTGAATGAACCTAAATTATTTGCTTGTTACCAATTGAGGTAATTTTTTTTAGGTTGGAACAATGAAACACTTTTCACACTGTAGCATATATTAATAAGAATACACATAGATCAAGAATACAAGAAAAGTGGTACAGACTAAACAGCCAGACAGTTAAAACAAAAATTTCTGGATAGAATCATATAGACTCTCCCAGTTACTAACAGTCATTTGTTTGGCTTTATTAACCTTCGCTGTGAGGTATTCCATTAAAACTGCATTCCAAAAGCTAGATGTCCAGAACTTCAATGCTGGAAGCTGTTGAGCATTCTGAGGCTGTAGAAGTTTTTTTAGTAGCTGTAAAACCTGTCATTAACATGGAATCGTGGAAAGCTAAATGGTAGAGTCATCTTTTAACAGACATAAATGAGATGACAATGGAATGTTGATATCAATGAACTTGGATGATATGTTTACTGTGGAGATCCATACATCTGCTAATAATTTTAACTTCACATTACATGCTAATCCTAAAGGTTCGCATACATATGTAATACTAATGTTTTTCTCTCATTTGCTTTATTTGGTTTGGATCAAATTTATTCAGAAATAAAGAAAATTATTAAGGGTTCACAAACTTTCCAGCACTGCTGTATATACTGTATATTAGTAAATAGAAAACATCTGCCCACATTCACATTGTGGTAATGTTTGTATTTTGTGTTATGCGGTTTTGGGTGACTAAAACCAGCAGAATCTAGTTTTTCCTCCATGCTGATGACTAGAAAGAAAGAACCTGCGATATTGATTGTGCAGCTGTGGATGCAGCTGTGGATGGATGCAGGTCCACAGCAGCCTAAACATATGAAGTGCCTGGTGCAGACTGGAGAAGTGCTTGTCTGTTGCGATGTGCATCGCTCCATTGACAACAAAGAAAAGCAGTGCAGCTGAGGGACTTTGAAAAGTTTGGATGCTGCTTATATCCCAGTGCATGCATGCAAGAAAGACAGCCAGTCAAATGGCTACATCCTGTCAAAGTAGGTTCTTGGGCAGAGTGAGTGATGAAACAGCCTCTGCTGATAATCGGAAGTAGCTTTTACAATAATAGGTGTCTCCAGTCTTTTGACAGGCAATGTATCACAGTACAGGGTCAACTCGGTGCCAACTGTAGCTCCAAACTCCACTAAGTGGCTCTATAGCTGTGCGGCTCTATTTTTGGAATGAATGAGAGAGAGGGAGAGGGAGAGGGAGAGAGAGAGGAGACACTGGAGAGAGGGAGTGCCCCCATCGCATATTTTTCATATTTTAAACTCCTTAGCAAATTTCACAGCTCGCCAGCTTTGGAATAGCAAAAAATTTGTCTGGCAGATATTTTTCATGAGGCTCGCTCCCCATTTTTGGTTTGAAGAAGTGATTCTACCGCAGAGCCTGGGCTGTTTTCTTCGCTCAGCCTGCAGGAACAACAGGTTCTTCCCTAAGGGCCTTGAGAAAGGGTTCCATCATTTTTCTCCAGGGGAGAGGAGATGAGAGGACGGGAGCTAACAGGGTGAACGAAGGTGGGGGTGGGTGGGGGATGGGGGGTGGAAAAATAACTCTTTCCCCTGCAGCCAGCTAGTTTTGAGGTTTCTCAATTTTACGGGTCTGCCACCGAGATGGGATTCTGGAGTAAAACAATAATTGGGGTTTGGCTCAATTAGACCTCTAGCTGCTCGCCCTCCCCTCTTCCCTGCGTTAATTAGGTGCCATACCTTGTGGCTCTCTTCTGATGTCTTGTGGCTGGATTTTCATCTTCGCGCTGCTGAGTCACTCGGTGTCATGGTTCATTCAGCTCCTCTACATTAAATTATTACTGCGATACAGGGCTAGCAGATCCTCCCTGCTCCAGTAGCTACATCTGGGCAAGCGCTCAAACTGTAATTCATTTGGCAAGCTCGCTCAAAGCATTTAGTGTTTAACGTGGAAGATGCTGGTGGTCAGAACAAAACCAGCTGGGGCTAAACTATATTGGGAGGACATAAAATAAAATAAAATAAAATAAATAAAATAAAATAAAATTCTAATCTGATGACATACATTTGATTTTGGGAGAAGGAATGTTGAAGGAAGAGTGAGAATTATGAATACATATACAATAATTTTGTTTTCATTATCATCTATTTTCACACCATTGTCAAAAAGTAGATAATGTGAGCGCTTTGCACTGCTGCCATCTCCTGATATTATGAGTAGATCATACACAAGATAATGTCATCAGACAAAAAATTAGACTTCCAACAGATGAAGTGTCTGAAACAATACATATCTTGATATACCACACATACTCTCCATCACAATATTATATTTCTGCCATATCGGCACACACACACACACATATATATATATATATTGCCCAGTCACAAGTCAGAATGCTGTCAAGGAATAAACAAATATGTCTACTATTTTATGAATATTTTTATTGAGCAAAGTTATTGATTAGACTGCTTATCAATTTATCCATTCATGTATTCATTTGTTCATGAACTTATGAATTCATTTATTCATTTATTATCTAAACTGCTTATCCTAATATGTTGCAGAGGGTGATAGAGCCTATCCCAGCTTGCATCTAGACAAAAATATTAATAGATTACATAATAACAAAAATAGAAACATAAAATAACAATATGCTGTAGCAGTCATGTGACTGTGTCCCTCACGCCCTGCGGAGTTAAAACAGAATAGACAGTCAGAAATACTTGTAACCCACCAGAATGTGAAACTGACCCAGCACAGAACACAACCCAGAAGGATAGAAGGGCAATTTAGAAGATTTCATATTCAAACCTTTTTCTGTGACAGCAGTTCATTACAAAGAACTCAATCCAAAAAAGTAGCTGGTAACTGTGTATTGTCTATTGTCTATGTATTGGGAAAATTTCAACAACAACATTCCAATGGAAAAAGCTATAAAGCCATAACAAAGACCTCAAACATCCCTGTTATTATAGCTGCTTCCATATTATGCAAATTGAAAGTTCATGGAACCACCACTAATCATCCCTGCTCCACAGAAGACATACCAGTGCACTTTCAGACAATAAGGAAGGTAAGAGAGAAGCCCTCTGCTGACCTGAAAGCAGCAGGAACAACATCTGTACCGAGAACAATAAGAATACTGAACCACATACAGACCTCATTATGTATGTGCATCCAAAGATTGCACACAAGCGTTTAGACGAATCAGAACAATGTACAGTACATTGATCAGATGAATCAAAAACAGCGCACAGCTCGACGTGTCAGGAGAAGAAGGGTTGCATGCGATCCCGAGAACATAAAACCCAGAGTGTAGTATGAAGGTGGCAGCATGATATGTGGCTGCTTTGCTGCAAACACTACTGAGTCTATTACACATCACTGAAGGAAGCATGAATGCAACAGTGAACCGGGATCTGAGGAGAACTCCAAACATACAGCAAGAGTTACTCACGGCTGGTATCTACGTCAGAAGGTCATGGTGCTTGCATGGTTGGGGGAATTTCCCGTCTTGAATCCCATTGAACATTTATGGAGGACTTTGAAGTTGTGAGCTCATCAGAGAGACCCTTGTAACCTTGAGGAAGTAGGAGACAGTTTGCCAAGATGAACAGGCCAACATTGAGTCAGAGTGCTGCAAAAAGCTTCTACCATAGATGTATGGAAGCTATAGTGGCAAATACCTGAGCGAGCTGGTGGTTTTTAAATTGAGGAAGTCCGTATCTGAAACCATAAAACATTTGTAGTGGTAATCTCTGCAGCATGTCAGTATGTTCATCTCAGTTTGTCAGGTTGGCCTGGTTTTGAGAGGGAGGGAATGAACAAGCCCTCGTGTGTGTGTGTGTGTGTGCGCGTGTGTGCTGAACTCCCCCAGTGCTGATGAAATGCGTGGATGCTGGAGCGTGCCTGGCATCTGTCGGCAGACACCGAATGACATGACTGACAGACGTGCACCGGGGAGGCGGAGGGCAACAACACATTGATTGAATAAGATTCCTGCGTCTCTTCCATTGGGGACACTGGCTTCTCAGTGATAAAGGCTCTTAAGTCCTGCCCAAAACATAACTCATCCCTCGCTTCCCTCCCTCCTGTTTTTTTTTTGGGGGGGGGGAGGCACTTCATGTTGTTATGTGATGAAGACGATCAGATGTTGCTTTGTTTCCTCTTTGCCCCGCACCGTGTTTCCTCTAGACACTCTGCTGCTGTCAGACGTTCTTATTCCCTCTCCCAGTTCCTTGTCTGTAGAGGTGTAAAGAAATGTCCTCGCTGAAGGCGGCATCGATTTTGGAATGTTAGGATTGACTGTGATTGATTTTAATAACACAAAATACATGCATTCTCATTTTTGACCAAATTAAAAAAATCCATTGCTTATATTTCACTGCCGTGGAATGTGAGTGAGTGAGTGAGTTGGCACTTCCTGCTGGTCCACCACCAATAGAATATCTGGTGAAGGGTGGTCCTGTGATGGTGCCATTCTACCAGTAACAGTGTCAGTAGTGTCAGGCTACAGACTAAAGTTTGATATGTCTATTAGTGTGTTAACCTGGCCACCCTGTCAGGATTCTGCCGGTTGCATTCTGATTAACTACCCACAATTCCAAGTATACACGCTTCTATGATTCATTTTGCACTGTTCCAACAGGAAACAAAGGTTTGTTGTTCCAGATAAGTTCAGCCTACTGAACAGTAGTCTCAGCCGCAGATGCTCATCCCATCCTGCTCTTCCATGTTTCCAGAGGGGCTGTTTATGTAGTGACTTGGTTTTCGAAATTTCAAGCCTCCTTCTTCCAAACAGCAGGCTTGCGATGTGGTTGCTGGGTTGTTGGCGAAACATTGGGTAGCTCTGTTGCCTCACAGAAAGAAGGGCCTGGGTTTGATTCCTGGCCGGGCCGTCCAGGGTGTTTTCTGTGTTGAGTTTGCATGTTCACCCTGTGTCTGCATGGGTTTCCCTCCGGGTGCTCCGGTTTCCTCCCACAGTCCAAGGACATGCAGTCAGGTGAATTGGACATGCTAAATTGCCCCTACAGTTGTGATTGAATGTGTATATCTGTGTGTCTGCCCTGTGATGGACTGGCGGCCTGTTCAGGGTGTTTCCTGTCTTCCACCCACTGAGCGCTGGGATAGGCTTCAGCACCCCCTGCACAATGAGTGAGTGAGTGAGTGAGTGAGTGAGTGAGTGAGTGAGTGAGTGAGTGAGTGATTTGTTGTTTTGTGCGTCAGTTGAATCTCCTGTTCCTTCTAGGAGGTGGTTTTTGGCCACATTAAAGTGGTGAAAGGTACCAGACTCTCCCTAAAGAATCTGGCAATGTAAGACTGTGGACCGTAAGACTGCAAATGTATTTTGTAGATATATGTATAAAGTGATTCTAATATGAGGCTAATATTCTATGAGCTTCAAACAATTTGTAGAAATCTGGGTAGCACTTTAGGATATTCAGACACAGTCTGGATATACACAGTGCCCTTAGAATAATACACTTGGCCCTTAATAAGCCAGTAGCTGGTAGTTAACTAGGCACTTCTTTATTTACATTTACAGCATTTATCTGACGCTCTTATCCAGAGTGATTTACAAGGTTATTCACATTATAGGCAGAGGCCACTGTAGTGTAAGGAGTCTCGCCCAAGGACTCTTATTGGTGTAGCACAGCATAGTTACCCAGACCCCGGAATCAAACCCCAGTCTCCCACAAGCCCTGGCGGGTAGTGGTGTTATCCGCTGAGCCACACCAACAACCGGGTGGTTATTAAGGGATAACTATGCTGAATTGAACATATGCTGCTCAATTGAACAAACAGGCTGCTCAACTTCATACTGTGGTTTGGATCACAGGGGCTTACAGATCCGACTGTACATGTTAATTCATGTGATTGCAAAAGCTTGTTAATCCGCACATGTCCAAAAGGGGCCTCTGTATTATTGTATTTGCAATCTGTTGTCAATGCAGACTTGATTATAATTGTCACGCTTCTGGGTTTCCCCTCTGCCTCTGATCTCCCAAACTCCAACTCCCAGAACCCACCACCCGATGATGTCATAGTCACATGTCTGTCATCGCCCAATCACGCCCCGTTTCCTCGTTCGTCATCGCCTGAGTATTGATTGTTCACACCTGCATCTCATTTGGTCTGTTTGCATGTAAGCTCCTGGTTCACACGCACTCATTGTGCAGTATTGCCACCTAGTGACCTTACTGAGCGTTCTTCCTAGCTATTTCTGACTGTTGCTCTGATTCTGACCTTGCTTGTTTATTGATTACTCTTCCATCTTTGCCCTTTGGTTTTTGTTTGCCTTTCTTATTGTCCTTTGGTCCTGACTCCTGCTCGTTCATTTTGGTCTCATGATTCTGCCTGCTCCCTCTGGTATGTTTGCTTGGTTTCTCTTGTTTACCTGTACTGCTAAATTGTTAATAAACCCTTCCTCTGCCTATTTAGTGGTAATGGGCAGCCAGTTAATTGGTAGTCTAGCTATTAGCTTGATGGAGCGTAATAAGCGCATAATAATGTATACCTAAACAGCTGTTCAGAAGATAATGCACAAAGAGGAGTGCTCTGGAACTGCCTGGAAACGGCTTAATACTATAGTAATGATCAGCCAGCTACTGGACTGTTAAGGGTAAATAAGGCCATTGTAAGGGCTTTATGATGTCCCCCTAAGCTGAAATGTAGATGTAGATGATTTCATTACAAGTGATAAAGCTGATATAGCATTGAGATTGACTTTATGATTTTAATGCCTGTTTTTATATATTGACTTATATCTTTAAAAGGTGTCGGCCAGATCTCTCTCTGTTGAAGCAACTACTACTACTGTGTCAATGTGTAATGAGAAATTGCTGTAAATAGATAAGTAAGTAAATTCAAATTGGAAGTTTTTGTTGCAAAATGCATTATAAACCTCTTTTCTTCTTTTTATGATAAACATTTAGCAATGCAAATTAAATTTGCCCTCTGTTATACATCAGATGTTACTGTTTTCAGAAAGTGTTTGACCCAGAAATGTTACAAATGAACAGTATCTGTACAATAACTCTGAATCAGACTAAAGTGATCTAAATATGATGGTAGAAATGGAGTTTCCCAAAGAATTACTTAAAGAAGTTCAGAGATTTGCACGCTCGTCGCCGGCAGCGAGATGTTCATAAAATCTAATTTCCATTTTTCATTAGAGATATCAAAGCAAAGGTACTAAAAGCAAGAGATCAGCAAAAAAGGTAAAGACATGACCGAGAACTTGGAGACACGGAGGCTCGAGCAATGAGCTTCATCGTCTCCGTCTTGTGTGCAGCGCAGACTGCAGGATCAGCGATGTCTGTCCGCTATCGATCAGGCCAAAGTCTCTGAATAGGAGCGGAGGGAAATCCCCAGTGGACCTGCTGCTGTTGCTGTAACCCCCCACCCCTCTGTCATTGACTCACCTTTACCGTTTCCACTCGGGATGAGATGAATAGTATCGAGCTCTTCTCCTGTCGTTGCCCTGACTGACTTTAAGTGCTGCTCCATTTACAGGTTATGGGATTGGCCTGCCCCAGAACTCCCCTCTCACCTCCAACATCTCGGAATTCATCAGCCGCTACAAATCTGACGGCTACATGGACATGCTGCACGACAAGTGGTACAAGGTGGTGCCCTGTGGGAAGAGGGTCTTTGCAGTGACAGAGGTGAGAATGTGTAGTTGTGTATTGTAGCTACAATAAAATTGCATTTGTTTTAAACTGCTGGTGTTTGTTCCGCCTACTGGGTGTACAGCCTTAGTGAAACACCTTTTCTTCTGCTTTCTTTTGTAGTTGTAATCTTTCAGTACCATATTCATGTTCATATGGAAGCAGAATCCTGCCAGGTAGAGGAAATTCTGATTCTGGCAGCAGTTTGCTACAACCTTAGACTTTTTATCTCAAAATAGTATTAAAATTACAGTATTAAAATAATGACTTATTCTATCAATGTATTTCAAAATTCTGACTTAAAGTACATCAATTTTTTACAAATGTTAATATAAAGTTTTGAAATAGTTACTTTCTTGACATTTTGACTTACTGTTTTGACTTAGTAATGACTTACAATGACAAAATACTGACTTTCTCGAAATAATGACCTGCTATGTTGAAATAATGACTTTGTACATGTCAAGAAAGTAATTATTTTGGAATAATACAACATTATTTTATCAAATTAAAAGTAAATATTTTGACAGCCAAATGTTATCTTATTTTGAGATACTTAGTCAAAGTTTTTGACATACTGCTGCCAGACAGCACTTTTCCAGGCACTTTTTGAATAAGCAGTGACAGTAAGTCAGTGGAAGAAAGGGATTCTCACGCCATTGACTATTTAGAATGACGATCCCATGCCTTGCAGTATGTACAGAATGTGTCTGCTTTTAGTGTACACGTCCACCAGAGCGCCCTTTGATTGCCTTACTTTACTCCTATGATGAACTCATAAAGAACGGACAGGTAGCATGTGAACAGAACTTTTCTGCACAGGCGAAAGTACAGGCCGTCTGTCCTGAGCCAGTGGGCCAAATTATTGCACAACTAATTGCTGTTTAATCTGATCAAACAAAGCTAATGGCCTGTTTTAAAGAAGAACTGGAGCAAAGGCATAAAACATCGTAATGAAGTTAAGGCCTCCACCATCTGGACTGAGGCACAAAGTTATACCCAGGGTTCCAATTATCGAATTAACAACCGTCTTTTCTTCTGGTTTTCTTTTTTTTTGTATTTTAAGATAAATCCAATGGAGTATGCAAATGTTTGCCTTTTCCATATTTCCAGAGATACTTTCATATCATGCTTCAGTTGATAGCGAGCTTGAGCTCCTTTGACATATTGATTTGCCTCAGCCCCTACGCTGAGTTCCCTTATATCATTATCTCTCAGGCTGTCAGAGATGTGCTTTGGATCAGGTAAAAAACCTTCAGAAGATTCCAGAGTAAATGACACGTTGAGAGGTTTCTGACATTTGCTACAGGAACCAGCGGGGGGACGGCTGAGTTTTTGAACTTGGTTCTCAGATTGATCACAGGCCTACCCAATCCTGTTTGGAAAGAATGCTGCATTTATTTAAGAGAATGAAATTTGATTTGTTATCTGCGAGTGTTTCTGTGGGTTTTATGGCCAATCACAATCTTTCTCTCAGCCCTCTAATTACTGCTTAGGAAGCGTTCCTGTCTGCCATTTCCTCAAGCCTTCGGTTTGGACTTAAGACCCAGGTAGTAAGCATATACGGTTCTGATGGCTTGATCAGGTCGGCCCCCCGCTGCTGACTGCTTGCCACTGTTGGTCCATCCTTGGATCACCCAGATTACTGTCCTATGCACAACATATAACTAGTTTTCAACCTCATTAATCTGATTCGAAATGCACACAGAAGAACTGTGAGAAAATAAGAACTGTGAGTGGAAAACTAGCAATGAAAAAAAACCATTTTGTCTGAGACTCTGCTTAACCACTGGTGGGGCACCCAAAAACGCTTAGTAAACACTGGGAGATGCTATCAGGGAGATGTACCTGGGGACCTCTAACAGTGAGAGTCTATTCACCACAGTAGAGAAGACTATGTCATCTTCCGCCCTACCAACACCAAATACAAATGAAAGCACGTCTGTGGCGCCATGTGCTACACCAGGAGGAAGAAGGATGCTTGAGGCAGATGAGACGGTGGCAGCAAGCATTTTCACAAAGCACAAACACAATTGAACAAAACCAACAGCTTCTCACACACACACAAGCTTTTCAATTTGTCAGCCCTTTTTTTTGCTGCTACTCATCCCTCTTCTCCTTTTCTCTCAGCCCTCTCCGCTCTTTTTCAAGGTGCCCAGACTGCCATAGCCAAATCGGCTTCAGGTGGCTCTTATTAAGCGAGCACCTGAGCTGTGAGGGAAAGACAGCTCACTGCTTTGCCTCCAAGTCATCACCCCTGCTTTGCAGCTCGGTCACCAGGATTGAACGTTGGGCATAGTACATTGGCCTCACTATGGAACAAGAGGTGGGGCTCAGGACTTGGGCACTATCCCAATGGCTCTCGTGGCTGATGTCGTCATCAGTGCTGTCACTGTCAACTGTTGCTGGGGTACGAGGTTGGGATGTCCACGGTGGCAGTACGCTTTAGCCTGGGATGACTCAGCTAATCAGTTTAAAGCAGTTCACTTTGTGTATTTCAGCAGTCTGATTTGAACTCAGTTATTCTCTCCTCACTGGGTTCCCCCACCGTGATGATAGATAGATAGATAGATAGATAGATACTTTATTGATCCCGAAGGAAATTTAGCAGCCAGTAGCGGTTTCACAAAAACAGCACAGTAAAACAGTAAAACAAATACAAAAAACACAGGGTAGTGCAGTATGAAAAA
>CM067489.1:23312998-23415934 GCA_034552555.1 Semaprochilodus insignis | reverse complement strand
ATAACATATTACACGCTATTCGGGAGGTTTCAGTCACAGGTGATTAATTTTTAGTCTGGTGAGCTAAAGACATTACAATGTATTAAAAGACAGTAGTGTGGTAAAAGACTATGTATTGTTAATTACTAGAATTATGTGGTTGTTGGATTGTGTGAATACACTGAGTCACCTAAACATCCAAAAAAGCATACAGTATCAGTAAGTTGAAGAATGATGTCATAATAATGATTGACAAACAGTTCTACTGCTAGTAGGTATTACTTCAGTTTGGTTAAACTGGGGATGCATCCATATAGGAACTGTGGGCCAATGTTCTGTCTATGTTGATATTGATACATGTAGAAATTAGGTCTAAATCTGTCTGGATTAGCAGAGAAATACAGATCTGGCTAAATAACATTTTTGTTAATTTTGTTGTTTTATGTTTTTTGTTTTTGCCCAATTCAGCAAATGAAAAGTAGTTGTACATTAAAATGTACAGAAATGTTTTTCTTTTTCCTGTAGAGAATGTGCACTCAAACCAAACTTTTGCATACAACTATATATTGTTTATTTGTAGAGGGTAACAAATGCAACAGTTTTTCCACTCAGCTGCCCAGAGTACAACAAATACATCTTCAAATCCTGGTTTAAACAAAACATCAGGATTTGACCAGTTTTTCAAACCCGGATTTGATGATGTATATAGGAAATAGTGACCCACTGAGCCTACATTCATTTTTACTGTTAACACTCAGATTTTGCTAGTTATTTGCCTTACTTTGTCTTCTCCACCAGACAGCATTAAACCTGTCAGCATCATCGCATAACAGGTCACCAACAAACTCATTTAAAAGTATTCATTTGAAAACTGGTCAAATTCTGATATAGAAAATATCCACTGATGCTGATATGATTCCAATATCATCATACATCCCTGTCGATTACCATTACCTTTACTAATCTGAATATTTCTCCTCATAGCTGTAATATTCAAAAGGCACAGCCGCCACAACCTCCACCATCTGCTCCATCCGTCTCCTTCGCAAAGTGGAACAATGCGAGCAGCCAGGCGGCCAAGGAAGCCAAAGAGGTCAAAGACAACAAGAGGGTTCACTTCAACCTGGAGACCCTCAATACCCGCCGCCTCCTCGCCAGGGTAATAGCGGAGGGCGGTCAGAGCAGTTCTGGATCTGGTTCTGGATCTGGTGCCGGTTCTGGTTCCAGCTCTGGGACCCCATCTGCTGGAAGTCTTCTATCTCGAGTGTGTGAAAACGGTGGTCCGGTGCCTCTGCGACCCACCACGCCTCTTCCTTCATCTCCGCCCAGCTTAACCAGCCCTCCCAGGGACGGAGAACTGGAGGAGCTGCAGGAGAAAATCGAGGAGATCCGTGGTCAGCTGAGGACAGCGCTGGCCCGCAGAGCCCAGCTTCAGACCGCCCTCGCCAAAGAGCGGGCGGCTGCTGTAACCCCAGCAACCCCTGAAGCCCCACCCACAGTCACCGCAACCATCTGCCGTTCCCTCGTCAAAGACCTCGAGGGAAAAAGGTGATGCCGTCACTGTCTGGAGTGAAGGACAATGCAGTGAAGGACAAAAAGGCTTAGGTATTTGTCATATCCAGAAGCTAATGCTGTGGCTTTCTGGAGGGTTTGCTCAGAGAGGGACGTACTGCGGTGAAGGACAGAAGGCTTTGATATCTATCATGTCCAAAAGGTTTTCACTCATGCCTGGGATCTTCTGCAGACGTCATGCTTTGGCATCATCAAGCAAAGGCACTGTTTGCTTATGAGAACGGCCATGGAGACACAATGTGGCCTGTTTTCTAAAGTTTCGGTATCTTATCTAAAACCCCAACAAAGAAATTGGGCGTCTTGAGAGCTGCGGCCTAGAGAGATCCACTGCCCTCCGGATACAAGGCAAGGAGACATCAGCATGGCTGGGTCTTCTCCTCAATGGAGAAAATTAGCTTTCTACAAACCCCTGAGGACTATTTACTTTACTCGAATTTGTGAATTTGTGGCTCATAAGGGTACCAGTTCAGAGATTGGATAAAATGTGACCTAAAATGACAATCTGTGGCACTAACGGAGGTCAACAACAAAACGTTTGCTGGGTTTTGGACAATTTTGTTCAGTCGTACTGTATTTGATCTGAAATTATAGTGTTGTTAAATTGGCCAGAATGTTTTTCACAAATAAAGCCTCATGTAAGAATGAGATGACACTCGGTTCTGTTTGTTCTAGCCAATATCATGCTTACACTTCATTCTGTTAACCAGCCCCCATTGATCACTCTCAGTTTTCCTCCTATTTCTGGGAGGGGGGAGTCAAAATGCTGTACAACAGGGCCGCATGTGGGCCAGGGATGTTGTTAGCCCACCTGCTCACCCAATGCAAGATTGTATATTGTTATACACCATATTTCTGAGCTAGTCAGTTTTCTTTTAAAAAGTCTTTTCTGAGTGTTTTTCGTATCCAAACACAGTGTAATGTTAAATAAACCCTGGCCCCTGACACTAGGTCTGGTTTAATACTTTTATAGTGAAACTGCAATTTAAAAGAGTGTGAGCTGGTACCACTTTACAATGAGACCACCCCTATAAAGTGGTTTGAGGAGTTTAAATAGGTCAAAAGCACCATAAAATCAAGTGATAAGCAGTTATGAACCCATAAGGGAAATAGTGACCTGCTGAGCCTACATTCATCTTTACTGTTAACACTCAGATGCTAATTATTTGTCTTAACTTTGTCCTCTCCGTCAGACGGCATTAGACCTGTTAGCATCATCACATACAGAATAAGTCACCATCAACAAACTAAGACCATTCATAAACCCTTCATAAGGGTGGTCTCATTGTAAAATGGTACCCACTTCTAATCATAGTCTAGTGGGTGTTCCTAGAACAGCATTGTGTATGAATCAGAGTCCGATCCTGAAAGTCAGGTAGAACAAGTTGTTGGAGCTGATCCACCATCTCAAGCTATACTGGAGCAGGACGTTTCAGAAGGTCAAGTTTTTACCTTCACGTGCGTGCCAAGCTTGACGGTAGGTGGGCAGTATGGATTGTTATGAGATGACATCACCTTGGAATTCCAATGAGGCGTTTGAAGCCGCCAAGGAAAGCGGTTGTTTCTGAGGAAGAGAGTTTCTCCCCCTGGTGTGTACTTTGACCGTTATAACTTTGCAGACTGTTTACATCCACAAAAAGCTACATACACTACAGAAAAGGAAAAAAATGGAAAAGCCTAATAGGCCTGTTTTAAGGCCTCGTAGCAAGGAGCCAGCACCTCTCGAGAGTCTGTGCGTGTGGCCGCTTTGCACCCCTCCCACGCTTCCCCTGCAGAGCGAGCCAGTAGCGGGATGCTACACTACTATGGACTCAAAAGGGAAACTGTAGCAGACGCATCTCATCTCAGCAATGATCTTTTCTTTACTCCACTGTGAAGGCCTTCCTTAAGTATTCTCCTAGCTGCTCAAGGTCGTTCAGGTTCATGTGAGCCAATCATTTAAAAACACTGTGGTCAGATCTTCGAGTAAGCGGCCACACAGTTTAGTTTGATGCGTTTTAAAGTACGAGCCGCCTAACAGGAATTAAAGACACAGCGCTGTGCACAGTGAGGCCGGGTGACTGTGTGCAAGTCATATTACGGTGCTAGCTTAGGCCTGAAAGAAAAACAAGGCTGTTACTGTGTGCTGCAAATGTAAATGAACTGAAGCAAGACAGTTCTAATGCTTTAGTCATCCTTAAAAGAAAAAACAAATAGACTAAATTAATTAAATATGAAAGCTTTTATGTAGCGAAAATATCCTTATTTTGCAGCGTTTTGTTGTAGTTGGGCTGTCCATCCAGTTTAGTGGAAGTTTAGTTTATTTGTATTCATTTATTTTCTTAAGTAATCAAAATTCATTTAACAGACAGGGGCGTGTTAAACCCCTGAGGTTACGGTTATGGTCAAACCTGTGTGAGACTGAGACTAAACTGCTGCTTAGCTAAAGCCTTAAGCCAGAAAAATGAAATGTACTGGTTTTCTTGGCTAAACAAAAACAATCATAGTTTAAATCGCTGTCAAAATATCGCTCAGAAAAATCACAATTAGATTAGACAATTTTTTTTAGCACTACTTAACACCATACAACTGTCACTTCACCACAGATGTAATAACATGTATGAGCCAAGAGTAAAGCACAGAGAGATGAGGCTCTAACAAGAGGAGACTGGGACTAAAGGTTTAGGCAGTGTGCGCTGGATATAAGGGAACCACTTGAGAATTTAAAGAACACAGTTTCTCCACATACACCGTCACCACAGAACAGTGTAAAGTGAATGAGAAGCTAAACAGCTGTTTGTTTTTTTGGCCCTCTGAGGTAAGAAGTTTGGGTGTCACCGCTATAAACGAATGACCGTTGCACTTTAAAATAATTTTAGACTTCTGATTATATTACTTCATATAGTAATGAGTTGCTGATGGATTAGTCCTTTAATGGTCAGTCTTGGGTTACGACTCTGACCACAATGAGCTCTTCTCTATTCCAGTAGGCTCAAGTGAACAACTTAAAGCATGATGCTCACAGTAGGAACTGCTCAGCAAAGGAACACCAGCCTGTTCTCCTCCAACGCTAGTGGTGATTGTGTTTAGAGCTGGTGGTGTTGGAAGCATAAATAAAGGTTCAGAACCTTAGGCAAGAGCTGCTTCAGATTTCGGAACGGGTCAGACGATGCTTCCACTGTGGTTCGTGTTTTTTAAATAGCCAGAACTGTTCACTGTGGGGGTAATAGGAAGCAGATGTCTGATGTCTCTTTTAAAGCTCCTGTCATGTGCTGTTCAATGCCTGAGACATAGTTTTATGATAGTTTGGGTTTAACATGTACTTTTAAAACCCATTCATGGTGGAGAAATACATGCAAAACAGTATAAGGCAAATTCCCCAGTCTCCACCCCCAGGTTATATTACCATCAACAAAACAACTCAACTCTGAGGACACAAAGAGGTTCACTGGTCAATCTGGATAGTAATAAAAATGGCTGTATCTGTGTTGTAGAAAAGGTTCCCCATTACCACCACTGTAAAGAAATTCAGGTTTCTCTACAATTGAACCATTTCACACCAAAACACTCTGAATGTTTTTGTTTTCAGCAACTGAATTATGCAGATACCTTTAATTGCCCTTTAAATTAATCTACCCTACGTTAACCCGCTCTTAAATGGAGTTGGCCCAACCCAGCACCCAAGACCAGTATATACAGTACAGTACGTCGCCTATATCATCTTGCTTTATACAAAATGCATTGTTGGAGTTGGGACAAAAACCTGGTCTGAAAATACCAGCTGATCTTTGTTGTGTTTAAACACATTGAATGGGATAAAAATTACAACCTCGTTTCCAAAAAGTTGGGACAATCCAAAATAGGTTTTGGGCTTTGTTCCTTTGTCCCCCCCAAACAGATTTCTTTGGATCCTTTTGAATCTTTTAATGGTATCATGTATCATAAATCATGATAATGTTGAGAAATGTTATTCTTGTACTGCTGCACTATTTCTGACTGACTCCCAGTCACAGCACTGACCCGTTGCTAATTAACCTAATTAGTTGGGAGATGTTTTACTTTAACAGTCTTTGTTGTCCCTGTCCCAACTCTTTTGAAAGGTGTTGCTAGCATGAAATAGAAAATGAGCATATTTTCAAAAATTAAAATTAGTTTCAACCTTTGATATGTTTTAATTTAATGTTAGGTTTATTGCACTATTTTTTTAATGTATGTTTTGCACAGCATCCCAGCTGTTTTTGGAAATGGTGTTGTACCAGGAATTAAACATTTTTTCTTTTTTTTATCTTTTATTTAAAAAAGTTAAGGAGTTATTCCTCCCTCTGTAAAGTTACCAGTTTCGAGATATGGTTTCCTCCAAACTGAGAAGACTGTAATATTATAAACCTTATTCATAATGCCTGATGGAACTTAAAGGTAAAGTCTAACAAAGAAAGTAACCCAACAAGAAAAGAACCACAAGCAAGCGTTCTGAGTGGAAAATCCTTTTGTCTGTTTATGCATCTTGTTTTTTACAGTTAAATACATCTGAATGAAAGAGGAAATCTAGAATTGTGGCTTTTCTTCACCTAATAGACCTCAATGGAAAACAGCTTGTCATCCTGCATTCTGACACAGAACGGCAAATAGGCACAGAAAAAAAACAAAAAAAACAAGAGAACTGATCATAAAAGCTCACTTGTGAAGCATTCATGCTGAAAACTGCTTTCAAACTGACTTGACATATTGCACACTTTTTTTTCTGGATAAGACCATCCCTCCCAAGTCCACTGGCATTTACTTTGCCATTTTGTTGCATAGCCTTTAAACGAAAGCCTGCCAAGAAAAGACATCTCGCCGTCTCTTCCCTTCTTATCTCGGCCACAGAGTGAAAGTGATTTGAATCTTGTAATCTATTCGGCAGAGTAAAGATTATTGTAGAAAATAAGCTCCGTTTGTAAAGCCAGGAGGGATTTTTACAGGTTGGTTAATTGGCTTTACCTGTCCATGTGTGCTTTGGGTGATCTATAAGGCATACACAGCTTCCTCAACCCTGTATCGCTCACTTATAGTCTGTCTACGAATGCACAGAACATTGGACAACAATTCACTGACCTCTTATTCTCTAATTGGAACTAATGAACTAACACTTTGCATAAATTTTCAACAGCAGACGCATGATGAGCGTATGCTCTTATGTGACAGAACGTGCATTGTAATTTGATTAAGGTATTGTAAAACTTGGTCTCAGCATGTATCCACTGGAGCATCTGAAATGATTTTACTATTCTGCACTATGCTCTCACATTCCACATTCCATACTATTTGGCAGATAAATAACAATATTCATATAAGGGAGATGTTAGGGAAAACCCTCAATTATGATGTAATCATCACCTAAAGGCTGGAAATAAACAAAGAAGCAAAAAAAAACCAAACAAACAAACAAAAAAACCACTAAAACCAGTAAGCATCTAAATGACCAAAGTTCCATCTTGTAAGGCTACAAGACTGTCACCTTATTGCGCAATTACCAGGTTTATGGATCTAAGGCAACCGTTTCTCACTGTGTCCACTGTGGAACGAATACAACTAACCTCAACAATTGTGGCTCTCAATGGAGAAGAAAAACCAAGAAACATGAAAATGACAGCCAGGTGATGATTCTGTAGCAGGATTAGGTGGACATACCTTTTTGGGATCTCACAACACCAGAGTTGAAGTGTAACAAGCACAAATCTCAAATCCCTCCTCAACACCTACATGTAGTACTTAAAACACAACAAAGCTCATTTTCAAAGCAGCAGTGACTAAGACCAAACTTTCCAGGTGAGAGTGAAGGGTCTACCTTGGGTTCCTCCTTGCTCTGCAAAGCCTGCTATTGCATAAGAACGTACTGTCAAAAACTGGAATCACATAACATTCGCTGAGTGTCTGGCCTGTATTAACTGATACACAATAAGGACTAGATACTCTTTCACAGCACATGGACCAATGCTGAGTTCTGACTGACTCATAATGTCATTAGAAGTACTATAATTGTTGAACACGTCGTAATATTCAAACACGCCCAGTTTTTCAAGAAATTAATCATCTATCAATCAACTTTTATAAAAGGAGGGAGAGAAAAAAAAATGCACACAAGTGCTCTCCAAATCATCTCACCCTGATGTGGCGTCTTTTCAACATAATTTGAAAAGCATCTACTTTCATTTTACTCTCAAAATCCCTAAGAAAAGAAAAGGTTCAGTCCCCCACTTCTTGACCAGACATATAGGGGTATGATAACATTGCGCTCCATTGCTGATGCTGCTCCTCTTCCTCCTCAAGGCCTTATCCGGATGCATTTAGGGTGAAGAAGCTCAGTTGCTGCTAGTTGAAGAGGAAAAGAGATGGAATCACAAGTTTGGAACAGGGGGCCAACAAGTGGCAAGCTCAGGAGGGAGCTACTGACGGTCCAGTGCGACTTTCTTCCTCTTTCTTGCCGTTCCAGTCTGTGGCGTGTTGCCGCGTGTCCACTTCGCCTACCTCGGACTTTCTACAGTCTGTGAGGGAAGGACTTGCTCCTGCTTCATCTTTTCTTCCTCCTCCTCCTCCTCCTCCTCCTCCAGGAGGCCCCAGGCCCTGAGCGCAGCCCCGAGGTTTTATCTCCGGATCCCCAGATGACGTACTTTGGCCTTCCTGGCTCTCGCCTGTTGTGCTTTGGCTTTGGCCTTGAGTTTCCATCGTCACACTCATGCCTGTGGTAGACGCAGGCGAGTCCAGCAAAGCGCTGTCCAAGTGTGGGGCTGACAGCGCCTCTGTTATAATGGCCTCTGTGATGATAGCCGCCGTCTCGGCCATCCAGTTCGGATCACTGGACGCTGCAATAGGTGCCGAAGGTGTGGGTAGGCCGTTTGGTGCGTCTGCTTGCACCTGAGCTGGAGCAGGTTGGCGGTCTTGGCCATTGGCTGTAGAGGCTGTAGCAGCTGCGGCAGCTGCTGTGGCTCGTCCAGCAGGGCCCACAGCGCTGGTGTTGTTGTTCAGGTTGTCTTGCAGTGCCGTTTGGTTGCCCTGCCCTGCTTGCTGATTCTGCAGCAGCATCTCCTGGATACGAATCTGTTGAAGGATAGCTGGCAACTCGTAATGGTGGAAGAAGTAGATCATGGAGTGCTGGGGACAGATCAAGACACGGAGCAATGAGTAAGTCAATTTATCCGATGGCACATAAAGCTTTAAGTCTGAATACTTCCTTTTTACTGCTAATAAAGTAACGCCTGCCAAGCCACTCCTGGGGAACACCTAAAAAGTCCATATTTTTGCTCTCTCCTACCTGCCAGAACACCTGAAACCTGCAACAAAGCCCTGAGTGCTTTCATAAAGTATTCTTGAGAGTCGGCCAAGAATAAAAAATGTAGACAGTTTGAGGGCTGAGGATGAAAAACGCTGGCAAGTCAGCATAAATGAGCAGAGTTTGTGAATTAATTTGACCCACAAAACACCACTTCAGTTATTCCAAACAAGCTTACCTGAATGAAGAGCCAAGAAGTGACTAGAGCCAGACTGCTGTACTGCCCATTAAAGCGGTAATGGTAGGCGTAGAATGCAAAATGGTACAGATAAAAGAACCTGAAAAAAAATAGCACAGAAGACTCCTCAGAGAGTAGCCATTCAGGCCTTAAAATAAGTGTGTCACATTTCTGCCCAAAAATAAGGCCAGAGTGTGTATGCACCAGAGAGAAGAATAGAACTTCACACAGACCAGCTGCGAAAACCTTCAGCTTTTACGGTTGAAGAGTTGATGTGTAACAAGCACAAAACATCAAAAATCTCAAACATTCTGTTGACTCTGTTGGTGACTGTTTAGCAAATCAATATTTCAAGATACCATGAACCTAAAGCTAATATGTTACATGTTGATGAAAACACAGCTAAGGAGTGAGTGCTTTAAATACAGTAGACCTTTGCTCTGTGGCCTGAATTTGTCAGTGGTTAGGGCTAATGACTCGCAACCAGAGGTCTGTGGGTTTGATCTCAGAGTGCCATGGGAAATGGATAATTTATCAGAGTGCTGGTGCTCTGAAAGGTACTGCCTTGTGCTCCTGAGCAAGGCACTCAAGTTGCTCTAGAATTACAAAATCACTCAGCTCATTCCTGCTCTAGCAGTAGATGAAGTTTTCCTGCTTCAGCTTTTAAGGGATTTAATTATTAGCCACTGAGTTCGATTCAGATATGTTCTTGCAGCTGTGAAGATCCTGTGGTTCTCCAGGAACATGGTAATAATTAACTGACATAGGATTTTGGTATGCACTTTTTGGTATTCCACGGTGCCAGAGGAAGACATACCTGAGCCAATGGCGTTTGCTTGTGTTAGTGTGGCAGCAGATTGCATCATACTGGTCAGCCAGCCACACAATGAGGATGATGTAGAAAGCTGTGGTTGTGTCATTGAAAAACTCAGACATGATAGCTTCCATCCCTGTGAAAGTGATGGACAAAGACAGCATACTGCTTAATCAGTAGATCTAGATGACATGCCAAGATACATTATGGCATGATGCTACTGTCAGAAATGTTTATGTCATAACGCTTAATTCTTGACATTCCTTGCTCTGACACACCCATTTTAAACTTGTGAAGGACTTAGAAAATGAATCTGATCAAGTGTGCTCAGAGCAAGGAAATGCCTTAATGGAACACTGCTTGTCGGCAGTCATAATAATGTATAAACACTGCACATCAAGCATCACATTTTGTACACATCATCCGGTGTGTGGGATGTGCTGGTGTGGTGACCTAGAGGTGCTGTAACCTACCGACAAGTGCCAGGATTACAGTGAGAAGAGGAGCTGCTGGGAAGGCAATGGTCATGTTCATCTCTAGCATCTGCAGGAGGTCCACTGCACAGAGAGGACATGGCAGACAGCAGTTAGTTTATTTGTTTTCAAACAGACAAGTGCAGTGATAGTGACAATGATAACTACAGTTCAAAGTTTTTCCCTAGTCCATCACATCGCTGGTGGCCAGTATGAGCCTTTCTTTTTAAAGCTTACCTATGAAGACGAAAATCTGGTGGTGGGAATAACGGAGAAGCATAGACACGGAAAGGGTCTAGGTCGGATGGAGGAAAAACAAAACATACAACATTAACATATATAGCATCCTGTACACAAACAAGAATAATAGTAGTTTTGCAGGGTCAGATGTGATATCGTCATGAGAATGTCAGGGGATAACCATGAAAACTTCTGGGCTAAATATGGGTGGGTACTGAGATTGGTTAGGATGGGTAGAGACTAGGGGTGCAATTTTAAAACCAACAATAAGGGCAAGAAAGAATTTTTTTTTTAACTCTTTCAAGTGAAAACCAGCTGTCTTGGCCAATGATAGCATTTAGCTGGCTAGCTTGCTTTGCTTGCATTATTATTATTATTCCAGACATTAAAAGAGCACTCGCTCACTTGGAATTTTGGTATGGATTTTAGAGAGGATGCTCCTTTGTTAGCAGGCAATCCAGAACCAAAAAGTTTAACAAGACATGCATTCTCACTTGTCTGACCCAACAAGACTTGCAGATTAAATTACGACCAAACAGTTTCAGAATCTTTGTGAACACATGGTAGTAATTTGACCAAGCAGAGAAGCTGATGCAACATTCTGACTTTCTTGCCTACTTTGATGCTCATTTACTCCTGCTCAATACAAATCTGCAAAACTAAGTATGGCTCACACAGTCCATCCTTTGGTACATTTTGTATTTGTTTAGCTCTTTGAGGAAATTATAACTAATTTATTATTTTCTTCTTCCACCCTGTTCTGTTTGCATTTAGTATGTAACTGTACTACCTGAAGCATGTAAGTCATATTATGCTGTCTGAGGTATAGCCATTAAACAGCATTTGACTATTTTATTTCAGTGCATGTGAGGTCAGTTTTATACAGCAAGATACTTACAAAGATCACCATGATTACAAAGGCAGCCAGGTAGGAGGTACGTGCCATCCACATACTGACAAAACGGTAGTGTTCTCCCGAAACCACATTCCTTAAGAACCCTAGGCATAAATGCATACTAAATGAGTGCAATGTAAACTCGAATGGAGATACAAGTCCAAGCTGTGCAAACACACACATACACAGTAAAAAAATAAATAGCCTTTAATTACCTTTGTTTTCCTCATTTTCTGCTAAAGCCTTAACACTGGACATCAGTATGTCATCATAGCCAAGGAACTCATCTAAGAGGAAGCGACTAAATCCGTCTCCAAAGCACTGGTCCTTCATTGGGTCTACAAACAGTCAAAAAAAACAGTCACCAAAGTGCTAGGCTAAACTTCAGTATTTTTAAGTTGTTAATTATTCCCACCATATAAGACATACATCTTCATAACATGTATTTATTTGTTCCCCAGCAATATTTACCACAGCAAATGAAAGTGAAAGGTCACTTCTGTCTGTGAAGCAACAGGATTTCTCATCATTGCTGTAACTATGAAAGTTTCTGACTTGCTGTTTCTGCAGGAGAGGCATGTGGAACTTACCCAGAGTAACCACCATCACAGGAATGTTAAGACGCTGTCTTGTGGTTTGAGACAGCCGCAGAAAGCCATACTCCAGAGAATACTCCACAATGTACTCCTCCTGAGGCCAAACTGAACACAGAAACACAGGAGCCTATTAAATCTCCATACTGCAACATGCAACGTTTATTCAAGTCACTGGTTCCACTAAATGATGTGAGCTGAAAAGCAGACCGTTCTACTATAAAGACGCATCTGGCTAAACCACAAATGTAAAATGGGGTTTATAGCAGACAATTACTGTCTCACGGACTGGAAAGTAGTGTTGGCCAATTAGGCGATATGATTGTCATGATATAAACAGTCTTGACCAGCGTTTTTAATGAGTCAACAACTATGCTGCTTAACTGTCCTTAATTCCCTGCTTAACTGTGTTTAACGGTGTGAAAGCAGACATCCACAAGTAAGACTCAAATACAAGCAACCATTATTAGGACTTTTACAAACATGGAACTGTTTTAATGAAATTCTCCATTTATGAATATGAATGATAACCTAATAACAGGTTTGAGGACCGTATATGGCTCCATTCTCCCGGGAGCAAGTCTAAGCCTCCTGGAGTCATAGTTTTCAGAGACCTGGGTTCATCTTTTTCTATTCTTGGGTGGGGAAAAATGTCCACCTTACGTGATACAGCAGTAATCTTAATGGCGTGCCTGCACCAAAAAAATAAAAATAAAAAATGTAACTGCAGCACCTTTTAAGGTGGAACGGAAATTCAAATAAGAAGCCGGCAACGAGAACCAAACCACAGTTTCACCCACAACGCCCTGTAAAATATATTGTTTGGGTTCAGGTTTTGTACTTTGGACCACTGCTAATGTTTATTGCATCCTGAAACATTAAGATGATGACATGCTTTGCAGGATGTATAAAAAACCTTTCATCATTTGTGCCCGAAAAAAGTCAAAGTCATCATTTGACTCAGAGTCAAAGAATCGACTCTTTTGGAATCGGCTTCCCATCACTAGGTTAGATTCCCATCCGGTTACGTTTCCACTGCAACCCTCCTCTTGTTGTAACTGTTGCTGCTTTAGCCGGCCTGTGAGTCATGGTAATATTATTCCTCCTAATAAACAGCCACACGTTCTACAGAGCCTCTTCATTATTCATCCCCATTGCTGTGATTTTTTGGGGTGAGTTTTCATCAACAGTAACACATGAAGACAATGAGAGGGAACAGAGAAAGACATGTCTGCAGTGCCCAGGATTTCTGAACCAGAAAGCAAGAAGTCAAACATCACTCTCAGAAATGAGAGTGATGTTTGACTGTTGCATGGTACGCATAAATGTGACATCATTATGCTAGTTGTAGTAAAATTGTTATTCTACCTGTCATGGCTGCCTGAAAACAATGGAAGGTTAAAACAGAAGTGAGGACAATGCACAGGGCTCCAGACTAACGCCATCCTGTCGTTCCAGGCCTCATTAAAATAGCTGAAATAAAGGCTCTTTTGAGATACTTTTCGGACGACAGTGTTATGTGTGGTAAAACTTGATTACTTTGGTTGGTGGATCGCCCTGTCAGTCAATTAACTGCTTGCCCAATGTTACGTGCTCCTTGATTCCCATGGTAATGGTAAGTGAGGACAGCTCACCTGCTAACGGGAATGCTGCACTTTTTAAAATGAGCCGACTTGGACGCCAGTGTGCCAGCAAGCAAAAACTAATTCTAAAGTGAATTTGTGTCAATTTTAGAGTAAACTGGTTAATGGAGTGTCACAGTATGGTGAGTAGTTTAATGTAGGAATATGATGCCGTGTCTGTTTGCCAGTTGTGATGATAGCGGTGCTCGCTAATGTTGCTGCTAATGTTTACATGGACTGGGTAAGAAGAATAGTGCTAGTTCTGTGCATTTAGGGACATGATAGGGTGTTAAACATACAGAAACATTCTGCTCCACTCAGCAGTAAATAGCTCGCTGAGGCAGATGCACAGGATGATAGAGTTCAAATGCTTTGCACTTCCGCACAACACTCTTCAGCCAAGACAAACTAGCCATGTTGGAGGGACTTCTAGACATGTTAACTGCCCTCCTGTTGGTTGTGCTGAAGCCCAGTGAGAATTTTGAGAGAGGTTAAAAGCCAGCGAGCCCCCTGTTAAATGGTGCAGGAGGAAATTGGATATCGCTACTATTCACAACTGGACATGACCACGCAGTGACAGTGAGTCACTGGGTCTACAACTGCAGAGTTCCACACCTGCTGTTATAGCTGCAAAGGGGGACCAATATTAATGTCAATGGATTTAATATGCATAACTGTGTTGCACAGACAGACAGAGTGGGCAGTTTCTATAATTTGGGACGGTTGACAGAAATTTTCAGGACTGTTCTGGGAAGGTTCTGAGAAAAGTTAGTCTGGAGCTCTGAGGTATGGGCTATCCTAAAGTTAGGACATTATTAAATAAAACCCCTTTCCAGTCTAGAGATAGGATCAGACTATAAACTTAATTAAGTAAATGTAATAGCTACCGTCCTAAATTTAGTCCTAACTTGTGGTGACTAAACAGATACATTTCAGATTTATTGACCTTGACTTTTCCATTCACTGAACATATTTGACAAATTCCAGCAACAGTGCAAATCAGAAATCAGAAGGTCTGTGCTTTAGGCTGAAGCTCAGGCATGATATGTGGGAATGCACTGCAGTTTTGTTGACAATAGGAATGCACTGTAGCCCTGTGTGCCACTCTCGCTCTCTCTCTCTCCAGGGTAGATGCAAGGTTTGTGTGAATGGCAGAGTGCCACTCCATCCATCATTCACCATTTTAAAACCACAAAAATCAGCAGCCTTCCTAGAGTGTAGGTTTTACAGTCCCTGGGCCTGCACTGCAATGAGGCGATAAGGCATCTTTACTGCGTGCTGACCTGGCACCAACGTAAGGTGATTTAGTTGTGGTGGTGAAAACCAAGCACACAAAACAACCAAAACGACAGCAATGCTTCAAGGATCAAAACAGCCAAAGGTTTTCTAGCGGGCATGAAATCTAATTACAATTAAGAAGTAAAGTAGATCTACAGTGGAGGAGCATTTATCTGCCGCTATTAGGAATGCACTTCAGGAACCTGAAATCCCTCCTTCCCGTAATCTCATATTAGCTATAAGTGCAGTTTCCAAAGCTAGCTTTAGCCTGCCAGCACTGATCTGTGACGTGCGTGCTGGTTCCTGGAAGGAGTGCAGGAGTAAGTAAATGGGGGAGTTGTTTAAAAAAAAAAAAAAAAAGTGAACGACAGGGTTTGGGCAACGCGTTCAGGAGTTGATGAAGGGAAGCGAGTGAAGAAGGAGGGCATGAGGTCACAGAACAGCAGGAGGAGGAGTGCAGCGGGATGTCTACGGCACCAGGGTGAAAGAGGTAGATATGAGGAGCTTTACCTGCTCGAGTGAGCATCTCAATCTCGGAGACAGTCTCCTTCAGCGGCTGCATACCTTTAGAGGGCGCCTGGCTAAAGGAGATGTCCTGTGAGTCATTCCGGCCCAAGCCTGGGACGCCAGCACTTAGAGAGGGCTTCAGTCGTGGCTCAATGTCCAGCTCAAACTGTAGTGGCAAAAGACAAAACATATACAGGTTAAACAGGTTGGGGTGCTGTTTTGATTTAATTTGCCTTACAATTTTAATATCACGTGAGACAAACTATGCTGGACAACTGCAATCGTATCTTACTTGTGTACAATGTAGACAACACTGTACGTTATGTCCTCAACATAATGTAGCCTTTTGTTTACTGGTTTGTATTGAAAATGGCATTTGTCGTTGCTTTGGAAATGCTCTGGCACCACTGGGTCTATATTCATTGGTTGATGAAGCTGGGAAAATGCATTTCGTATTTCAAAAGTCAAAATCAAACGCAACTGTAAGCTGATTAATGCATTAAAATGTTGCGCTGTTATAATGGGTTGTAAACAGCCTCGTATAGGTCCTGGAGTATCCCTACATTGCATATTTTAGTGTTTCCCCTGCTTTAACCCAGCTCCTCCCACTAATCAGGCAATTTAAAAGCCCTTCCTGGTTGAATGCTGAAACATGGATGCCCAGGACTGGGAAACAATTGCCTTATAACAAAACAAAGGTATGTTTTCTCAATTACTGACCCTGACAGAGCTGTTATCAAACATTTCCATGGTCATCTCCTCTTCTTCCTCCTCTTCGTGGTGAACAGGAGATTGGCCAGCATCCTCCGTGTCTCCATTAGGTTCCTTGACCAGACCCTGGAAGCCCTCAGTCTCATAGAATTGCAGGAATATGGGCGCACGGCTTGAGTTGCGCTGGATCTCCACGCGCAAGATACCATCACGCGGCCACTTTTCACGCACATGCTCCAAGCAGTTAATAGGCGATCGGGAGAAGGCGATGTGGATGTAGGCAAGAATGAAGAGAACAAACAAGGCCTGTCAATGAGAGGACGAGATTAGGATGGCATACACAAAAAAACCATATACACAAAAAAAGGGATTGAAATTATCGTGTCAGTATCTTAAGAAACGCACTCCTCTGATAGGGTTTCCACAATCAATGCTTATTTAAAATTCACAAGGGAAAAAACATGATCAGGGCTGCACAACCATTGATCACAACATCTTTTTTCATTGAGGGGTGTGAATAGGTGAATTCTAAATTACAACAGAATCAGATTCCCTTTTGCAGGTACATGTACTCTGCATATTAAAGCCACCATTTCTGTAGTTTGGGTGTGTAAACAACACTTATTTTCACTTTACAGCAAATTGCACAACATGACCTAACACCAAACACAGATCCTTACAGTTTAATGTAACGAGCTAAAGCATTCAGGGGTCTAATTGCCTTTTAGTCAAAACAATAAGTATAACAAGAGCACTTTAAACAAGGGCTGAAAGATTAATCCATTTTATATCGAAACCCCCCAAAAATGTAATATTTAAATCGCAAAAGCTGCAGTTTTAATTACAGGCTATTTTAGCAAAACCGTGTCTTATATGGGGAACATTAACATAATATCAAAGCTTGTAAGCTGTCTTTAGATGAGTTAGACCAATCAGAGGCAGCCAAACCACTAAATACATTACAACCACAGCTAACTGAAAAAGAGGATGCTCTTTTCTTACTGACCAAACAACAGTCCTGGACTTCGGTTTCCAGAAAATAATCGCAGTTTGAATCGCAGTCGCAATACTGATCAGAGAAATCGCAATTAGATATTCTTCCCAAATTTCTCAGCCCTACTTTAAACAGTTTTAATTCTCAAGTCTGGAGCAATAAGTTACTGTCACTGTTCAGCACTGTTAAGTTTCTCAGCACACCTCTCAGTATCTTGTCAGTACTGTGTTACATTAAAACCACATCGAGACACAGAAAGTCACAGCAGATAACGTCACTTTGTATTTATCCAGAGAGAGGCAGTCAGTCATTTAGATAGTCATTAGACAAATCTCAGCTAATGCTACAGCCCTCGTCGCTGAACCAAGTTGTTGCACAATATCATGATATTGCATTTTCAAGTTTCATTTCATTGTTCACACTGTGCTAAATGGTCTGCAACTGCTTCATGGAATCCCCCTTGTGTAGTTTGAGTTGAAAACGTTTACATATTTTAATTCTCAACATATCAGTTGGTAAAATCCACATAAAACCAGAAAGCAGTGATTTCTAGGGCAAAACATACGTCTTCGGTCCGTTTTTCCTTCACCACAAACAGCCATTATGTCTAAAACAGAAGTCTACTCACTGGTTTGAAGCAGTGTTGGATGTCTGACTAAATGACAAGCAGAATTAGCTTTAATTTGTTCGGATTCTCTTCTTCAAAAGCTCCTCCAGACTTTTTCTGAGACATCGTTCCACTAGTGTTTCTCAGCTTCACAGCTTTAGCTTCCTTCAACGGTGAACCGCCAGCGCACGTTGTCACGTGAATTTCATTTTTTAGCAAGCATGCGTCATATCGCAGTTAGAACTTAAATATAAATTTATTATTCCCCTTTTAATAATTATTAAAATGTCTTTTTACATTCTTAAAGTTCTTGTGCATTTTGTAAGCTTTTGTCTGTTTTACGACAAAAAATCATTTTTAAAAAACTCGTCACTGTTGTCAGTCGACTTAAAGGGTCTCCGACTGACGATTCGACTCGTCGACTTCTAGAGGGCAGCCCTAGTGATTTCTAAATCTATTTTGACCTGTATTTGCATGAGTGCAGTTAAAAGACAAGATATGTAATGTTTACTTCATCAACATTGTTGTTGGCAATCTTGGCTCATTCTGAAATTACTGCTTTGAACACTGTCCATAAAAGCTTTGAGAGGGGCAATTTAAACCTATTAACATTGGGAAAGGTTCAAAAACATCTCAACACAGATTATGCAATCATACAGGGATATAAAAAGGCCTTTATGAGCAAGAATAGGTCATTGGGTTTGCCAACAATGCGCGGTCACAAAAAAAAAATTGGAACACGCTGACAAACCATGGTGCACAAAACAAAAACCCACAAAACACATGCCTTCACAAATGCAAGTTAAGACTTCACAGCATTCAGAAATGCTGAGGGCTTTAGAAATGGACAGATACATAGTGGAAACATATTGTGGTCTGACAAAGCAACATTTCAGAAGGAAATAACAGGAAGTTTTGGGATGTATTGCAGGCATCGAATTTGATATGAGAGTATATAAACAAAGAAAGCCAATGAAATTTAGGGTAAAACATCAAATACTCTTTACGTTTTCAATAGAATATAGAATTTATTAATAACTGCTTTCACATACTGTCACAACTTATTTATAACTGGGTTTGCACATGACTGTGAATTTAGGCAACCATGAACCACCATGAACCACCATGACCAGACGCATTTTCACTGATATGCCACTGTCTGAATGCTAAGAATGCTTAGAAATACCAAGCCCAACTTTTCGGCTGCAATCGCTAAACGTGTATACAACCCCTAGACATAAACTTGTACCATTACTATTTTAATTCTAATTTTTATTATGTTCACACAATGACATGAAAAAAGTCATGGGGTATCTGTATGTAAAGTGATTATAAAGTGGTGTTACCTCAGGGACGGCTTGGGAACGCCCACACCTGTATAAGTTGTGCAGTGTTATCTTGCTAGTGAGGTTGAACACTCATGGCAGGTCGATGTTCGAACAAGGCATGATAGTGGAATGCCCCGACTGGGCTCATGTCAAGCAAGCATGCAGGTGCACCATTTGTCTGAACTCTCCAGAATGCTCCTTGAACCAATTCTTGACAACTTGAGCCCAATGGCACAGGGCAGTACCCTGCTGGAATATCCAATCATTGTGAGGGCGCATGAAGTCCATGAAGGGCTGCAAACGTTCACCAAGCAGTGAAATTTAGCAGGCACCAGTCAATGACGTGTTTAGGCAAACTAGTGGTCCAGTGTTGTGGTGTTAACAAAGGCACTCTGGTGGGTCTTCTGCGCCCATATCCCAGGGAAGCTAAAGAACGCTGCACTGACCTGCAGGAGGTGTGTGGGGCCTCCTGTATCGGATGTAGATGTGTTTTGTGGTGGAGTCGTTCTAGCCACATGCCACCAGTCATGATCAAGTACCCGTGGGTGGCCACTGCACTGTCCACTGTGGGTGGTAATGCTTTTTATGATATTTTCCTGGTACATACGTAACACTGTGGATCGAGGAACGTTAAATGTACAGAACGTCCCATTCGTCTGGCACCCACTACCATGCCTTGTTTGAACGCTGATAACTCACGTCACCTTGCAATGAGCACGCTGGAAAGTGTTCAGCCTCACAAGATAACACCTTATAACTTAAAGGGTAATTTCACCAACTTGTGTACTTAATTAAACATATTTGAAACATTAAAGTTGTTAAACTGTAAACATGAAATTAGCAAAACTTAGAGTCAGAACTGCTAACTGTGGTTGTGACAGTGACTAGGCATCCAAAGACTCTTAATGCCTCTAAAAGCTCCCTCACAGGAAAGTTACTATATACACTGACTGTTAATACATTGCTTGACATACGTGACATTCTTTTGTGATAGTTTTAAAGGTGTCATAGAATGGAAAGAACTGAATATACAGTGTTTATACTGGCGTAGTTTAATAAGGAGATTTCATTTTAGAAAACTGACATTTCATGAACCTCAAAAACGACTGTGCCCACAAAAACAAGCATTTTCAAAAGAGTTTGGTAAAACAAGATGATTCCAAAATCCTAAACTGTTACGCAACACTCTACTTGATTTACACCCAAAACATTACATATAGGGACACTGGAATGACCAACCAACATGGAAAATTATGTGGAGAAATCCGCTGTTCCAGACTGTGAAGGCGATGCTGGCACTTTTCATACCTTTCCTGAGGAACCAAACTGTCAGACAGACTGAAGTTGGCTTGCTATTTGTCACCTTCTGAATTGAATGCTCCACCACTTTCAAAGCTACAACTTAAACAGGTGCCAAAATGTATAACCAACTCAAATAACTCATATCAGCATAGCTAACTAAATAGTCAGATGATCTAGCTTTTCGAAACACTGCCTCAGTTTGATCATCATGGTCTCTCGCTGTAAACCAGCCGATGAGAGCAGAGCTCATCAAATTATTCACAAGCTCACTACAGAAGGGAAATCAGCTTATTTCATTTTAGGACCAAATACGATTTCAAGTGGGCATGCAAAACCACATCTGCGGATCTTTCACTGCGACCAAAGTCACATACCTTCTGTGTAGACATCAGAGAACATTTTAAAGAGGTGAACAAATGCATCTATGGCACCTTTAAAATAAGTTTTGGCCCAAAGCAACCGTCCAACAAATCCATGGAGCAGAGGCAGATGCAGGGCATTCTAGTATAACAGTACTCAAAATGTTTAGTAGTTGACATTACATATTAAACTTATCAATATTTAAATAAGATTTGTGTAGATTCACGGGTGGTTTTTGATAACAAACAAAATGGCTGTATTTGCATTGTAGACATCATGACCCCTGGTTCCCATCAACACCACTGTAAATACATCTGAGGCATTTTTCTCTATAATTAGACCATTTAACATCAACCCCTACTGTACTATCTGACACTGTTTACACCTCAACGAGCCTACAGTGTGTAAATGGGAAATCGAGAGAATTAACCTTTAAGTTCAACGGGTGACAGTTAAAACCCAAAAGGCATATGAATGTCAAGAGACTGCTCCATGTGTAAAAACCCCTTAGAGAATGAATGCTGATCTGGGGTCAGTTTACACGTTTTGCATAACCCTGCATACATATATGCATGCAGACAGACCCGATCCCAGATCACAATTCGTACTATGAAATGATAAACATGGGTTCGGGTCTAATGGCTGGGGCGGGAGGTGATCTAACGAAACGTACCTTCAAAAGCACGAAGAACTCGAAAATCCGCCGGAAAGACGGCGGGAAGAGCCTGGCGTAGGTGACTGCCATCTTAAAAAAGAGGGCATGGAAGAGACGGTCCCGCACATTGATGAGAGGGTTCTGGTTGAGGTTCGGGTTGCGCATTCTGTTCGGCCCGCCATTGTTGTTCAGCGGCACGTTGTTGTTGTTCAGGTTGCCCTGGTTGTCCGACATTTCTTACGCCGGCACCACGACTTTAGTAGGAGAATATGATGTCCATGTAGGTCATGCAGGGAGCAACGTACGCAGATACCGATAACCAGGCTTCTGCAGTAAGGTGACAAACTCCGACGCGTCAAGATTAGCCACTAGCTTGCTGTATTTTACATGAATTAAGGTGCACCAGATTCCTCTTGACGGAGGTCTAAGCGTGCGTTGCTGATGAAGGCTGCTTTCTTACTATGGCATTGCTACGAGTTACTTAGCTAGCAAAACCAAGCAGCGTTACACATGCCAAGTTTATCGCTGGCAACTGTAACTAAGTTAGCTAGCTAGCTAGTTAAGTTAGCACAAACTAAACGGCACCCTGCACAGGCGCTCTGGGATCCCAGCTATTCCCAACAGACGTTTTGTTTTCTTCTGCTGTTTACTAGCTTGTTTATTTAACTGTCAGGGTTCTTCAATTTTAGGAACACCGAGCTAACAACACTACTGTATGTGCTAGCTAGCTAACTAACTGTACACAGCACAACAGTAACCTTCTAGCTAGGGTTAGCTAACATGCTACCTCAGATTTGCTCGCTACGTTTACAGTACTCCAAACAGGTTTTACGTGGTCTGCTAGTGCTGGTGAACGATGACTGAGGTAAGCAAACAACGGCAACTCAAATCTAAACAAACAGTTTGCTAACTAGCTTTACCCGCTAACTGCTTATTAAACTAGTCGAGCTAGCTAACCTGCTGCTCAGTCTGACGTACAGTCCCCCAGAGCCCGTATGTTCTGCTTTTCAACCGAGCTTCTTTTAGAAAACACGGACGCTGACAGTCGCCATCCGTATAAAATGGCTAGAACTCAGAGACATCTAAATAAAACCCCGCGGGAATCTTTTTCGAAGGAGACTGCCAAGAACTTGGATCCCATCGCGTCGGTGCTCCTGTTTACACGACCATTTTCTAATCCAGGCGTACTTTGGGAGTGACGAGAACGACGAAAGCGATAGGACGGCAAAGACAGTCATGCCGATGTGTGAGACTAGGTTTCTACTGCTGATCTGTCATTACAGCGCCATCTCTGGGCTGGACGACTAAACCAACGCAGCAGTGGCTCTGCAGCGCTTCTCTGGCCTATTTTTCCTGGACGTGGAAGTGACATTAAAGGGCCCATATCACGGAAACTGAATATACCTCGTTGTTTTTAAAGCCCCACCAAGTGAATTTTGCTCCTGTGGCCCACAATGTACATGTCCTAAAGCATGTCTTATGAATACTTCCTCACAGTCTAATAAACGTCTGCTGTGTTTCACCATGTTTCTTTCCTCTCCACGTAAACTGGGCGGTCCTAATCTTGGGTAACGCTTACATAAGCATTTCCTAACTGAGTACACCCACACATAACAGTTTCAGAGTCAGAGTACCTGTTAGGGAGATAAAGCTAACACATAACCAAAAGCTATCAAGCTAGACTACCTGTCTGTAGCTGCCTGACCGTTCATTCGTTTATCTATACATGAACATACATGTTAATTCATCCGTCCGCCCATCCACACATATGTTGTTCTTTCCTTGGCTCACTGCTTCATCCATCTGTAAGCATGTCTGTCTGTCCATGACTTATATGTCCAGTTAGCAGCACCAAAAAGCTGGATAGTGATTTTAGTTCTGCATGAGGGGCGGAGCAGGCTAGGAGTGTTAAACAGAGAGCTGTCAATCAAGCTGTTCTTTAGCCACACCCACACAGTTCTCAGAGAGATCCAACCAGTGTTTTTAAGCTGTGTTTTATCATATTAATATATCGTATATTTTTTGTTCAAGCTTTCATGGATGTTTAATATAACACTCAAACTTAGTATCAGTGGAACAATGTTAATGTTTTACGGGGAAAATTTCTGATATTTTCCCTGGAGCTTTTCTTAAAGGGCTATTGTAAAAGTTTAAAATTCTAAATGTGTTATTCACTCCTCAGTCCATATGTAGAAACTAAGCTGCAAAAGCTTCTCATTTTGAATTCAACTTTTTTGTGATGTGACAAAAAGCATATATATATATATATATATACATCAAGTCAAGTAGTTTTGTTGTCAATACTTCAATGTGTACAAGACATACAGAGGATTGAAACTGCGTTACTCTCCGTCCCAATGTGTAGCAAATAAACATTTAAGTATAAATAGGTTACAACTAAAACAAGAACAAGAGTATATTGAATGTAATAAACAATAAATATAAAATAGACTGACGCAAGACACACGATAGAATAAAATAAGGGCCCTGAGATAGACATAAATTACACAACAAGACAATAAGGACAATAAAGGACAATAAATATATATATTCATATAAATATAAATATTCACCCATTGTATTCACATACAAACTTCTAATAGCTGTTATCATCCCCTGTGGTGTTGTGTCATATGAACATGTATCACTGGACACTCTGAATTATCAGGGTGTTTAACCTGACATCATGATACTGGCAGCCTCACCAAAATAGCCCATGAATCCAGACAGCTTTGCTAAACCACCTCTTTGTTTCTACACTGATTTTCCATATTATCAGCTCCACTTAGGAGCACTTTGTTCTACAGTTACAGACTGTAGTCCCTCTGTTTCTCTACATACTTTGTTAGATCACTTTTGCCCTGTTCTTCATCAATCTTGACCCCCACAGGACCACCGATTGGGTGGGGGATCATTCTCAGCACTGCAGTGACACTGTTGTGGCGGTGGTGTGCTAGTGACACTGAGGTGTTTAATGTTTAACCCCCACATCAATGCTGTGTTTGATTCACTCACACCTGCACAACACACACACTGTAGTGCTGAGAAAGATCAACCACCCATATAATACCTGCTGTGTGGTGGTCCTGAAGGGGTCCTGACCACTGACATGGAGAACATGGAGACAAATGGATTATAGTACGTAATTGTAGAGCTACAACGTGCACTTATATGGTAAGCGGAACTGATAAAATGGACAGTGAGTGTAGGTACAAGGTGGTGGGTTGAACGTTACGGCTGATTGGTGTAAAGACAGCAGCTGTCATTACCCTCCACACCAGTGATGGCGCTGTGACGGTTTTGTTTAGGAGCAGGCAGCGCTGCAGAGGGAGACTCAAACACAAATTACCTCAACTCTGTTCTACGTACATAGACAATAACAGACCCAGAAAGACTTCCGTAGCTATTATTTCTCAGAACCGCATGAATGAGATGTAGTTTGGTAAATGCGCCGCGTTACTAGCTTTTGTTTATTGTTACTCAGCAGTTTCCTTTTTTTTGACGAGCTAACTAAATAGCTAGCTAGTTAGCTAAAATAGCTAGCCGGCTAGGTGCGGGAAGTGGCACAGATTGAATGAACCTGCGCATTTATGCGTGCATTTATGTGCAGTTGAGCTTAATGAATGAATGAATTAATTAACTATGGAGGTCGTGTATATGTCCGAGTGGGAGAAGAGACCCAAAAGCAACCACTGTCCCTCAATCCCGCTGGTGTGTGCGTGGTCATGTAGAAACCTCATAGCCTTTACAACAGACCTTAAAAATGAAGAAGAGGAGAAAGGTAGGAGAAGGCTTTCTATGAGTGATCCTCCTTCTCAGTCATCAGCATGTAGCCAGCGACATCAGTATATACCGAATAAACGTTACATAGAAATAACTGACAGGTGACTGATAGACGATACGCCTTTAAGTTCTGTAGAGCAGTGTTTCTCAGCCCTGGTCCTGGAGGCACCCTGCCTCTCCCTGCTATCAGCACGATTCAGTTTATTAGTTCATTAACAAGCCTTTCCAGAGATGCAGTGGGTTTGTTAAAGCAGGGAATCCACCACAATGTTCAGGGCAGGGTGTCTCCAGAACCAGGATTGAGAAACACTGCTGTAGAGCACGTATGACAGACCTATACGTTTTAAGCCGGTGTGTACAAACCCTGGTCCTGGAGAGACCTTCCTGCAGAGTCTAATTCCAACCACAGTCACGTTTGCTTCAGCTAATGAGTGTTCATCAGAGAGACTTGGTGTTCGATACGGGTGGAACTAATCTCTGCAGGACAGTAGATCTACTGGAGGAGGGTTGGTGACCACTGTCGTAAGCAGACCACCGTCGTCCATTGATTTTACCAGTGACACTAGATGTTTTGGGGGTCTTGAAATGGTTGTTAAAAAGGAGGCTATGTTTTTAGCTGTAAATTATGCAAAATTGAATTAATGATTAAATTAATTTGTTTAGTTATAGTCAGTAATAACTTTATTAACCTTACTATATTAAGATTGTTGACTGGTGTCATAACAATTATTACTGAACCTTCTTTTTCTGTATATATATATATATATATATGTATATGTGTGTGTGTATATACACATACATATCTACATACATGTATGTGTGTGTGTATATATATATATATATATATATATATATATATATACATATATATATATATATATACACACACACAGACACACATACATACACGCATGCACACACACATACACACATTTGTATGTGTATGTATGTGTGTAAACATTTAGTATTGTTACTTACAGTTACTCTAAGAATTTTAGAAGCACACTGAACTAAATCAAACTAACATGCTTTATGTTGCTTTTTGTGATGAAACGTCCAGTTTGTCCGTGTTATTTAAGTACTGTCCACAGTGTGCCCAAAAAAGTATACTGCAACATAATTATTCATGATAAGGCTAGATATCATCATATTATCCACCTCTAACTCAAATTGTTGTAAATGTTGAATATACATCATAACCCGTCACGTTTTTCTCCTCCACCTTAGGTGAGTCAAGAGACTTTTATTAATAAACATCGTTCTCTTTGTGTTTTAGATCTCAGTCATATGATTCACATCATTGACACTGAACACCCCTGGGATGTCTACTCCATAAACTCGGGTCACACAGAAGTTATCTCATGTTTAGAGTGGGATCAGTCGGGTAAGTAAAACTACAGATTTACTTGCGAAAAGCTCCAGCTGTCATACACCCTGTTATAATGGTCTTCTTATTTATTACATATTTATTTATTTATTCATTCATTTATTGTCAGTACTACCAGCATCTCATCCTGAAAACTGATAATGTCACCTCTGATTGTGCTGTTTGTCAAGATACTTGTAGAAAACAAAACTGTATACCATATATAAGAGGTACTTTAGAAAAAAAAAAAAAAGTATTGTAGTGATTATAGTAGTAGCAGTATAGCAGTGAGTTTGGCTATAGTTAGACGCTTGTATAACTGACTGTTGCATGGTGCTGTCATCTATATATGTGTGGCTAGGATCCAGGCTGCTGTCTGCTGATGGAGATGGACAGATCAAGTGCTGGGCGATGACAGAGCACCTGGTGAACAGCTGGGAAAGTACTCAAAGCAGTTCCGTCGATGGTGACCCCATTGTGGCTCTCTCATGGTTGCATAATGGGATCAAACTTGCTTTGCATGTGGAGAAGGTAAGTGGAAAAATCTTTTCCCCTTTTCTGTAAAAATGGAAAAACAATTTCCCCCTTTCCCAAATATTATTGATCAGAAAACACATCTGTTATCTAAAGCAAACCTCTGGTAGAAGTACTGATGAAATTCTGGTGGCAGTATGGCTGCTATACAATGTGTTTTTAGAAATAACACTGCCATACAGCATCAGAAACCACGTAATCAAATCTATTTTAGATTACTCGAGGCAGGGTTGTGATTTATGCGTACAGTTTTTTATTGCTAATTGGTGGGATAAGCCTCCTTTACTTGTTAGTGTCAGGTTCAGAGTTTGGCTTAAATGGACATTCAAGCCTGAAACTAGCATTCAATATGGTATTTGTCACTTTATGTAATACGCTCTTGAGAAGCACTATATTTATGTCTCACAGTTTTGTATGTTTTGAGTTTACGTCCATCAGTGCTCTCTAACTACAAAACCTGGCGTGAATTAGGCAAATGCAACCATTGAGAGCCCAACTGCAACCCCCACCCACCCCCATTCTGTACATTATAGAAATCCTGATTGATAGCATCTGCTCTGATGCTGATGTTCATAATAAAAAGCAATACATATAAATACAACCAGAAACAAAAAACTATTGTAAAAGTCTGCCCTCAAGTATGTGCCCTCACTCGTGGTCCTTGCCACCAAGCGAGTTTTAAATGGCACCAGTGTAGGAGGTGATTAGGTATATCTACAAAACATGTAGTTTTGAATTTAGACTACAATGTTGTACCAGTTTTAAAGGACTAACACTCATAGCTCCAGTGCGAAGCTAAGATGCGTAATCCTGACTCTAGACTCCACTCTCTGTCTCCCACTCATCTTCTAAACCGCTTCATCCTTCTGGGTCGCGGTGAGTACTGGAGCCTATCCCAGCATTCAGTGGGTGGAAGGCAGGAAACATCCTGGACAGGCTGCCAATCCATTGCAAGGGACACTAGACCCGTCTAGGCCAAATGTTTACTCTTGGGATAAGGGGAAAATGAGCTTTTGTGTAAATGAACTTTTTCACTGCCGTTTTAAAAGCAGTGGCATATTTTGCAATTACGGACGTGCTTCAGCTCTATGGCCTATATTTTGCATTGTGTCTTTGTAACTCCATAGTCTGGCTCCACCAACTTTGGTGAGAAGTTCTCCCGGGTGAAGTTCTCCCCGTCGCTCACTCTGTTCGGCGGTAAGCCCATGGAGGGCTGGCTGGCTGTGACAGTGAGTGGCCTAGTGACCGTGTCTCTGCTGAAGCCCAACGGCGCTCTGCTTTCGGCTAGCGAGAGCCTGTGCAGGCTGCGTGGACGTGTGGCCCTGGCCGACATTGCCTTCACCGGCGGCGGAAACATTGTGGTGGCCGCATCGGATGGCAGCAGCGCCTCGCCTGTGCAGTTCTACAAAGTGTGTGTGAGCGTGGTGAATGAGAAGTGCCGCATTGATACAGAGCTGCTGCCCTCGCTCTTTATGCGCTGCACTACTGATGCGGTACGGAGGGACAAGTACCCGGCAGTCACGCACCTGAAATTCCTCACACGGGAGAATTCTGAGCAGGTAAGATTGTAGAGTTTCACACGCTGATTTGGCACTAGGCCTCTGGGACAAAACGTTAAAGATGCTTGTTTTTTAATTGATACCTTTTCGTTCTGTTTATATTGCTACTTCAACACACTAGGTTTCAAAGTGTCTCTTTTACCTGCTATGCGATGTTGGAATCATGTACTGCATCACTTCCTAACCAAAGGCTTTGGTCAGACATTTATGTATTTCAGTTAACGGTTTATTTAGTCAGTCGTTATCAGTTCTAGTAGAGATGCATTTTGCTTGCTAGTTTTGTGGGGGGATAAGTAGCTACAGGCTTTCACAGATCGAAATCACGACAAACACAAGGCGTTTTTTGGTTTAGCTTGTTACTGCTATCAGCATCATACTAGTAGTAGTTTGTCCTGTGTATATTGAAACGGAAGCTTGCCAGCACAGCTTATTGATAGTAACATGCTTTAGTTGTTTTGTGACAGAGAGACATGAAGCTAGAGGCAGCATTTAAATGCACTGAGATGTGATGTTTAGCATTACAAAGAACGTCTCTGATGATTATCAGTGCTTAACGATATTGAATGATACAGAGTAATAAATGGAGACAGGGTGTTAGTCCTTATCTCTAAGCACTAATTGGTAGAGACTATGAATGGACAGTGTGTAGCCAGTGAAGACCACCATCCTTTCATGCTCAAACTCCTCAAACTGGAGTTGACAAACTCCTGTCTGCATTGTAAAATCATTCATGTTTCTGAAGGTGTTGCTGTGCGCATCCAGTCAGATGGGGAGCATTGTAGAGTGCTGGTCATTACGCAAAGAGGGACTTCCAGTCAATAATATATTTCAACATCGGTCACCGGTTGGTGAGTATTGTGAACTCAAGCATACTTCTGCATTTCTAAATGCCCCATGATAAATGCTGTTTAGGGCTCGCCTGGTTAATGCTGCTCTTGTTGACCTTGCTTCATACATGCATCTCATTTTGCATCCGGACTTTGTCATTTGACATTTGCTTTGGCCTTCTTTTTACAGTGGGTGAGAAGCAGCCAATGATTCTGAAGTGGCGAATCCTCTCAGCCACTAATGATCTAGACCGTGTTTCTGCTGTGGCACTACCTAAACTGCCCATCTCGATCTCCAATACTGATCTTAAGGTCGCCTCTGACACAAAGTTTTGTCCAGGCCTTGGTAAGTGTCTCTTCTTTTCTGTAAGCAAGTCCGTAGATAGTGCCCACTCTGTGGACAGTCAGTCATTAAAAACACTCAGCTTTACTTAATGCCTGTATTTTGCTATAGTAATTTAGATTTATGTACTGTGTAAGTGCTGTATAATATTCAGAAAGAGATTTTATACTTGCATCACCTGTGGGTGCCATCTATAGAACAGCCCTGTTACTAAGACTGTCAAGACCACCTTGTCAAGTCCAAGACCAAGCCTAAAGGGAGTCAGACGGAGTCAAGACCATAATTATGTCAAGATAGCTTCTGATTCTTTCTTATAGAAATGAAAGTCAAGCTAAAAATGAATTAGCAAAACAACAAAATGTTCAGATCACCATCTGACTTCATGAACCTTTGAACTCTGATTAGCAAACAATATTAAACCTCAAACTGTCAGTTAGCTAACAAGCTCTATTCATATGTGTGTGCCTTTCAGCAGATAAACGTTTAGCGAAACGGTAGAACTAAGCATCATAGTTAGGCTTGGCTATGAAATTCAGTAAAGATGGTTAAAGATAGAGAACTGTGGCACCGCCTGTCACAGTAGGCTCCACAACCAATCCTGATTTATACTTGTGCATTTAATATGCTCCAAATCTGCAAAGAAATGTGTTTGAGTGATTCTGTGTGTGCAGGACTGGCGTTGGCGTTCCACGATGGCAGCATTCACATACTACACCGTCTGTCCCTCCACACTATGGGGATGTTCTACGGCACTTCTGGGTCCTCTCAGCGAGTAGGGGAAGAGCCCGCCATTAAACGACAGAGAGCTGGAGGGCCCACCGTCCACTTCAAAGCCCTTCAGTTTTCTTGGACATCCTTGGCTTTGGTTGGCGTTGACAACCATGGCAAGGTGCATATATCAATGTTTGGCTCTAAAGGAAAGAAGTTTGAACTTTCAGAGTGACTGTTGACAGCTAGCTAAACTGTCACTTGAATGTATATACATTTTAAGGTTTTTTTTTTATTTTTTTTTATTTTTTTACCCTGTTTAATTAAGTTTACGTGTTTCTACAGTGACTGAACTAGCCAAGTACAAATGCATCAAACCATCATGATGCATCTGCCTAAAATACTTTGATTACATTTTTGCACATTATTAAATTTGGATATAATCTTTGGAATTACACTTTAATATATTGTTTTTCTTGCACTGCTTTCTAAAAAGTTATTCCAATCAGAACGTTCTGTGTTTTTCACAGTAATTAAATCATTCCAAATTAATTGAATTAATTATGATTGTTTACACCCTAAAATAACTGTGTTATGGTCTGATTTCTCTTCTGTCTCCTGTTCTTGATCTTAGTTGAACATGATCCGAGTGTCTCCCTCCATGGGACAGATGTTAGACATGAACACTCTTTTGCGCCACCTGTTGTTCCTCCTGGAGTACTGCATCGTGACAGGCTATGACTGGTGGGATGTACTGCTGCATGTGCAGCCTGGCATGGTCCATAACCTGGTGGAGAAGCTGCATGAGGAGTACATGAGACAGAACCAAGCTCTGCAGCAGGTACATAGGCATGCTACATGGGTAGAAAGAAAAGTGTGTAACCACTTTACATGGTGTGTAACCTCACTGAGACATAACGGCTGAAAATGAGGGCTTTAAAAACAAATTGGGACTAGCCAGTTTAGGCAATAATAGCTTCTGGCAATAATTACAACACAATTCGAAGGTTTGGAATCCCTTGCCGTATTAGTAATTAATTTGATCAAATAACTTCTAAATATTTACGGGGCCCATTAAACAGTTCCCATGTATTTTATGTTTTTTCTGCATATAACGTTTGTGGGTTTATGTGCGTAGTTGATCTTTACAAAACCATTTTCCAACCACTTTTTATTACTCACAGTTAAACTGACTATTTCTGGTGTTGTGGCTTTGAGACTGATGTACATGTTGACCTCTTTTCTGATTGGCTGAGTTCTCCAAAAAGTAATCTTGGCTGAAACACCCTGCACTGCAGTTTCATTGTGTAGCGTGGAGCTAAACTGCTGTTAGGCTGAATTGGCAGATATATGTGATGGCAAGGATTTTAGTGACATCACAAAAATAAGGCTATTTCTGTGACTTAATATTGACATTAAACTCTTGCATTAAAAAAAGGAAGGCAAATAACAACTTTAAGTGATATGGGCTCTTTATATATTACAAAGTAGACACCAGGAGTATTTTAGATATGATATTTAGAGAACAAGTAAGTAAAGTCATTTTTAATTACAATATATTTAAATACAATCACTTGTACGTTATACAATAACCCAACTTTTAGAAGACTCATGTACAGTCAGCTCTGTTCATCAGTTATTTATAACCTGGCGATGTTGTGCAAAACTAATATTACAATAATGGTCTAATATTTACATCTATAATTATATAAAAGCCTGATTTGTGTTGACTATGCATTTTTGCTTGTTTTATTCAAGGTGCTAGCTACCCGAATCGTGGCTGTGAAGGCGTCTCTGTGTAAGCTGTCCACCGCCACAGCAGCCCGGGCATGTGATTTTCATGCCAAGCTGCTCCTCATTGCCATCAGCTCCACACTCAAATCCCTGCTCAGACCCCACGTCCTCAACACACCAGACAAAAGCCCAGGTGACCGGCTGGCGGAGATCTGCACCAAGAACACAGACACTGGTAATAAACCTGCACTGTAGCTTCAGTTACTTCCACTAAAGTATTTGCACATTTGAATCAGGTGTGTTTTCCCACTCTGAAACAAATATCATTTTGTAAAACCGTTTAAGAAATAGCCCAAAGAACTTCATTAAAGTGTCGGAATGTTTTTGGAGAAACTGAACATGGACATCCAGATATGCATTAACATGGACATGTAGACCTGGAAGAGTTTAAGACTGGATACTGATCAGTAAAGGTGAGCTGGACATATTAAATAAGACCTGGACTTGCACATTAGTGTGGCTATTGAAAGAAAAACACTGCAGTGTATTCTAGGTCGGATTCCCAGACCCAGTCCTAGTGACCTTTTGCTCTGCACATTTTTCTTTCCTGCTGTACATATATGGCTGAGCCAATGAGTTGAACGAGGTGTGCTCAATAAGACTAAGCCCAAACGTCTGCATAGNGAGCCAATGAGTTGAACGAGGTGTGCTCAATAAGACTAAGCCCAAACATCTGCATAGTGTTGGGTCATGGAGGGAAACCCCTGTTCTAGGAGATACTTTAGAAATGCTTTGTTGGCGTTTTTAAGTGTTGTTACATATATAGTATCATTAATAATATAATTTATTATATTGTTATATAGTAAACTATTATACAGTAATATACTATTATTAAATTTATAATTGTGTAGGCTACTACAGTGAGGTATGAATCACCTCTTGGTTAAATCACCACAGTGAACAAATGCTAAAGTTTTTTTCATACCACTTTTTTTAATGCTATAACTATTTTTAGGATATTTAAACACTGCATATATGCATATATGCAGATATTCAAATAAAAATATTTGTTAAAATGCCTCCTGCAATGGACTGGTGGCCTGTGCAGGTTGTTTCCTACCTGCCTTCCTCCCAGTGAGTGGTGTGATTGGCTCCAGCATCCCCCCCACAACCCAGAAGGACAAGTGGCTTGAAAGATGAATGAATGTTAAAATGCCCCTCAGTGTCCTACCATTTTTTCTTCTGTGTTTTGGCAAGATGCCTTGGGGATTGATGAACAGGGATCTTATACAGCCTCAGCTATTCATAGACTAGAGTGACTCATGCATCTCTTTATTTTGATCAGACATTGACAAGGTGATGATTAACCTGAAGACAGAGGAGTTTGTTTTGGACGGGCCTCCGCTCCAGTCCCTTCAGCAGCTCATTCAGTGGGTGGGCGACTTCGTTCTCTACCTGCTTTCCAACCTGCCCAACCAGGTCAGTTTAGTAGACTCGTATTACAAAAAGAATAGTACTCATGGCAGAACAGCTGGTCAGAAAAGATGGTCAAGAAATCTTTGTAGACAAGAACAGGATTTGTCAGTCAGAGCCTTCTTGCTGCCCTTTCATATTCTTGAAGATGGTTGACGCACATGCGTTTTCAGTGACTTCTGTAATACATACATGTCTTTATTTTGGCCAGTTGAGTGAGATTAGAACAGCTGGGATACTGAGTTATAGTCAGTTGTAGTTTTATATTACTGTTCAAATATTAGGCCTCACTGTTTTCAATCATATAATAATTTTTAGATGTTTGTATACATTTATTCTGATGAAATGGCAGCCTTATTTGTAATCAAATCATGAAGCAGAGGCAATAAAATAACTATAGATAAATATCTACTTGTGTCCTGTTTTAAAAAAAAAATTCAGCTTCTGCTCCGCATGTGTTGTTGAATAAAGTAGCTATTATTAAAACGAGGGCAGGGAATGTTGAGTGAATGTTGCTCTCTGCCCCACTGAGACTGATGCATGCTCCATTACTCCTCTTCTGCATAGCAGGGCTCCATAGTGCGTCCAGGCTTTGGCTTCCTGCGGGATGGGCCCTCACTGGGCATGCTGAGGGAGATGATGGTGATGATCCGCATCTGGGGTCTGCTGAAGCCTGGCTGCCTGCCCATCTACACAGCCACCTCCGACAACCAGGACAGCATGTCTCTGCTCTTCCGCCTCCTCACCAAGCTCTGGCTCTGCTGTGAGTCTGTTTCTCTGTACGCTTTAAAAACACCATCTGTTGTTGGATGCAGGCCTTTAGCAACGATTTAAGACACAGAAATGGTTTTCTGAAAGGAACATGAAAGATAAGAGAAAGGAAGTAATGAAGAGAGGAACATGGTAATAATACCCTTTAAAAGTAGCTGTCTGCCTGAAACCTAAGGGGGGATTTTTTTTAATTTTCAGGATTCCCAAGTCATTCAGAATGGTTTGATGTGAAATGGTCCATCTTGGAGAAACTTACCAAGTCAGAGTTGTTCACACAATTTTCTCACAAAAAGTTATTACGTGAAATTTATTACAGATATGTTTTCCTGACGTCTGACCTTTATCGTTATATGTTAGTTTTGATCAAAAACAATCATGCATAGCGAAAGAAAGGTACATAAAGGGTATTATAAGGCACAAAAACATTTTTCAGATCTACTATTATATCCATGATTGGTGTTACATATTGGCTATATTTGTGTTGTAGACACTGCGACCCCTGGTTATGATCTCTGTAAACCCAAGGCATAAATCGAGACAGTAATAAGTTTAAATATATATAAATAATTTATAGTGTAATTTCTATTGGTTGGTGTCTCTCCCAAACTCTGAGTCCTAAACTTCACAGTACCTTATTTATAAAATGTTGTCCCATTGTTTATGTGACTGCCACATGAAACATTGTGAAGTAAATGTGTCCCAAAGTCTGAAAATCAGTGTAACGTAACATTAAAATTGTCACTACTGAATCATATACTTTTGGCAATGAATGAAGTTTCTTTTTTTATGGAAAATATTCAGATTTTCTATGTTTGCTAGTCGTGTACAGGCTACTGTTTTTTAGTTGTTTAAAATTTGGTAACATTTGGTAAAACTCTGACAGTGTAATAATTGTTTTGGTGGTGACTTAATGTAATGTTCATGCGTTTATTTTATTCAAACAGCATTAAGGAATAGGGTCACTCCAAGCAAAAAATAATTTTAGCTTTGACTCTATACCAGTTTGTTAGAATCATTCATGTTTTGCTTAGCTTTCTGTCTTCGTAGAAGTACGTAGATCTGCAAATTTAATACCCCTAAAAATGGTTTTCCGCAGCCCGGGACGAGAGCCATCCTCAGGAACCGGACGAGACACTGCTGGACGAATGCTGTCTGCTGCCAAGCCAGCTGCTCGTGCCCAGCATGGACTGGCTGCCCATCAATGACGGAGTCATCACCAAGATCCAGAGCAAGCACCAGCTACGGCTACAGTTTGGCAAGCCCTACACCCTGCCTGGACTCAACTCACAGATGGAGATTTTCTCCAGGTAAGGAACGTTCACAGTGCCCCTTTGTGAGAAATACTCATCACTTAAATTCAGACCCATACATTAACTCCAGAAGAACTAAACTCACTCCAGATGTTGCTCTTGTGGGTCAGTTTAGTTCTCTCTTGACACAACATGGCTGGAGTGTTAGTGTTAAACATTGCGCTAAAAGCAGAAGGAAAATCATAAAACCTGTTTAATGATGCATAAACACACAATTATTTTCTGTTTCAGATTTCTATTCAAATGTTCAAAATCATCAAGTAATATGATATATATATATATATATATCCCCCCCCCCTTAAAACAAATCGAATAAATATTCAAATGGGGTGCTCATACTTGCTTATGACTAACTAATAAAATTTAACTAAATTAAATTAATTTGGAATAAGTATTCAGACATTGTATTACAAATGCATATATGTAAAGGTTACATAAACACAAGTCAGTTTAAATGTAATAAATGTTCTTGGCGCTACAAAACAATCTAGTGTACATTGCACTTTGTGCCATTATGCTGTGAACTGCACTTCAATTATCTCTTGTTCCAACAAAGCACTCAAAACTCCTCTGCTAAAAAAAGCATATCTGAAATTTGCACACAAGCAGTTAGTCCAGTTCTGATAGTTCTGGAACAATGTGCTCTGGTCAGATAAAAAAAAAATAGAAGTCAGAAACAATTTGGCTTGTCATTTTTGGAGATAAAAAAAGAAATACACAGTAACATACAGATGTAAAAGCATCCAAAACACATAATTGAAGGACACATGATGTGTGTGTTAAGATTCAAAGTTCAGTGAGATACTGTGTAGTCAGAGAACTGAAATAGGCTAATCTGTCTTTGTATAATATACTGTAATAATGTTATTGCTAGTAATTAGCATTACATTGCCTATTCTAATAGAGGACCAGGAATAATTTCTATAATTGACCTCTCTCATAGTGTAACTTAAATCTAATTAAATGTGTTTGCTCTTCTAAAATCCAACATGATTAGGTTTCAACCCTATTTGCGACCCAGGCTTTAGTTTTGATTGAGGCAGAGAAATTGTCACACATAACTGAGCATGGATAATGTTCTGTAAATGACCACTGGCTCTTATTAATTGTGACAGATGTAACCCAGTGTAGTTTGTTGCCAGATGTTACTTAGGAAGAAATGGATTAAATTACTAAGCGTTTAATCAGGAGCAATGAAATGTTTCTATACATATCACATGCCGTGAGGACGTTCATTGAACAGCTTCCTGTTTGTGAAATTACCCAACCTGTTAAATCTGGGGTTTTTTTTTTTGCTAGTTTCTAGGTTTTCAAATCGCTAGGCTAGCCCATCCATTGTGTCCTCTTACTGTCCACTCTCATTGACACCCCTACCTTGTTGGTCCACCTTATAGAACTAAAGAGATGATGGCTCATCTGTTGCTGCACAGTTTGTGGTGGTCATCCTGTAGTCCAGCAGTTCCCAAACTGTGCTACGCATACCCCAAAATGATGGTTGGGGTACATAAATAAGTTTTGCTGTGTTTTGCTATGTTTACACTTCATTGATTCTTCATTTAATTCCATTAGCCGGCCATGCAATAACACAGATACTTCCCTGACACAGACAAAACACACAGCCCTGCAACACTGCAGAGGAGCATTCTCTCTTCGATTTCTGCTGAGAACACAGAAAACAAACTACAACCAAATATATTTCAGAAATATCCTTAATTACATTTTGATGGATGTCAGGGGCGCATTTACAGGGTAAGCACACCACACCTGCCACCTCAGTCCTGCAGCTCTCAAATATGACAAAAAAAAAACCCCAAAAAAACCCCATAATTTTAGTACAATGTGTCTACAGTCCAAAAACCCAAGAAACAGACAAGGATATTGTACAAATGAAAAACACCTATTAATCATTTAAACAAGCCCATTGGTCGAAACCACAAGACTTGCCTCTGTGAGTGTGAGCCGCTATCCAATTCTGAGTGTTCTAAAGACATAGAGAACAGATCAAAGCTGCTGCAGGAAAGTGTGTACTATGGCTGTGACAAACCAACCCCCTGTGGAACCAACCCCCCACCCGCTAACAGCCTAGTGTTTGCAGTTAGGACTTCAGTTAGCACACAATCGTATGTTTTCGGTTGGTTCTATGTGTAAATAACAGTCAGTCCTAACGTTTCCTTCACGGTAGACAACACACCCTCACAGTGATGGTTTAGTTTAATGTTACGGACTAAAGACATTGGTCCTGGTGCAGCTCTTGGAGGTTTGAACCCTTTTTCAGTCATAAAGATCAGTATAAGAACAACACTTTGCGAACACTGTGACTTTGTGCACTAGTCACTCAGCAAATTGTCAATGCTGTGTTTAATTTAAGCTGCATCAAGGCCGCAGAAAACCTCGGTAGAGGTCGCTCAAAATGTACACAGAGAAAAGCAGTGAGTCTTACAGATAAACAGATCTCAGCTAACATTAGTCTTATCTTCCTCAGCTCGCTATCGGGGAGCTGTTAGTAAAGAAGTGATGCCAACTGTGATTAATGATGGTGAATCAACTTTTACCAGCAAAAACATAAATGAAAAAAATGCGCTGCTGGCGGTAATGAGCTCCACCCCACAGTAGGCCTCATATGCGGTTATCGTCACAGCCATAGTGTTTAGTAATAGAAGTAGCAGCTTTTCTGTGTTAATGAGATTCACATGAAACAAGCTACCACTGTTTACTGCAGTGATTCCTAACCTGCGTGGCTGGTTCGCCCCATTGTGGGTATGGAGTATCAGTGGATGGAGTAACATCATCTTTCAGGTAAAGTCTGAAACAGACTGACTGACTGTGACTGACCGATTTGTGTTTAGTGCATTAATAAGCAGGCTGACCGATCAGAGCCTAGTTGCTGTAGTTTATGTGCTTATGTTTAATGCTCTGAGCTGAAGGTTTTTCACTGGTAACTTCATAAAAAATAAATAAATACATAAATAAATAAATGGAGGAAGCTGAGCTGATGGGATGGACAGAATAAATACATAGAAGAAAGAGGAGGGAGGAGGTGTGGCTGGCTGTTGTTATTTGCATAAGAAAACATTTGCATAATTATTAACCAGCATTTCTCCACTGTTGAGACAAGAGTCCCTCTTTTATTTCTTTTAGTAATAATTTTCTGTCAGTTTGGTATCGGTGTCTGTTTGGTTTGTGTACTCGGGTCAGAAAGATTATCTCATAATACCACCATAGGAATTCTACATATAATTCCGATGTAAGTGACAAATATGCATGTAAACTATCTAAACGAATTACAGAAATTAATGTCGTACCAGTAAATACATTCCACCCATAAATACTTCAGAGGGAGCGGTGTGGGAGCTCACTGATGGTTATGAGAGAAAGAAAAGAGAGAGAGAAAAAAAAAAAACCCTCAGCACTAGTTAGTCCAAATTCATTTACTGAATGAAGGCTTGAAAACTGTGTATTCTGTCAGCAAAACAAAATATTTAGATTAACTGTTATTTTAAAGTAACACAGGAAGAGTTGACAGGTAAAGTTATGAAATAAGTGGATATCTCTATTGGCTAAAGAAATATACAGCCCCTCAGCATTGGGGTGTGGAGCAGTGGAACAGCATTCTCTGGAGTAATGAAGCTCTATCCGGTGCTTTTGGGATGAGTTAGAGGCATTTATTATCTAGAGCTCATGAACCACCATGATCAGTACCTGACCTCCCTAATGATTTTCTAGCTGGACGCAACCAGATCCTCTCAGCGATGCTCCAACATCTAGTGTAAAGCTTTCCCAGACAACTGCAGCGAAGGAGGACAAACACACTATTAATACACTCGATTTCAGGAAGAAAAAAAAAAAACTTGGGATAAGCTGGTGTCTACAGACTTCTGGACGTATAGTGTAATTGCTTCAGTTTATTTTCCTGCTTAATAATGCGTCAAGAAATAACCATTTCTGTTGATAAGTTAATAGTGTGATGTTGTTTATCAGTGTTGTTTTTAATTGAACAAAGGTTTAGACGGTATTAATAACCTCTGTGTTTAGAATCCCAAATGAGAGAACCAATGAGAGCTGTTTAAATCCAATGAGAGCTGTTTAAAGGTCTAATTTATATCTGTCACTGTGCACCCTTGAACCTCTTCTCATGATTAAAATATCAGATCCAGAATAACGTTTATTTAGTTTTAATAATAAATGTCAGTAAATTTAAATTGGCCTTTACATAAGGATTATGGCGGTTATAGCCTAGTGTCAGCTTTAAATGGAAAGCTGCCTAGGCTTATAATAAAACTGTGTGCCAGTCACGCTTTCTCATAGGCAATGACGCTCTTGTCTGTCTCAGTCTAGACTAGTGCTCCCTGCCTCTGGCGATTAGGAGGATTTCTGGACACACTTGGTGCACTCTGTAACCTGACCGTGCACTTTTTCAAGGTATATCTTGATTAAAGAAGCTATCCTATCCTCAGTAGCTCACAATATGTGTGTCTTTTCAGGAGTCCAGCGTCGCAGAGGATGGACAACCTGCGCTGTTTACACATGGGCATCAGTCCAACTGAGGACAGCAAGGCTTGCACAAGGTACAAACACAAATCATTACATGAATATGCATGAACAGTGCAACACGTATGACTGACCTTAAATATTATTTCCTTGTTTGTTTAGGTTCAGTCTATTGGTGTTATTTATTTTGTGTCATTTTTTACATGTAGCCCAAATGCACTCGGTCCGCCAAGACAAGCTTGGTGTCAGAAGCAGGCATGCACCGATATGGAAATTGTGGGAGAATGCTGATATTGCACATATTGTTCATGTGCATATCTGCTTAGGCTGATAAACAGCCACTTATACAAAATAGAAATTGGGGCCACCGACCTGAAATGAATTACATTGCAGACAAATACTATACATATTTCTGTAGTGTTATGAATGTAACAAAATGGGGAGAAAATGCAGATATTTAAGCATGTTAGGCCAGTATTGCCTTTTTTATTAAAACAAAAATCTGTAACAGTTTTACAGTATAACCAATTTATTTAATCCAAATGCTTATATATATTTTTTCAGTTATGCTGTTTTCTCACACCGTATGCATATAGTGAACACCCCAGTGAGACTGTTTATTTGGTTGGGGATATTTTTAAGCAGTGTATGTATGACATGACTGGTGACATCATGCAAAATGATTAACATCAAACAGAACGAGTCATACAGTCTATACTATGGCTGGAGTTGACTGTATGTAGGTATGTATCTCTGACACATCAGGCTGCTGACAGCTCTCTCATTCTAGATTAATTTATGCAAATAAACCTGAGCAACAGCTAATCAGATTGTTGATAACCGACTGTGTGACACCCACAGTCACATGAGATTTAACGCTGAAACGCACACTGAGCAGGAGATGGTTGATAAAAATGTCATTAGTATGGTGGAAGATGATTTTTAATATTAGGCTGCCGAGGGACTCAAACCTGGTCTGATGCTGCTGCATAGGCTTTCTCTCTTTGACCCTCAGCTTGCGTGTGATTGAGTGACATGGCCCCAATTCAGCTCACTGTAATGAAAACATGGCGTTCAGTTAAACAGTGCAGAGCCTCTGGCCACACTAAAACAAGCACACATGAGTCTTTACTGTGCTCAAAGTATTATAAATTCCCAACATTTTCTTATTATTACTGTTTTTAGCAGTCGCAGTCCTAGAATCAGAGGATGATGCAGCCCTGTCCCTGAACACTTCCTCTACAGGGAACAAACTATGGACGAAATATGGCTTACTGCCAATTGTAGTGCCCATTTTCTGTTTATTGGCTAAATTTAGCACGTTGGAAAACATACCATAATACCATACCATACCATTTTGCACATGTCATATTTTTTCTCCCAGTATGTTAAAGTCAGCAAATAAACAGGGGATTAAATGTGTTCCCTATAGAGGATGTATAACTCATTTTCACTTAAAGTCAGCAAAACATGTCATTTGACCAGGTGCGCCGTAGCTTTTGAATATGATTGTATCATATCATATATAGAATCTTTGGAGTGTGGTAAAACAACATCTGTTTCATGAATACCTAACTGTGTGGTAATCCTGACTAAAATTTTTACAGGTTTCAATGCTAATTTGTTTACATTTATTTTATTACTTATTGGCTACATTATTAAAAACTTCGAACACCCAACAAATCTTGTCTGATTGACATCTACACATTTACATTTACCTTTTAATTGTGTAAATGAAATTATCCCCCCAGACTATTGCATTAATATTTTGAACCTGTCTCCACAAATCTAAATAAGCTGCTTCTTTGTCAGGTGTGGCTGTGTTACGATGCTGCGCTCCCCAAACAAGACCAATGCGATGAAGCAGTGGGAACAGCGCTGGATTAAGAACTGTCTGTGTGGAGGTCTCTGGAGGAAAATCCCGAACTCCCTCTCGTGAAATGTTAAGCTTTTTTCATTGACTCTGCCAAAATCAGACAGACAGCGGATGGCGTTCAAAGGATGTGTTTCATTCAGTCCTAAATCCTGTCTCTCCGTCTCCAGTGCCCTGCTTTATGGGTCACAAGGCTAGTGAGTTGGTCCACAGGGTCAGGTTTTGGATGTAACCAGGAACAGATACTGCATTAATAAAGTGATATTTTTCAGTTTACCCCGCACTGCTGATTTCAAGCCTCAATCAAAAGTTTCCAGTGAAATGTTTGTCCATTACTTGCAGAGTTAAGGTCATGTTTTGACTGTAAATATCAACCATGTTACTTTTTCATATCTGCTTTTGTAAAATTTTAGCTTGCAATAAACTCCAAGTCAGATTTGACTGCAATCCAGATGCGTTATTTCAACCAGTGTGCCAATGTGAAGCTGAATTGAGTTTAGCTGATGTGTCAGCATAATGCCACAGAGAGGTGCTAGATCTCATGTGAAACTCTCTTCCGGCACATCAAAATGAGTTTTGCCTGAAAACACTGACGGGTCAGCAGATTTTAAAGGAGCAATCAGGACCTGCTGTGTCAGAACTGGTCCACAGGGTTCATTAACACAAAGCAAGGCCTACATTCGGCAGACGTCCAGTCACACTTTTGCTCTCTTTGCTGAAACATCTAGACTGCGTCCAAAACTGCACTTTACCATACTAAACAGTACGCCACTAATAGAAGTCCATTCATTAGTGTAGTATGTGGTTTAGGTGCAGGTCTAATAAACTTGTTGTTTATAATAAATGAATTAAACCAGAGGTGTGGTCTTCATAATCTGCCGGTACATGTCAAATATCCTCTAGTAAAACCAATTAAAAATGCACCACAAAATCATTGAAGTAAACAGAAACACAATTCTTAACTGCTATAAAATCTGATTTATCATTATGTAGACTAAGTTTACCAAACAGCCCTGGTTTCCGGTGACAGTCACCATTTTTGGTGACCTGTCCCCAAACATGTCCTCATTTTAGAAGTTCTTTTGCAGCGGAGTGACGTACAAGACTCCACGGATGGAGCGTGAGTCCTAAGGGAACACGTTACTAGATTTATGTTAGACGCAATAATATAAGTGGCTGTGGTGCTGTTGTGCCAGAGAGAATACTGCAACAGCGGAAACGCTAACTTGAACTGTTAATGTGTAGGGTAGCCACCCTACGCTATACCAACAACAGTCCTTGGGGAAGACTCCTAACACTACCTTCACCTACCTGTGTAAATGTAAACTCTTAAGTCTTAAGCTCTGGATAGGAGTGTCTGCCAAATACCATAAATGTAAATACCCATATTAAAGTTGAATTAAATAATAACTCTCATAGTCAGAATTCTATTTGTAAGTGATTTGTAACCTGAATGATAAGTTATCTAATGAGTTAGAGGTTGGCTTTTTATGTTGCTAGCTTTTAGCAGGATTGCTATGTGCTGCTAGGCTAGTCTTGCTATCTGCACTTCAAACTAGAATATACTGGTTTAAACCAGTGTACACTGAGCACAAAACAATGTTACCCTAACCTAAAAAAATCCCTTAATAATATAAGAAATGATTACAGGTGTATTTATGTTATTACTCATAGCATAACACAAAGCCAGGATTACTTTTGTTAGTGAAGCATTTAGAAAGAACAGAATAAATGGTATTAGATGACATTGGAATGTAGGAATCTGCAGTTACTTACAATGCCAGACTCCCAAAATTATTCCTTATTCCTTAAATCTTAATTATGGTTTGTTCCATATATATATATATATATAATTTGGGGGAAAACACATTTGAATACATTTTATTAATAAAAATGAATCGAATTGAATAAATAAAAAATAAAATACAATTTTCATTCATTTAAACGAGCTTACTTTATGTAAAAATTAATTAAGTATTTGTTGTCCAGGTGTAAAACTTTTGTATTGAACAGCCGTTATGATGATTCGTGATGATTTGTTCACCTCTGGCGCGTGACCAGTTCGTTAGCGTTCCTGGTGCAGGTTTCTGTCAGGTTAGCTGATCTGCTACCTGGCCAAATGAGCTCCAAGAGACAGAACAAACGTCACACTGAGCGGCTTTTCCAGTTCATATCTTCTACTCCAGATACCCAGAGAGACTTTACAGTAATATTAGGTCCTCAGATGATCGATAACAAACACAACATCTAGCAGCAGGTCAGCGCGTGCTGTGGCAGCGAGCCTGTTTTCCCTCAGTCTGTGGAGGCTTCGTGTTTTTGCTGAGGGAGAGTTTTTTTTCGTCGCCCACTCACTTCATTATATCTCCTCACACAAGACCGCTGTCCATCTTTCAACTCGTTCATCACTGCCTGTAACTCTTCAGCCCCAGTCCCGTGTCCACTGAGATAACAGAAGACCTGCATCCCCTCTCAGTGAGGAAGAAAAACACCCACCCGGGCTGTTTCTCTTCAGTCCGGCAGTCTCAGCAAAGGAGCCGCTTCGTGCTCGACGTGAAACGTGAGCAGAAAGAGGAATGAAAGCCGAGAGCTCTGCAGTGTAACCCGCCGAAGGAGGGACGACTGTAGGCACCTGAACCGAACCGCAGAAGTCCTGTGGAGAACATTACTATTCATTTTGGAGGTCGCGTCCATTTTTTCTCCTGCACAAAGGTGAGTAAAGCTCTGTTACCTGCCTGAACTACACGGTGGGCTGTTAGTGGAATGAGCGGTGGTGTCGCATTGAGGTTACAGTGGGCGAGCAGTTAGACTTTGGAGCAACGGTTCTCACACTTACTGCTGTCTCCAGGTACTGTTTACACCCTTCACAGCATTTCCTACAGTATGCCAATAATTAGGCGTTAATTCTATTGCATGTGTTTGATGACTGCTGTATATTCCATGCTGTATGAACAGACTCCGTCTAAATAACACGATTACCACAGATCAGTCATGGCCAAAGTGAACATGCTGGAATTGCAGCTCATTCAGGATAACAGTAACGTCTAAGGGAATGCGGATATTCTCATGATACCCTGGACTTGCAGATTAGTGGCTCTGTAATGGACCCTTTTGCCCAGTCGTCCTCATTGACAAGTCTATCTATCTACTGGTTAATCAATGCATATTGACACCTAATCAGCCATGCTGGACCATTTAGTTCTGACATATTAAAACAGAACATCCAACAGAAAACAAGCTGAGCTGATATCACTGTTTCAATCACTGATGGTTATATACCCCCAGTAGGGAGTGCATTCGTTGTAAACTGAGACTAAATGACATTGGCAGCTCTACTCCAGTCAGAGTCACCCCCCTTGCCTAATAACCACATACTGTATCTGGCCAATTATCTCTTCTTACAGAAAGCCCAGGGAACAGGACGTACCTAGGCTGCTACCTTCAACACCACCTAATCTGTTTTAGGCTCATTCCGTTTGCTCCTGTGGGCATACCCAGCTTAATTAAATTGCTCTTTATTGGAAGCCTTTCGGTGTCACGTTGGATATGTGACCACAGACGTCTGTTTGAGGAGCAGCCCAGTGCTTAAACGCACACACGCACACACGCACACACTCAATACTGCTTCATTGCCTGGAAGGCATATGTGCCTCCTCAAGATAAACAAAGCTTGTCTTCATGAAAAAACAAGCACCCTGTTAAGTTCAGCCAAGCTTCACTTACTCCCACTTGAAAGTTGAGTGCATGTTTTCAGGCCAAGGGTTTCGCTTAGCCACTACGTTGGTTTAGCTCACGGCGCTATCCACTGTTTTCCCTTATAACGCATCAACAGACCACAGCACAAATGCTTTGTTTGGATCCTTTCTTTTAGGGTTGGACCGATTTGAACTTTCCATGTGCTGATACCAATAGTAAGGAGCAAAGAATTCCATTGGTCTGGTGTGATATTGAGCACTGTGCAAAAGCCTACATTATCTGTATCAGCCATAACGTACAAGTTATTTATTTGTCAGGTGATATTGCTGACAATGCAAAGCAAAATAAGTGAAAATGCTCCACTCTTGCTTCAGATCTAAAAACATCAACACCTGTTTCTCTCAGTCCTTCCACTGTGAGATGACTGCTCAACGCCATGGTTCTGGTCTTCTGGTGTTCTGTGGACTGAGTCCATACCTCAACATCACTGAATGTGTTTGTGATTACTAGGATTGCGAAAAGCAGAAAATTCAGCCAACTTTTAAGACCTTTGGACGTGCAAAAAAAATATCTTTGCAGATTTCTTTGGAAAACTGAAAGCAAGTCTACCAAAACGAATAGTAGCTTTATTAAAGGACTGCACTAGTATGCACTGCATACTAAAAATTATATTATAACTGGTGCTTAAATGCAGTTTTAACTGATTATTAAATAAATGAAGTGTAATCTCGTCTTGTACTGTTGTGCTGTAATTTAACACGGTGAGAAATGAATCACACTTTAGTTCTAATTAGTTTTAAACTGTGCTTTAATTATTGATGTGATTGTCAATTTGTAAACAGCAAAAACACAAACAAAAAGTCTTAAAGCCCAGGAACCTAATTTTCTTTTCTTTTCTGATTAAATTAATCTTGTGCCTCTGGACCACAATGTACATGTACAAAGTATGTCTTATGAAATCCCTCCAAAAGTCTAATAAATGTCTGCTATATATTGGGTGATCTGGAGTATGTCTTGGGTAACGTCCTGGGTGAGAGTTTCAGAGTCAGAAAAACTTAGCAAGCTGACGCTAACAGCATAACCAGGAGCTACCGAGCAGGACTGCCTGTCTGTAGCTGCCTGTCCGTTCATTTGTTTATACGTACACCAACATTGTTTCTTCATTCACACATTGCTTCATCCATCTGTCTGCCTGCACATCTGTTCATCCGTCTTTCAGTCCGTTTGTTTGTTTGATTTGTTGGTTGTTTATCCGTCCGTCTGAACATTAGTGCGCCTGTGACATTTTTTGGCAGTTACCAGCACATAGAACCGGGATAATGATTTTAGTTCTGTATGAGGGGCAAAACAGGCTAGAAGTGTTGAGCAGAGAGGTGTCACTGCTCGTTAGTTATGCCCACAGTTCTGTATAGGTCTGATCAGCATTTTTTAAGCCGTGTTTTATCATAGATATCTTATTATTTCATTGAAGTTCTGTTGGATGTTTAGTATAACACTCAAGTTTAAAATCAAACATTTGTGATATTTTACTCTGTGCTTCCTGTTGGTTAGGTTTTTATGTAATGGTAATATTATGGTGACATGATGCCTATGCTAAAGTTTTGATTTTAGATGTATTTCACATGTGAAATGTATGGTTATTATTTTAACCCTAATGTGTTTGAAATTACCAGTTTAGCTTCCCTTGTATTAGTTGTGTGTGTTCTTTATACAGTTGCTATGAAATGGTATGTTCTCCTTAGAGCTGTCTGTTCATATTCTTTAGCGTATGAAACAAGTCACTGAATATCTTCTTTTTATGTATGATTTTTTTTTGCCAATATCAATAACTGCAGTGCCTAGTATCAGCTGATGTTATTGGCCATCTGTTATATCAGTCAGGCCCTCCTTTTCATTTTGAGAGTCTTCTGTCCTTCCTTACCGTAGCATCAAAGGTCATTATTTTCTCATTTTCCAATCTTCCACTGTCACAGAGAGGATTTTTTTAGACTGGAAGTAATGCTGCCTCTGGTCTTTTTCCCATCTGTTTCTGTAAGAGATTCGATAGGATTATTCTGCCTATTGAAATGGAGGAGAACTGAAGGGGGTTTATCTGCATGTGTCTCTGTGAGAGGACATGACTGCATAGCAGCTAGTAGAAAATGAACAATCAACTAATTTCTCTTCAGGTCCGTGTTTTTTTTGGAGAAGCCATAATGATGCCCACACGAGAAAAGATCAAGAAGAAACCCCCCAAAGACAGCTTAACATTATTACCCTGCTTCTATTTTGTCGAGGTGAGCTCCACAGTGTATTGCCTTTGGGTGCTGTCTAATGATATGTGATTAGTCATTTTTTCTCCCTAATTATGCTGAGCTTTGGCAGAAGTCTTTCAATGCCCATTCCAAGATAACACTGTGCCCTGAAAAGCAATGTCCCTGGCATGACAGATACTGCCACAGCTCTAGCTGTAATATAATATTACCGTTTATTTCTGTCTAATAGCTTAGTAATTAGGTTCTTGTTACACTGCTGTGAACCTGTCTGTCTTCTGACCTCCAGCTGCCCATTGTGGCCTCCTCCATGGTGTCCCTATACTTCCTGGAGTTGACAGATGTGCTGCAGCCGGCGCAGGTGGGCTTTCGCTGCCATGATCGCTCCCTCAGCATGCCGTACGTGGATAGCGGTGAAGAGCTCATCCCTCTGCTGATGCTGCTCAGCCTGGCTTTTGCTGGACCTGCTGCTTCTGTGAGTGTACTCCACTCCATTAGCCTGTTTTTTTTTTTTGTTTGAAAATTACAGTTTTACACTTTAAACTCATTCAAATCTGCTGCTACCGGAGTGACAACAGGTACAACTGCTGTGTTTTCTGGTACTAGAAGATCAGCTCGGGGCTAAGTGCATATTAATTTGATTATCATCAGGGTAACAATAAAACATAATCCAAAGAGACCCATAGGTCTCCAATCAAAACCTGTAACCCCGGAGATTTTAATGGAGTTTTAGTCTTAGTAGTTTTACTGATATATTGTTTATAGTATATTGGTTTTAGTCACATTTAGTAATTTAATTACTGTAGTTTTAGTTGATGAAAACTGAAAACATTTTAGTCTAGTTCTAAGTAAATGAAGTTTCTGGAGCCTTTAGTCTAATTTTAGCCATGCTGCACTGCTACTGCAGTATTAATTTAAACTAACATTATTTACTGGCTTACAAGAGCCTAGAATTTTGTTACATAAGAGGAAAAGAGAAAAGGGGTTGAGTTTCGCTAGAAAGGCTTTTATCAGAAGACCCTGAAGGCAAACTGCTCCCATGTTCTATTAATGGTGCTAATCCTTTACTCGTTTTTCATCGGTTTATCATTAACAATAAAATGGCTTCACAGGGCTGTTGTGCCTTGTCTCTTTAGTTTTATTAAATGAATAGCCTTATAACTTTCTATCTCTGTCCGTCTTTCTCCCATCCTCTGCTCAGTTCGACCCTCTCCCACTACAGCATTCTATGGTAGAATGTGCCCCATACATTCACACTGTTCTAGAACAATCCTAATCATTTGGTTGATATCCCATACCTGTGTATGATTTCTCTCTATAATACTGTTCCCTTCATTTACACAGTAGTAGAATGTTCTCCCTATAGTCACAATGTTCTAGAATGTTCCACCAGTATTAACGTTATTCTAGAATGTCCTCCTATACATTCGCACACAGTTCTAGAATGTCTCCAACCTCAACTAGTAACATCCAATGTTTGATTGGTATGACATACCTACATTTACATTTACATTTAAGGCATTTAGCAGACGCTCTTATCCAGAGCGACTTACAACCGTGCTTAGTGTTCCATTGGATAATATTCCAGCTAGTACAGGAAGTTTAGAGCCTAAAACTCACCATGAGCTCGGACACTGCCCAAACAGGGGACCAGTGCTGATACCTAGATAGATCAATACACACGCATATATAGAGCAAAAAGAGCACTACCTGTGTCTGATCTAGAATGCCCTTCCCCCTCTTTTCACAGTTCTAGAATGTTCTCTCCTTTTATACTGTTCCACAATGCCCCCCCTACATTCACTCTGTTCTAGAATGTCCTCTTGTGATGCAGGGGTTAGGGCAGGTATGACATACCTGTGTATGACTGTTTTCTAGAAAGCTCTTCCCTCTCTCACCACAGTTCTAGAATCTTCATGTATACTGTTTCTTCCTACATTCTAGAATCTATATTTTAGAATCTCCTTCCATACATTCACACACTGTCCTAGAATGTCTCCAAGAAAAACCAAAAAGACTCTTGACTTCTAAGTCTAAAAAAGTCCCTCAGAAAAGTCTTACGAGTCTTTGGAAGTGTTTTGTATTGCGCGAGTCAGAATTGTCACTTTCCCGTCCTGCTGAATTTAGTAAAACATACAGATACTACAGAGAGTTTCTGTGTGTGTTCGTTCAATCCCTGATGTGCTTGTGCTTGATGTGTTTGAAGCCAGTTACCTCAATACTATAAGAAAGATCTTTGCAAAATATTAAGTGGTTTGGATGTTCTGTGTGGGGGACTGTCTTGTGTTTAGATCATGATTGGAGAAGGCATTGTGTACTGCATGCAGTCCAGACTCAAGATCCGGCCTGGTAATGAGGGCAGTATCAACGCTGGCGGCTGTAACTTTAACTCCTTCCTACGCAGGACGGTAAGGTTTGTTGGTAGGTACCTGAACTTCACTTACTCTAAAACCAAGACCTTATAATACTGTATTTGGCCAAACCATGATATGTGTTTCTCAAAGCAAACTCCAGGATACACCCTTAAGGCTCTACTTTGTCTTTTGAGTGAGTTTCAAGATCAGTTTGAGTATAACTGCCTTTTCACCCAAGTCACATTTGAATCTCTGTCATGCTGGACTTGCGAGTAACATACATTAATCACCTAGCTTCCCACTTCATAGTCAAATTTGCAAGATTTTGTTATTGGAGTATATTTGCTTATTATACTGTAAGACGGCAGTGAGACGGCAGGAGCAGCGTTGAACAGAAGCAGGCAAAAATAACCTAAACAATTTTGTTTCCATTTAAATAAGTGAACATATTATTATAAGGAACATCAAGAATTACATGACTAACAGACTATCAGGAGCTTTTCAGGGTCATCTTGGGATTATGTAAGACCTGCTTTCTTCTTCTGAAAGCCCTTAAAAGAGATGGAGAGATAAAGAGATGCAGAGTTGTGATTGCACCTGATTTCAGCAGCATTTGAGAATTATGAGTGACAGAGAAGATCATAAGTAAATCTCTTTTATGTCTACATCATTTTAAAGGAGAGCAATGAGATCAGTCCAAGACAGTGCTACTTGAAAGGTTGTGAACCCTTTATTATTATGTGAATTTCTTAATAAAGATGCTTCAAATCATGATCAGATGCTCATTTAAGTCATAACACAAGATAAAAAGAACTCTTGTGTTTTGACTTCATTAAGTTTTTCAGTTATTTATTAACAGAGTGAACCAGAGTCAAAAAAATATAACCGGTGGTACTTCATCCAAATGGTTCCTGTAACTGCTGATCACTTCTGCACATTGACTTGGAGGATCTTGTCCTGTTCCTCCTTACAGAGCTGCTTGAACTTGTTATGTTGGTGGACTTTCTTGGATGAATGTCACATCCTGCCGCAAGGTTTCTTTGCTGTAATCATTCTTTGTAGACTAACAGGTGTTTTGGGGTTGTTGTTTTGATGCTATATATACAGTGTACAGTGATTTACTGTTAAGATGAGGTTCTTATGCTGGAATGCAGTGTTTAATGTTTCCAAATTATATTTCTCATTTGAGAAAAGATAGATTTTTGAGTTATCCATCCTCATAACATCATTTTAGTGGTCTTCTGGCTCAAGCAGGTGGTCTTTAGGAAAGTTTAAACAGGCAGAAATGTTCTTCCTGGCTTTCTCCATGCCATTCTTCCACACGTAGTATTCTTGTTTGCTGTTCTTCTGATGGTGGACCCATGAACACTAACAGTAGCCAATGAAAGAGAGACCTGAGGAGCCTTAGATGTTACCTTGGGGTTCTTTGTGATCTCCCAGAATGCTTTACACTGTAGTGTTGGAGTCATTTTGCTGAATGACGATTTCTGGGAAGGCAAGCACTGGTGCTGAATTTCTTTCATTTGCACTCTTGGATCGGTGAAATCTAAACACTTCATGACTTCTTTTGGAACCTCTTTCAGCCTAATGAGCATTGACAAGTGTTTTTCTGCACTCCTTAGAAATCTCTGACTGAGACATGGCATGAACTAACAAATGTATGTGGTAAAGACAAGGCTTTGATGGTGAATGTTAATGTTTTGGGTCATCAAATGTGTGTGTTTAGAAAGTGGAATGCTCCATTAAAAAAAGGGAAGCATGAACATTTTAACATAAAGCACATTTGCAACGAGTCCTTATTTTTGCTGTATCAGAAAACTGATTTGAGTTGTTGCACGGTTGTATTGATTGAATTGTATTGTATTGTATTGAATTGGATAATGAATTTTGAGACTGTTATGCCCCTAATCACTATAGACCTCTATGAGCATGTCACCTGAAAATGAAAAATGAATTGACTGAAATAAAAGTCATGATTAATTTGTTAGTGATGACAAAAAATGTTTGATGTATGATTGTTCCCCAAGAAAAGAGGTAAGCAACCATACTCCCACTGTGAGGCCTCCAAAATAAGGTGATGGTAAGCTTTAAGGGAATGGTTTGCTTCTGTTGTTCAGAACTGGAACAGCACAGCTAGCATTGCTAGCACGCATTGCTAACACACACTAGAACACAATAGTTACCCAGTAAGCCCAAATAATTTCTGTACTGTTGTGCTGTTGTAGAATTTTCAAGCAGATTTCATGTGCACTTCACGATTTCACCTCCTTAAAGTGTATTCCTCACCTTAAAGGCTTGATCTCTCTCACTCTCATCTCTTCAGGTGTTCATGTGTTTGGTCTTTGTGCCACGGCGCTGGTCACTGATGTCATTCAAATTGCCACTGGCTACCACACGCCCTTCTTCTTGACCGTGTGCAAGCCCAATTACACCCTCCCTGGAGTCTCCTGTGAGAAAAACCCTTACATCACTAAAGACATCTGCTCTGGCCAAGACCAACACGCCATTCTCTCCGCCAGGTAATCCCACCCCCCCAAGTGGCAAGTGGCAGGGGATCAAGATAATAGTTGATAGCCACTAACAAAAAGCCTCCGTCAAAGAAGATTTTAAATGGGTCCTATTTTTTGCGCTTTGTGGTTTTATCTCTTTGTCTTACCCTTAAAGCTCATAATCAAATCTGTTTTTTATTTGCGCCAAAAAAGAACTCGTTTCCATGGTTTTGTCTTACTCTAGAAATTTGCTTTCCTTTGTGGCAGGAAAACCTTTCCCTCCCAGCATGCAACTCTTTCTTCCTTTGCTGCTGTTTATATTTCAGTAAGTCTCTTCGTCCCAGTGTGAATGTGCGTCTGTTGGTTGTCAAGAGCAAAGCTAACAGTGTTTACTCATGCCCCACTTAGCAAAGTTTGTCTGGATAGCAGTGTTTCTAGATGAATGCAAACAGTGTTAGCCAAAAAAGCTTAACATACAGTCTGTTAGTTGTAGATTTTAAAGTTATAAATCAGATAATACTCATAAATATTCTCATGAGCTTGGATTACATCAGTTCAGGAAGTTATTGTTGCATGCTCAGCATTTGGTGTTCAGCAAAGCAAGGGAAAATTAATTCTTGATAACAGCTTCATATTCTGAAGTACCTGGCAGATTTCAGGAAGCGTCCTGTTGTGCAGAAGAGTAGATAAGGCAGTCACTTCCCATTATCAGCCCCCAGCCTGCACTTAGGAAATTATCACAAGTTGCCAGGCTGATAGATAGCAATTTGTGCAAGCTGGTCTGGACCATCTGCTGTGTTCTCTGTTCTTGTAGATGTACTTCAACTCCACTATCTCAGACAGTACCAAGCTGCTGAAACCTGTGCTGGTGTTCGCCTTCGCTATCGCAGCCGCCTTAACGGGTCTTACTCAGATCACTCAATACCGCAGCCACCCCATCGATGTCTATGTGGGTTTCTGCATTGGCGCTGGTATTGCTGCCTACCTGGTGAGCTGTTGTTTCTTTTATGCCAGGAACAATGCTCACAGGGCATGCCTTTTGTTCAGTCTAACAGTTTTAAGGGTTCCCCTTTCCTAAAATTAATTGGGGATTCCGTATTTATACCCATTTGTATTATTATGAGTCACTGTTTTACTGTACAATACCCTTCCTTTATAAAATTTAGAGTAGAAATGGCCATTGCACACAACTGAGCACAATATTATATTTTGTTGATGAGGATTTTATGGGATTTTCTGTCACATGTATGTTTATTGTTTTTTTTCTGATGCTGGAAAAGAACAGCTTGTACCTAATGGCCATACTGTTTGGTTGCTTCCATAGTACTGTATATGTCCTTCCAAGATGCCAAGTTGGGGAAGATTTTCCTCTTCCAATCCTTGATCTTTTTTTTCCTCCCTAAAAACAGCCTGACTCTAATGTCAGGCTGTAGATTCAGTCTTGTCAGTGAGGCTCCAGCTTCCTTTGCTTCCACTCATATCTTTTGTGATTTCTTGTGTCATCTTTCTCTTTACTCTGCATGCACTGGCGCAAGTCAGCCAAACAGAAGCCCTGCTGAAAAACAGTTTCTAAATTCAGACTGCATAGGCAGTAGCAATGTTGTGTGCTTGTGTCCAATTGAACAGAAGTATGTCAGCATTGTTTAAAACAGCTTTTCATAGACAAAAACTTTGCTAATTAGAAAATGATTTCTGAGTCTCACTTGCATCTGCTTTTGATTGGTCTCAGGCATTCCATGCTGTGGCTAACTTTAAACCAGCAGAGGACACCATTCCCACTCCTGCCCCTCCTCCTCCAAAGGATGCCCTGAGAGCTCTGGCCCAGCGAGGTCACGATTCCGTCTACAACAAAGGCCATGCCTCTGAGAGCAATGAGGAGATCACCTCGCCAGCCTCCTTGGATGGCCTCAATCGACCCATGCAGCGGGAGAAGGCTTCCTTGGGCAGCCTGAAGCGAGCCAGTGTAGACGTAGAGCTCCTTGCTCCACGCAGCCCTATGGGTAAAGAGACCATGGTGACCTTCAGCAACACTTTACCTCGGGCCACTGCTGCCGGCCCTGAGGAGCCTGTGAGGCGTCTTGTGACAGTGCCCGTGCCTGTACCTATAGACCCCATGCGCTCGCAGCAGCTGGTCTCGGAGTGGAAGCAGAAGTCTATGGAGATGCGTAGTGCCAGTTTGCAAAGTGAGGAGGGTAGTAGGGAAAGTTCTGAAATGGGCGAAGACACAACTGAAGAGGAACGTGCACCATCCCCCTTGTACACCACCACCATGCCACAGACTACCAGGCAAGCCAATCCGCCAGCTGGGGCAAAGGTGGTGATGCCTCCTAGGCCACCCGGACAGCCGTCTGTCCCACCACCGGTGTCACCCAAGAGTGCCAGTACTCGTGCCAAGTGGCTGTCCATCACAGAGAAGAGTGGTGCAAATGTTCCTGCTGCCCTTAGGGCAGGAAACCAGCCTCGCATCATGCAGGTCATTGCCATGTCCAAGCAGCAGGGTCTCCTATCCGGGACAGCCAAATCCTCAGATGCCTCGTCCTCTTCCGCAGCATCCTCCCTTGCAGGCACAGATTCACCTCCCTATCGCCCCCCATCTGAACGGGACAGCAGTTCTGGCTTTGTCACGGTAGACGCCCATGCGCCCCATCACCCAGTAGTCCACATGGTGTCAAACCCTGCTAACCCCTGGGAGTGGAGAGGGACTTCCAATGGGAACATGACTCCTGAGTCATATGAACTCAATGACCTGAACCGCGAGGGCTCCAGAGGCTATCGTCAGGTCAAGAACAGCTCACCATGTTCTTCCACCAGCGAGGCTGACCACGAGCATTCTCAGCCTCCCCAGCCTCCCCAACTGCCTCACCTGGATCAAGCCATGGAAGGACGCAGCATGCGACGCAAAACCCCATTGGTGCTCTTAGATCGAGAGAGCAGTCAGAACGAGCAGGAGAACTTCTACAAAAAGCTGCAAAGTGGCCGGCGTTTTAAAGAGTGACAGCCAAATGCATGAATGCCGATGCAGGGTGGACCGATCTCGCTATGCATCACTTAGACTCTCTGTCATTTTGTACATTTTATTAGTTTTGATGACTTTGTGAGGGGAAAGTACCTGAGTGGATTCATTAAGGAATGATGTGTCCCGAGGCTCTGTTTGAGAATCGCTGCTTCAAACAACCTAATGAGCACAATGGTTTTCATCACATCTCCACTAGACTGGAATGCAAACAAACCTATAGCACCAAGGCTCAAAGAAGAACATCTACATTTGCGTACTGTATTTAACAAAATCTCAGATTTTGAATTTTCAGCATTATGAAAGGCAGATTGTAAATTATGGAATTGGCTATTTTGTATTGTGGCCTTTTCTCTGTTAATACTTGATTTAAAGCACATTTGTGTGTGCCTATGATGTCAAGTGAATTTCATGTGTTTGTGTCTTTTAGTATGATATTTATTATCTTAGAAAATATTGCCCTGGGGATGATAATGCTCTAAGATTTTATGAGCTTAATTTAAATTAGTTTAAATTAATTGAGCTTTTACTTATGAAAGAGCAAACTGAATTTCTTTTCGCAAACTGAATTTGTTTCACTCAGAAATGCTAAATTGGCTATTGATGAATGGAATTTAGTAGCATAATCTTGTTAGCACAATGCTAACATGCTCCTGATAGATTTTATTTATTGCTAACAGTATTAGCAATATCGAGTCGAGTGCACCTTTATAGGGAAATGTAGTTCATTTCACTCATGGAGCGCACACACTCTTACTTTGACTACAGTTCGTACACTCTAACTGATAACTGAGACTGACCAAAGATGGCCCCATGAAAAGACGCTTTGGGGTAAGTTAGCACAAGTTAGTAAGTAGTCTTATGAAGAGTGAAATTATGTGCCTTCTTATGTGTCATCCTTCTGTGGTATAGGGGATGGTTTAGCATAGCATGTTCAAGAGATCAGACCAGAATTAGACCAGAACCCCAAATTCTACATGTCAAAATGAGCTACCTTTCCCTACAAGAAAAGTGATACCAGTTTACAAAAAGAATACCAGGAAAAAGTACAATTTATATTGTTTTTTATTTGAATGAAGAAATGCATTTTCACAGCACTTAAAAAAAGCACAGGAAAGTGCCTCGAGTGGCAGGTTGGTTACAGCAATAGGGGCTTGTAATAAGAGCGTTTTAACAATTGAGCGGGGTTCTTTATGACATTTGCAGTCTCCATGTCTTGCTTATTTCACTTGTGTAAGAAAGCCTGCGGCCGATGCTCTTGTGCCGGTTGACTACTGCATGTTATGTAAGTGGTTGTCAAGTTGGAAGTTCAGCCTTGTCACAGTGATGAATTAAAAAGTTGTTAACATGAAGTGTCATTGTATTCTGTGACAAGATACAGTAGAACCCATGAGATCATGAGCTACTAGTGAAGATTCAGAGAGAAGAAATAGTGGTACTGAATGAAGAAGGCTTTGATCAGACTGCCATCCCAAATCCAATTTTTGCCAATTGGACAGCAAAAAGAATTGTTTCCAAACTACATTTGTAGGTGATCTGAAATGCGGTTCCAGTCAGATGTGTTTAAGTCTGGATGGCCTAGCCGCTCAAGTTGAAAAAGTGTCTTTTGCGTCACTGGTGACCGAAACAACGCTAATGTCAAATCCGGAGTGACGGAGGTGCTGGGATTTGCTTCGTATTTACGGATGCCTCAGCAACCCATGTAGATGGTGGGGGGTGATGTCTGGACACACAGATCTGATCTGATTACTTGCTAATAACATGCGGTCATCTCAAAAGATATAATTCCGACTGAAATCCGATTTGCCTGCTGTCTGACCATAGCCCAACACTTTTTGGATTTTCAGGGATTCTGTAAATATACCGGGGGCTCCCAAGTGGTGCAGCCTATTAAATGTGGTGGCCATATCATCAGGAGAGTGTGAGTTTTATCCCTGGCAAATCTCACAGCAGTCTGTGGCCAGCCATTCAAGCTCTCTCTGGGTGGGCAGGGCGGCCTTGCCTTTCCCCAATCACCAATAGTGCAGTGTAAAGTGAGCTTCTTGTTTATCTGTGCTTTTCTGCTTTTCCTACATGCTATACCTGCACTCTGTTACAAGGCACATTGCTCCTCTTATGGAAGGTGATCTTCAGTAATCTTTCTATGCTTCCCTCTTTGAACTAAAAAGATAAGAAACTGACCGAAATCTAAGACACTGGGCTCTGGTGGAGTATAGAGGTCAGACATCTCATCATCTCATGATTCTTTGATATGAGATATGTGTAATATCTTCTGATTACCCTTTCCTAAAATTGCGTACACAGTAACCAAGAGTTTGATTGTCAAATCACTGTAATCGCAGAGTAGGATGAATTGCAGTCCTTAGTGCTTTCACCTCGGTCCTGGTGCTGAGGGCACTCAGTGTGCATTTGAGATTGGAAGTGTCAGAAAAGCCCTGAGCACACGACAGTGTGAGGCAGTGGCAGCTGGAGGCCCAAATGTGTACACTCAGCCCTGGAGCAAGTCCTGACAGAGATTTTGAAAGCAAGTAGCCATGCCAGCGAGCCACCAGGAAGCACAAACTTTCATGCATACAGGGATTTCGTTGTGTATCCTAAGAGAGTAGGCATATTGTAATGAGAAGTTTAGTTTGCAGGACACAAGATAACACTTCAGTATAATGCCCTTTTTTAATAACCTTGTAATGCTTAAGCTCAGCCTTATTAAGCCAGTAGCTTGTAGCTAGTCTTCTGATTACCTGTTAGTTTATTAAGTATCAGCTAGAGTGAAATAATCATTTTCGAATTTGTGTATTGTACACCATAAGCTTGTGCACACCCTTACCTAAGTATTGGGTCTATAACGCAGTTATTTTTATTATATTATCAATACCTCAATAACAAATCACCAAATACATCTAAATACAGTCAAACTCTCTATTCTAAAGTGGAGATTTCTAACATGTGCCCAGACCTTTGGTTGTATACGCCATACATAAGCTTGTGCTCTGAATGGGCTGTTTAATAACATACACTATATGGTCAATGTGGACGCCTCTTCTAATTATTCAGTTCAGGTGTTTTAGCCACACCCACTGCTGACTGGGGTAAACAATCTAGAAAACAGTCATAGAATCTCCATATATTAAAAGTGGCAGTAGAGCTGTAGATGAAGACTGTGGTACTGTCATTGCATATCAGTGACCTGCTAGATCTCTGCTCACTGTAAACTGTAAACAGAGCAGATAAGATCAATATGCACAGTGCCAGACATTGGCTGGAGTGGTGTAAATCATGCTACCACTGGACCCTGGAGCAGTGGAAACGTGTTCTCAGGAGTGGTTCATCATGCTTGATTATCTTAGTCCAGGACAAATTTGGTTTTGGCACCTGTCAGAGAAACACTACTTATCAGGATGCATAGTGCCAGCAGTAGTTTGGAGGGTAATGTTAGTGTTACAGCATACAAAGGCATTGCAGCTAACATCTAATAGAAGCTCATGGGGTGTCAGTTAGCACCATATAAACTGCACAAATCAGAACGTGCTTGCCTCAAACAACACATCTTATGTAGTTTCTGGTATTGTATGTCATGCTGTTATCTACACTCATCATCAAAAGAATAGTTGCACCCAGAAGCAATTGTCGGATTCAGAATGCTACTGGGAAGGAAGATAAAGGTTGCCAGGAACAATAAATGATGATACTTTAGACTGATATGGGTAATATTTATTGAGCTACACATACAGAAGTAGTGTCTCTCAGTATGGCGTCGGGCCGCCATGTTTACTAACGCAACATGCCAGACGTCTCGGCATGGAGTTGTAGAGGTTCCTAATGGTGTCGTGCGATAATCCATCCTATGCAGCTTGAATATTCTCACACAGTTCCTTCCTTTTGCGGTAGGGGTGGAGGTGGAGTGGCACCAAGCCTTCTGGCGCTGACCACGGTGCCTCTACATACGGATTTGTTACTATCCATGACAGTCTGGCATGACACCATTGCAGTCTTTGGCGACGTTGACGTGGTGTTAAGGGCATTCGTCGTAGCGATCTTCGTAGTGCATAGTGCAGCCGTCTGCCAATGGTGCTGGCACTAACAGGATGACTCGTAGAGGGCATCATTGCTCGCTGAATATGCGCAATTGTGACTGTTGGGTCAGTCAGGTACAGCGATAAGGCCGTCCTGGCTTACGTCACACGCTGCCGATTGTGAGACTTGAATCATTCACATGTCTAATTATGTCATACCTACCCACCGAGTTTCATTCCTGTTGGTTGATTCCTTCTGGGTGCAGCTATTTGTGCAACTATTCCTTTGATGACGAATGTATAAAAACGAATAAAGTATTGACAAAATTCAGGCTTCAAGACGGCTGCCAGTCCTACCTCTAGCAGTTTCTTATAGATTAGCACCTCGACACGGCTTGAGGCATGTGTGTGGCAATAGATGGAAGAACTCCACGTCAGCCTGGTGGAACGACTTCATGAAAGATTCGTTACTTGTAACCCGAGAGATCTCGGTTTAAGTGTGGATTTAAATGTACTGAGCTAAACACTTCAGCTCCTAATGAGATGCTTACACTCAGGCAATAAAAGCCATTAAAGGATTTCAGAAGGGAGCATCTCAGATACTTCTCAAGACACATCTTCCAACGTACTTAGTGCTGCTACTTTAATGCCGCTCCTCTCCAAAGCCGTATCAGCAGACTCGGAATGTTCGGAGTGATCTGTTAAACTGAAGAAGCGAGTGAGTAAATAATGAAATCGTGAAGGCTCAGTGGATGGGAAGGTTGTGCAGCGCCCACGATGCTCCAGCCGGAGCTATGGAGCTCACACCTGGGGCTGTATTATACTGTTGCCAGGCAATGGTCAGGATGCTTATTGTTAAAGATGTACAGGAGACCCACGCCTTCTCTTTCCTATCGTCTCTCAATCTTTCGCTGCTGTCTTTCTGCGTTTCATTTAGCAAATAGGTGGGATGCAGTGGACAGTGACTGCTGCGTGTTAGCAACAAATGTAATTAGCTCGATCAGGAATGTGCGCCTGCACATTAAACTTCCAAGCCTAATGAAGTTATCTTTAGACCTAATGTTTCCTGCATCACAGGGATTACTGCTAATCATGTGAGAGCAAATTTCTACTAATGACTAGCCTGAAACAGTCCAGACTGAAGAGAGCATAGTAGCTCATAACCAAAGGCCTTTGATTAAGAATCAGAAGGATAAGCGAATTGGAAGATGAATGAATGAATGAATGAGTGAACATGTACTTAATGGTGATTTGAAACTTTTATCAATGCTGACACTATCAGTGCTGAACTGTACATTTTAGAACAATATAGAACATCTGCTCCCATCTAGATAACATCTCTTTCAGTGAAGGCCTTGCATATTTCAGCAAGACAATGCTAACATGGCTTTGCGGAAGAAGAGTCTGGGTGCTGAACTGGCCTGCCTGCAGTCCAGACCTTTCACCAATAGAAAACATTTGGTGCATCATGAAATGAAAAATCTGGCATAGAAGACCCAGAAAGCTAGAATCTGTTGGGAAGCTAGAATCCTACATCAGGCGAGAATGGGACGACATTACTCTCCTAAAACTCCAGCACTTCCCCCTTCCCAGACATTTACAGACCTCTGTTAAAAGAAGAGGGGAAGCCACACAATGGTAGACATGGCCCTGTCCTAAGTTTTTTGAGATGCATTGCTGCCATCAAGTTCGAAATGAATAATTTTTATGAAATGGTAAAACGTATCACTTTCAGCATCTGATATGTGTTAAGATAAGATAAAATAGTCCTTTATTAATCCCGCAGTGGGGAAATTTACAATGTTACAGCAGCACAGAGGAAAGAACAGAAGTGTCTGGAAATATACAAATAATAAATAAGATCTATATATACAAAAAATACAGAAAATATAAACAAAATACTAAAAATTTAAATCCAGAGGACTAAGATCAGAGGAAAAGATCAGAGGACTGAGATCGGAGGAAACATTTCTCATGGTGATCTATGGTCTATTGTGAATAAAATATGGGTCTACGAGAGATGCAAATCATTGCTTTCTGTTTTACAGCGTCCCAGTTGTTTTGGAATTGGGGTTGCATATGCATACATATACAGTTGTTTGCAAATCTAGGCACCTCTGGTCAAATGACATGTTTTGATGATATGATATGACATGAAAGATCTCTGACTTTTGCACAGCACTGTAGATATAACTTCTCCCCCCCATGAACACACATTTCATTATTATTAGCGTTCCCGCACTGAGTCATGTCTGCCGGTGCACCTTATAGATGAGGTGTGAAAACGTAAACTCATTTTTGAACGGCCCTCCAGACAAAACGTCTCCAGATCCTTCAGAGTTCTTGCTTGTGAACTCTCCTTTCTCACTTTGGTTTGCTCGTCTTTAGCAGGAGGTACAAGTAATTCCGGAGGTGGGTGCACTGGTGTATCTCACAGAACAGGTGTGTGGGTGTTAAACAGCTGCGATGTCAGTCCTCTTACACCACTGCCGTATTGGTACCGCATGTGCAGAGTGACTCACTGCAGCTCTCCACACTCTCCCAACTGCACAGCTCCAAGTGCTCTATAAGCGAATAAGCTACATGCACAGTACAGAGTGGCTCTCGTTTGCCTAAGTGCGACACAGATTAATCCTTTCAAATTACAACCCCGAATCCAAAAAAGTTGGGACGCTATGTAAATAAATGTACATGAAAACAGAATGCAATAATTGCATATCTCATAGACCCATATTTTATTCACAACAGAACATAGAACACATTTTAGATGAGGTGAAGCATTTTACCATTTCATGGAAATTATTAACTCATTTAGAACTTGATGGCAGCAACACATCTCCAAAAAAGTGTAGACAGTGGAAACAATAGGCTGGAAAAGTAAGTGGTGCTACTAAAAAACAGCTAGAGGAGCAATTTGTAACTAAGTCACACGACTGGGTATAAGAAGAACATTTTAGAGAGGCAAAGTCTCTCAAAAGCAAAGATGGGTAGAGGTTCACCAAACTGCAAACACTCTTGTCTAAAAAATAGTAGAACAATTTCAGAAAAATATTCCACAGTGTAATATTGTGAAGACTTTGAAGACCATCTACAGTACATAATAGAATCTGGAGAAATCCCTGTGCACAAGGGACACGGCCGACGGTCAGTATTGGATGCTTGTGTTCTTTGGGCCATCAGACGCCACTGCATTAAAAACAGGCATGATTCTGGAAATCACTGCATGGGCTCAGGAACACTTTCAGAAATCATTGTCCATGAATACAGTTCACAGTGCAATCCACAAATGCTAGTTAAAGCTCTATCACACAAAGAAGAAGCCAGATGTCAACACAATCCAGATGCAATTGCAGTCGTCTTCTCTGGGTCAAAACTGTTCTGTGGTCAGATGAATCAAAATCTGAAATTCTTTTTGGAAGCCACGTGTCCTGCAGACTCAGGAACACCATCCAGCTTGTTATCAGTGCACAGATCAAAAGCCTGCAGTTCTGATGGTACGGGGTTGCATTAGTGCCTATAGCATGGGCAGCTTACACATCTGGAAAGGCACTATCAATGATGCACAGTACATAGAGGCTTTAGAACAATATAGAACATCTGCTCCCATCCAGACAACGTCTCTTTCAGGGAAGGCCTTGCATATTTCAGAAGGTCAATGCTAAACTGCGTACATCCATCACAACAACATGGTTTTGCAGAAGAAGAGTCTGGGTGCTGAACCGGCCTGCCTGCAGTCCAGACCTTTCACCAATAGGAAACATTTGGTGCATCATGAAATGAAAAATCTGGCATAAAAGACTCAGGACTGTTGGGAAGCTAGAATCCTACATCAGGCAAGAATGGGACAACAGTACTTTCCCAAAACTCCAGCACTTCTCACTTCCCAGACATTTACAGACTGTTGTTAAAAGAAGAGGGGAAGCTACCCAATGGTTGACATGGCCCTGTCCCCACTTTTTCGAGATGCGTTGCTGCCATCAAGTTCTAAATGAGTTAATAATTTTTATGAAACGGTAAAATGTCTCACTTTTAACATCTGATATGTGTTCTATGTTCTATTGTGAATAAAATATGGGTCTAGGAGATTTGAAAATCATTGCTTTCGGTTTTTATTTAAATTTATTTACATTTTACACAGCGTCCCAAATGTTTTGGAATTGGGGCTGCATATGCATACATATACAGTTGTTTGTAAATGTAGGCGCCTCTGGTCAAATGACATGTTTTGTTGATACTGCAAGTGTAAATAATGTACACATCTTCTAGTGCATTCCATCTTTTAAATGCTTAAACTATTTATTAGCTAAATTTACTCTAACAGTAACATCTGTCTTTTCATACTGGAAGCAAGATGCCTCACCCACTGTGGTCTATGGAGCGCCACTCCTTTCCAGGCCTCTGAGGGGCACTTTCCTACTTCGGACAACAGTGTGGCATTGGTGTAGAACAAGAAGACACAGAAAACATGCAGTCAAATGCTCTTTTATTAGAACCTCTAAAGTGTAGCCTACAGTCTTGGTCTTACAGTATGTATTGGCATTACACCTGTGAGGAGCAACAAGGCTAAGGGCACAGGTGTCATTTCCAGGGAGAATAAGGGGTTTTACATCCCTCCTAGAAATTATAAGTCGTTTATATCAGCAGGTATCAGCACTGGCCCCCTGTTCGGGCAGTGTCTGAGCTCAGGGTGAGTTTTAGGCTCTAAACTTCCTGTACTAGCTGGAATATTATCCAACGGAACACTAAGCACGGTTGTAAGTCGCTCTGGATAAGAGCGTCTGCTAAATGCCGTAAATGTAAATGTTATATAAACCGTAATCATAACTCACCTGCAGTTCGGGAAAATGATGCTCAATAAATGTGTTCTCCAGGTGGTTCAGCCAAATATGTACATATTTCCTAAATAATGGGGGGCTATTGCTGTTTATGCCTTTACCAACAAGCTGGGTCCTTTTGTTGAGTGATGGGATTTATGGTGATACAGCCACCGGTTTAAGCATCATGAGCTCTCCCATTCATTTTCCAACCAGTGAACTGTGGACTAATGTAATGTCTCTGGTAATGATGCATTTGAATGAGACTTGTCGTTTGAATTGAGCCACTGTACGTAAACAAACTAGCTAATAAAAAGCACAATCACTATCCGGTACAGTACATGATCAGACCACATGACCTGAGGTCTTAACTGTGCATCCATACATTGTGGTCACCAAAGCGCAAACTTGAATCTTGGGAAACTAGGGTTTGGGGTGCCTATTAGGACAAAGTGTACATAGCCTGGAGGATCTGGGCGGGGCTTGCTCCATATTACACAAAGCCTACCTGGCCTCCCTCCTACTCGGGTACACCACGCTCCACACCCCCTCCACACTTCATCGACGCCCACTCAATCCACAATGGAACCGGTGAAGAAGAAAAAATAAAAAGCCACATTTTTCATTTATTTATTCCCTTCTTCCAGGCGAACGGGGCCCGAGCTGTTGCCATGGCGACCAGGGGGCTGAGCAGCGAATGCCTGGAGTGTGAAGCAATTTATCATTTTAATGAGAAGAGTGTGAGGGACAGGCTGAGGAGGGGCTTCCAGATCACAATCGGAAAGACAGACGTTTGGAGCCATTTCATTACGCTGAATCACATTTTCAGATGAGCCCAGAGTAGAACACTCTCCGAATGAGCTCCGCAGCCCCGACGCCTGCGCTGAGAATGTTTCAGAAAGCTATTTCCTAGGAATCCTATGTCCTCCCGAGAGGCATCAGGATGAAAGTAGTCATCTCCATAATTCAGAAAGCTTTTGAATGGGAAGCGTACATACATGCCGCCTCATGTCTTTGAGGAAGCCCCAAAAGGTGCCTGCCTGTGTGGCTGCTAGAACAACTAGCTTTTGATCTGGTCTCCTGACACACAGCTTCCATTTCATTTGTCTGGAATTAACAAGCCGAATACTTAGCTCTTGCTTTTTTTGGTGCAATTCAGGCCCGCAGTCCTTCCAGCACCTCCCACTGGAGATGGAATCCTGCAAATCCTGCAGAGGAAGACTCCAATTGGAAACACGACAGCGTTTTCCTTGCTGGAGATATGGAAAGAAGGCATTAGTAGGCTAGTAACACCTCAATGATTTTATGTAAGGGAAGCAGAGATCAATACTCAAGTATCAATAGCTCCAATCAGTCGGTCCTTAGTAGCAATATGAACATATAGCTATCTAGGGCAATGGTACTCAGAGGTGTTTCTCCTGTGTCTTTGGGAACATTTGCGGTGGAAGTCAATAGCAATGTATTGGATTCCACACTTTTCCAGGCGAGCACTATTACATGACCAGTACCTGCACAAGAATCCCAACTAGCAGGGAGCGGTCTCAGAACTTTGGCTAACATTACCTAATAAAGGTAACGTTCTAATAAAGTTTTAAAGGAAATGTTTTAATCTAATATTCAAAGATGTTTATAATTTCCTGTTCCTATGAGGTTACATGTGAACTAAGGCATAAAGTTTTACTTGCAACGTTTAGAGGATGTGTTGAGGATGTTGTCAAGGCCACAGATCATGTTATTCATTCTCAGCACATTCGGAAAATGTTTAATGGAGACCCGAGATCACAGAATGTGTTTAGAGAACGTTCTCCTACCTTTAGAAAGAACATTCTTGGAACCAAAAGAAAACTTCCTGCTGAAACCATTACTGAAACATTGCTCTGCATATTCTCAGGACGTTTTTAGAACAGATCATTTCCATCTGGGATGTTAATTAACACGCCATGTTGATGTGTTGATTGTTATCTTTAGAATGACTGCTTTGTAAAAAGTGGCATAGACTCGTTATGCTAGCCTAGCTTTCATAGAACAAGTGTTTTTGCTCATATTTTCAGACTTGATAGAGAAAAATCTAACGTTTGTGTGACCCTTCAGACAAACTGGAGTGGAGTGTGATTTTGTCTCAGGTAAAAGCTTTAGGTACTGCTTATCTACTGGTCATAGTTCTGGTGGTCTGCCAGGTCTTGCATGCTTGTTAGGAGTATGTTTTTCTTTATATCTTTATATCTTTTTAATATTTGTTCTCTGTTTTTTGAAAACTGTTCCTCACATATTATTTTTTGACCTTCATCTTCCTTATGCAAGGGGGTTAATATCATATCTAACATAGTCAGAAATACCACCTGATAAACGAATTGCTTGTTCTTAAGGGCTGTTTCGACCAAGCAAAAAAAATGAAAAAGCGCAGTCGAATCGCAGTACCGTACATCATTTTATAATATTGTATAGGGTGCAGAATTTAATTGACTTAGTAGGTTATGTCATTTCTTCCTTTTCAATAAAGACCTGTAAAGAATTCAGTGGCGACAGAGTGCAGACAGTCAGGGCAATGCACAAAGCCCAGAATTCACTGTTAAATTTAAAATTTAAATTCAGATATTTTTTTTATTTCATTTATTAAGGGAAAAATTGATTTAGTTTTATTATTATATTATATATTATAGTATATTACACTGCTCAAAAAAATTTAAGGAACACTTTGAAAACACATCAGATCTCAATGGGAAAAAAAATCATGCAGAATATCTTTTCTCATATGGGCTGGGTAATGTGTTAGGAACGAAAGGATGCCACATCGTTTAATGGAAATGAAAATGATCACCCTACAGAGGGTTGAATTCAAAGACACCCTGAAAATCAAAGTGAAAAAATGATGCAGCAGGCGAGTCCATTTAACCAAAATTCCATTGCAACAACTCAAAATGGTACTCAGTAGTTTGTATGGCCTCCACATGCTTATATGCATGCCTGACAACATCGGGGCATGCTCCTAATGAGACGACAGGTGGTGTCCTGGGGGATCTCCTCCCAGATCTGGACCAGGGCATCACTGAGCTCCTGGACAGTCTGAAGTGCAACCTGGCGGCATTGGATAGACCAAAACATAATGTCCCAGAGGTGTTCTATTTGATTTAGGTCAGGTGAGCGAGGGGGCCAGTCAATGGTATCAATTCCTTCATCCTCCAAGAACTGCCTGCATACTCTCGCCACATGAGGTCAGGCATTGTCGTGCACCAGGAGGAACCCAGGACCCATTGCACCAGCGTAGGGTCTGACAATGGGTCCAAGGATTTCATCCCGATGCCTAATAGCAGTCAGGGTGCCGTTGTCTAGCCTGTAGAGGTCTGTGCGTCCTTCTAGGGATATGCCTCCCCAGACCATCACTGACCCACCACCAAACCGGTCATGCTGAATGATGTTGCAGGCGGCATAACGTTCTCCACAGCGTCTCCAGACCCTGTCACGTCTGTCACATGTGCTCAGGTAAAACCTGCTCTCATCTGTGAAAAGCACAGGGCGCCAGTAGCGGATCTGCCAATTCCGGTGTTCTATGGCAAATGCCATTCGAGCTCTATGGTGCTGGGCAGTGAGCACAGGACCCACTACAGGATGTTGGGCCCTCAGGCCACCCTCATGAAGGCTGTTTCTGATTGTTTGGTCAGACACATTCACAGCAGTGGCCTGCTGGAGTTCCTTTTGTAGGGCTCTGGGAATGCTCATCCTGTTCTTCCTTGCACAAAGGAGCAGATACTCCCTGTGTCCTGGAATCTCCACCATACTCTTAAGACTGTGCTGGGAGACACAGCAAACCTTCTGGCAATGGCAGTGCCATCCTTCAGGAGGTGGACTACCTGTGCAACCTCTGTAGGGTCCAGGTACTGCACCATGGTACTAGTAGTGACGCTGACCCAAGCCAACTGCAAAACTAGTGAAGAGTCACAAAATGTCAATGACCTCCACCTTTTAAACCATTCCTCTTTTGGGGGGCATGTCATTGTTGCTCCTCTAGTGCACCTGTTGTTAATTTCATTAACACCAAAGCAGCTGAAACTGATTAACAACCCCCCTACTACTTAACTAACCAGATCAATATCCCAGAAGTTGAAGAGAGTTGATTCTATACTCTGATTAAAAAGTGTTCCTTACATTTTTTTGAGAAGTGTATATACTTTATTGCTGCTAATTTGCACATCATTAAATTTAAATTTAGTCAGGAAAAAGAAGTTTTACTTATCTTTTATGTTAGTGATCATGTTCATTAAAACAGTGAATTTGAATAAGGTATTTATCTTTATTGTCTCTGTTGTTAGTTGGCAAATGCATAAAACAATCTTGAGCTAAATTTAAAAGCTAATAGCTACATAAAAACAGTAAAGCGATTCATATTCCGAATAACTGATTATTCGTTTCAATAATCAGCATATTATTGGACTATCAAAATAGTCTATTTGCTGCAGCCCTAATACTGTAGTGCCTGTGCAGACAAAGGACCAGAGAATGACATTTCCTGATTGTGGAAAGGCTCTCTTATTGAGAAAAGCAGAAAAGGCCACTGTCGCACAGGGAGAATATCCGGGAAGGTCACCAACAGCCATGCACCATACACTGACACACTGACTTTAACACAAACTCTAATGCACAGTCAACACATAAACACATTTCAACTAACTGAACAACAACAACCACCACCATCTACGTCGCATGCCACACCCCTGAACCACAAGCATGGTCCACATGTCCACATAAAGAGTTCTAACTCTTCAGACTTCTAATAGTGCTATTGCTGTTGGGATATCAGCCTTGGCACTGCTTGGCCCCGGACTGAAAGAGAATATCTGTGGGATCTCTAAAAGTGTGAGCCCCATGTTTATGACGTCCATGACTGCATTTAAATGCTCTGCGTTCCTTGTTTAGGAACACGGCAGAGTGGATGGAGCACGTAGAAGATGACTCTCCGCTTAGTCCCGGTTCACGCGCCCTGATTAAATTTTAAAGAGCTTTAATTAAGACTGCGGGCCCTTTGATCTCCAGGTGCCCGAGGTACTCGCTGTGTCGAAGCTTTATTTTACAAAGCTCTTTTCCTGGCCTCTCTCATCTTCTCAAGCGGCAAAAATGCCACACTTAATAGTGAGCTTCAAACGCTTTAGTACTTATGAAATGGTAATCAAGGCAATCAAAACAGTCATCGCTCGTTCTTCTGAATACAGAAAAATGATCTTATTACTGGCTGCTTGTTTACTTCTCCAATCAGTCCTTCTGTGGAAAGTGACCTCTCCTAATATTAAAGTGTGGTTGTGTCTGTAAATCATCTTTCAGCTCTTTCCTCACTGATAGAATTTATTCTCTCTGTTGTACTGGACATGAACTGAAAGTCTGGACAGCACTTCATTATACACAACATGGCCAAAAGTTTGTAGACACCTCTCTACACATCACATCTCTATGTAAACCCTTGGGCATTAATATGGTCTTGGTCCCTCCTGTGTGGCTAAAACAGCTTCCTGTTCCCCGGGAACGTTTCATGGATGGCTGCAGGGCTTTGCTTCCATTCAGTCACAAGAGCATTGGTGACGTTGGGCAATGATGTTGGACAAGAAAGTCTGGCTTGCAACCCGTGTTCTGGTTCCTTCCAAAGGTGTTTGATGGGCTGAGATCAGAGGTCTGTGGAGGTAGGTCAAGTTGTTCCACACAAGACCCAGAAAACCATGACTTTATAGACTTTACTTTGTGCATGGGGGCACAGGCAGGCTGGAACAGGAAACTGTTCCCACAGGTGGAAGAAATCCATTATCCCACCCCAGGCCACATAGAGACATGGTTGGGCCCTCCCACCCAAAAAAAGAGAGGCTGAGTTCTGGGCATAAATAGTGACAAACAAAGATGACCTATCTGACATAAAGACATCAACACTCAGACTCTCGGGCCCCCCCCCCCTAGTGGCAGGGTCCCTGAAAGAGTCACCCTGAGCTTTACTCCTTTATGGGTGGCCCACTCTGCATTCACGTAGGTAGTGTTTTCCAGACATCTGCGACCCAGGTTCGTCCATCAGACTGCCGGATAGTGAAGCATGATTTATCACTCCAGAGAACACGTTTCCACTGCTCCAGAGGTGGTGTGCTTTACACCACTCCACTCCACACTTTGAGCATGTGATCCTGGGCTTGTGTGAGGCCGCTCTGCCATTGAAGCACAATCTAAAAAGCTCCCGAAACACAGTTCGAATGCTGTCTGGAGCCCTGCACTATTAAACAGTATAGGCAGTCAGTGTCTCTCTTTCTCTCTCTTTCTCTCTCTCTGTGACTATTCCTCTAATCTGCTGCCACACACGGTACAGAAAAGCTAACTGCGGATAAACCTACGCTAATGCTAATTTGGCCTCGAAACAACCTTTCCTCCCTTGTGTGCTGACTAATGCTAAAGTAGAGTCATCTCTATTTAATGCTCCTAGCTCATGGATGCTTGTTAAAACCAACTAGCTTGATACTCATCCTCTGCTCAGCTGGAGGTTGTATATATATTTTTTCAGATTATGTATATATATATATATATATATATATATATATATATATATATATAATATTATTTTTCAATGATACAAGTTATTTAAATGATTACAAGTGATATTATCATATTTGTAATAATTATTACATTACATTATTTTGGTATGTCATGATACATATATATTACTGCCCGGATAGTGTAATAGTGTACACTTGTCATCAAAAGAATAGCTGCACAAATAGTTGCACCCAGAAGGAATCAACTGACATGTGGTGGGTAGGTTTGACACCGTGAGGCATGCTAATGATTCAGGTTTCGTGCACAGCACTCCACCTACACGTCCACCCCTACCCCAAATTCTGCAGGAACTGTGTGAAAATATTCAAGCTGCATGGGATGGATTATTGCAGAACCCTATTAGGAGACGTCTGGCATGTTGGTTTAGCAAACATGGCGGCCCGATGCCATACTGAGAGACACTACTTCTGTATGTGTAGCTCAATAAATATTCCCCATATCAGTCTAAATGCATCATCATTTATTGTTCCTGGTAACCTTTATCTTCCTTCCCACTAGCACTGCAATCCCACACTTCCTTCTGGGTACAACTGTTTTTTTTGATGATGAGTATAATTTAATGTATAGTTTCATATATAGTTCATGCCCCTCAGTCCTCCTCTTAGCCTGTCTCCACTTCCACAGCTTCTTTCCCCGGGCCATCATCCTCCTAATCAAGCACTCTTCACACATTCCTCTGCTCTAAACAGCTACACAAGCACTTTACTACACACATTGAAATGAACATAACCGCTGCAGATCCCATTACCATATTATATTCATCTGATTAAGAACCTTTTCCACTTTACTACGGTCAGTTATACAAACATTTCATTTATTGCAATATATTCGTATTTTATAAATATACTTAGCTATATTAGTGTCTTATTTATTTTAGCTGTATTTATTATTTATACTGTATATATGTACTGCTTAACACCCCCCTGTTGTATTACTAGCTGACTGTTGGTGTACTGTGTATATTATATTACTACTGGGTAAATAAAGATTGTGACTGTAATCCTGATGTCAGTGCTGGTGAAGGAGACCACCGTGATTTTGAAGATTAGAAGAAATCAGTCAGAGAGTAGATGTGACACGCAACCATTCTCCAGCGGGAGCCAAATTCAGCCTGACTGAAACAAAGTAAAATCCTGATCCGTAGTGATAGCAGAGCTTCCGTCGGACAGTCATTCTGAACCTTGCGGCCTCCCTCACCCCCCTACCCCCCTTTGTGTCTCCTTGAGTCCGGGATGTGGGGAAAGCTCCGGAGAGAGCTGGCAGCGTTCCAGCCTTCTGCACCACCAACATTTCCATTGATCAGAGCAAATGGAAACATGTCAAGTTACCACGGCAACTGGCAGGCCAGCACAGGGTGATGTGCACTGAGAGAGAGAGTGAGAGAGAGAGAGTGAGAGAGAGAGAGAGAGAGAGGCGCTGCTAAAGAATCTGCAAAGGGACTGGCTATAGAAGGATGGGTGGGACAATAGACAGAGAGAGAGAGAGAGAGAGAGAGAGAGAGAGAGAGAGAGAGAGTTGTGGGGGCTTGCTCGCACGCCCACAAAATTCATGCTTTTGTCCTGATCTTTCATCTACTATGTGATATTCTCACGAAGGCCCAGAAAGCATAAACTGTTTAATGCTAAATGTTTACTGGTAAAGCTAATTAAATATTATTTTAATATGATGTTTAATAACGTTCTCCAGTGACCAAACTGAACAAATACTACCACAGAAAGATTTAAAGACAAACAGGTGAATAATGAATTTCATGGCAACTTGCAAACTAATCATTAAATATATATATCTGTACTACAAAATACAGTGTTCTGCAATTTTATCACGTTACTGTCACACTTTGACAGTAATGGTTATGGGCCACATAAAAGAGAAGTATTCTTTAAACAAACAAACAAACAAAGGAATGAATGAATGAATAAAAGTAATAAAAAAGACTTACGGACACTGTAAAGAGAATGTCAAACAAGGAAAATGAATCAGGAATTCTCTGTTCTACAGTTAGAACTGGTTGCAGTGATGCTGATAGAATTGAGACATTTGAAGAGTTTAATGTCTCTAAAATCTCCCTCACAGGAAGCTATTACACAAACTGGATATGAAAATGTTGCCTAGTTCTGAGATCCGGTTTTGATCTAAAACATATTTATAAAACATTAAATATATTAATGTGATATTATTAAATATATGTTCATGGTGGTGAGATATACGTGGGGTGCAGTAAGGCCAAACAATACCCAAAGGAAAGAAATGCTATTTGACCACTAATTTACCATCATCCACGTTACGGAAGACGTGTTGGTCCACTGGTGGCTTTAAATACGAAATAAAATGGATATATGTGTGCTGTGGACATCGTGACTCCTGGTTCTTATTACCACCGCTGTAAAGAAATCCGAGTTGGCAAGTTTCTCTACAATAAACCATTTCACATAAAACCACCCTGAATGTCTTTGTTTTTGGATCTTATGAAAAATCTATCAAATTTCCTTTTAACCTTGTGCTGTATCTTATAGAGCAAACATTAATACTAACATTAATACTAAATTACAGTGGCGAGAAAAAAAGGATAAAAAATATTTCATTTTTATGTTGCACGCTGGTTGAATCTTATTTGGCAGCAGTAACCTCAAGCAAGTGCTTCCCGAGCTGCTGATCAGATGTGCAGAACGGTGAGGTGGAATAATAGACCACTCTTACATAACTGCTTTGACCCAGCTGTATTCTTCAGATATCTGGTGTGAATGGCTCTCCTAGGGTCACTTCTAGCACCTCTGTTGGGTTAAGATGTGTCACTCGTCACTTTATGTAAATAAAGTTACACATTTAAAAAGGGTCTCAAAAGTTAAAAGTCTAGCAGCTCAGATGAGGGATGAGGCAGAAATATGCGTTTACAAAAGATCAAGTGGTTATATGAGCCCAAAATTCATAATAATCTCAAATCTTTTGACAGTAAATAGAGACCTGTGGCTATAGCCCAATAACCAGTCCCTAAACACACCCCTGGTCTAGCTCCAGTTCTGATCAGAAAGAGACGGCTGCTATTAGCACATGCGGTGTGGTGTATGTCATAAAGTGACGCAGTCTTAAAAAAACCATGCACTACTTGTAGACAGCCTGGTAGTTACATTCAAGTATATTCAGAGCCAGCCTCCCTCTTACGTGGTAGTACGATTCAAGCCCTGTAACTCCACCCCTGCTTTTAGTCCCTGGGTTAACTTGTGTCTTAAAAAGACGTTTGTGGTGATGTTGTGGACTCACTTGACACTTGCTAGCTTCTTGTCGAGTGTTGCACAGCAGTGTTCTCTAAATGCACACCTTATATACCTACCTAGCCAGCTCACAACACATGGCTTCCTTCATAAGCTATATGCTACCGCTGCTGAAAGTAGGAAGTAGTCATAATAACTTTGTAATATGAATGTTATTAAACACTAAAATGAGCCTTGTTAAGTGATGATTTTAAAAACATAAAGAAGCTCAATCAGAATCAGAAAAATTCTGATTCTGAAAGTGTATTTAATATTAATGTCAGACTTTCTGTTATCATTTTGTTCACATTTAACATTGGTCATGGTTGAAAACCACATATTTACATATTTTAAAGCATTGGTGTTGGTATCGGGATATTAGCCTTGGTATTACCTGGTATCAGATTGAATAGAAAATCACTGGTATCGCACACAACCCTAGTTCACATTCTTGTGTTTGAATGATGTATTCAGCATGGAGAAGAACAATGTACTGTTTGTTCTATATTATATCATAGATAAAAAAAACAGGCCACATTTTCAAGACAACCGTATACATGAAGAGATTCACATACTTTCAAAAAGTTAAATGAATTTAGCTTATCTAACCTACATGATGACTATGGCGATCAATACATATGGACATGTTTTGAGGCTGTTGTGTGACCACGTCCAAGGTTGAATATCTATAAAGGTACGTTTTAAGTCTTGGGTGAGACATCGATGATTCAGTAGTGGATCATTTGCTGCTGCTACATGTTTAATGATGTCCAGCCTTGCAGTGCTAGCACACTGCGATACATTTCTCTGGAAAGCAGAGCTCTCAAATGCCACGCAGCGAAACGGCAGCCAGATTTTTTGAGGAAAGCCTAGCCATGGTTGGGTGGGAGGGCCTTTGATGGGATTGCGCCTCGGCATGAATTCACCACAGCCTTTGATAGTGCTGACTGTTTCATCTTCTCCTGTAAGGCTCACAGCTGTGAACTAGCTGCTGTGAGAGTGCACAGCATTGCTGCTCGATAAGGAACGCATGATGGGTAGCCTATAGAATGGCTTGCAGACATTAAGCTGCACCTCAGGAGCAATGATACTGCCCTGGCTAGTACTGCAGTGGTTGATTCAAATGCTTTTATAATGGTCACCCTGCTAGAAAACCCAGCATAGACCAGCATGGCTGGTCACCAGCATGCGTTTTGGTTGCTGGTATAATGGTCAACCAGCATGTCTATGCTGAATGACCAGCTGAACCAGCAGCAGGCCAGCATAAACCAGCATGAGCCAGTTTAGGCTATAATGGAACTCATGCTAGTTGGCACTGTTAGAAGCTTCACTATATGGCCAACAGTATGTGGACACCTGACCATCACACCTAAAATAGCCTTGCTGGACATCCCATTCCTAAACCATGGTCATTAATATGGAGTCGGCATATGCCAGCACCAGGCCAGCACTAGGCCAGCACAAACCAGCATGAGCCAGTTTAGGCTATAATGGAACTCATGCTAGGTGGTACTGTTAGAAGCTTCACTATATGGCCAAAATTATGTGGACACCTGACCATCACACCTAAAATAGCCTTGTTGGACGTTCCATTCCAAAACCTTGGTCATTAATATGGAGTCCATGGTCATTAATATGGAGTACCAGGCCAGCACTAGACCAGCACAAACCCACATGTAAATAATGCTGTTTCTTTCAGCAGGGCTATGCGCCCCACAGCATAACATGCTATTATCTGGTCTTGTAACCCTGTTATTTAGATTCATGCAACCTAAACTAGTCAGAATATGGCTGCGTCCTGCTATGAGACAATTTAATGGTAGGGTTAGACCAGTATGACTGTAGAATAGCGCGGGTTGCATGCTCCATCTATAGGTGGAATAGAGGGATTTCAACAATGCAGTATTATATTTCTATTTTTCATAAAGTATCATCATTACACTTGATGTCCAGAGGTATCCATACACCTGGTACTTTCATCTACTTGATGTTCCATTGTGCACACAATCTGCTTAGAAATGCAAAAGAATGGGACAGTGTTTCTCAACCCTGGTCCTGGAGGCACCCTGCCCTGCACATTTTAGTGGATCCCCTCCGTTAACACACCCACTGAAACTCTGAAAGGGCTTGTTAATGAGCTGATAAGATGACTCAGGTGTGTTGGGAGCAGGTAAAGCACTGAAATGTACAGGGCAGGGTGCCTCCAGGACCAGGGTTGAGAAACACAGGAATCGGATGTTCTAGAGCAGCTGCCCGTGAGCCTTAAAGTCCCCCAGCACCGGGCGGTGGAGCAGCGGAATTGCATTTTCTGGAGTAATGGAGTGATGAAGTTCCATTCAATACCTTTGGGATGAGCTGTAGAGATCCAGAACCAACCATCCACCATCAGTACCCTAAGCTCACTCAAGCTCTTGTGGCTGAATGCAATCAAATCCTCACAGCAAAGCAAAGAAAACCTAAAAAGACAAAAAGAAGGCAAAAACAAGGAAACAACAAGGAACCAGTATTAGCACAATAGGACCCTCCCTCCTATTACAGGTGCACTTATACAGAGTCGCCACTAGGTGGCGAGATCCTCCACAATACGTTCCTCCTGTGAGCAGAGGCTGCAATGCTGATGCGGAAAAGCAATGAATGAATAAATAAAGAAATGAATAAAGAAAGAAATAAAACTGTAGCTCATTTTGGGTGGTGGGAAATAGCACCAGAAGTGAGAAATATGGGCGAATAAATAACATTTAAACCAAAGGTTTCGTTTTCGTTTTCTGACCGAAAAAAGACCCCTCTCCACCTCCATAAGGGGGCGTCTAAAGCTAGGCTTTCATCACCTGCAGGGCGGATGAAACACACTCACTCCTCATACATCAACACAGAGGTCCGCACACACCCCGAACGACCGGTGCCGGACAAAAGGGACACGACCCCTCTGTCCATGAGGAACCGAGGAGGGCTGCACTTCTGGAGCTGCTCTCAGTCACTGCGACTCTGCCCCGGCCCGGCTTGTGGACTGTGATCGCCCGGAGAGGATACCGAGACCCACGCTGATGGTGCTGCACGTTTGAGAAGTGTACAGGGGAGTGAACAGCACATAACGAGGCAGAACAGACACTTAGGCCATTTTTCTACTCGTGGGCAGCAGCAGTAGCAGCTGGGGAGAATCTGGACACTGCAGAGTAAGTCCGGCTTTGATTTCCTGGACACGCCACTGCGTGTGTTGATACCCCTATTTCTGAGCCAGCTTCATTCTAGTGCCACACCTGCAGGATAAATCCTCCCGTCCATGCGGGACTGAAGTTCCAATTCCCCGTACCACCTTAAATGTGCTGCGCCATTTAAGGTGGAACGGGGAATTCGAAGAAGAAGCTGCTGAATGGTTTGTAGTGTGCTGTGTAGTGACACTCCTGGCTAATCGAATGGTGGTTTTGATGTGTCTGGCTTGATTTTGAATGTACTCAGATGGTATGTCATGGATGGATGGATGGATGGATGGGGAGAGTGAAAGTGAAAAGCACTCAGATGAGCAGCCATTCACTATAGCAGGGGTTAATGTGATCATGCAGCAGTGTTGGAACTACAGGCCTGTAGCCATCATGAACTTTAGACTACTTTTCATGGCTTAGGCTCTTGTATGTTTCAAAATGATCCCTCGTCTTTCACTCATTCCATGTGTTTTCTACCTTTTTCTTCAAATCCTTTTAGACTCTGCTCCCAGTGGGCAGTGATTGTAGATGGGGTCTTATTTTTGCTCTGGCAGAGTCATTTTCTGTATTGCTCACAGCAAAGGAGCAGCTCCAACATGGCTGAGGCTAGTCAGGGAATGAGGAGATCAATATAATGTAAAGTGGTCCATCATCATCATCATCATCATCATCGTCTGTGATTTCATTCCACGTGGTTGTGTCTTTACACAGTAGGAATCCACACTATAGCTTACTTCACTTTGCACTGCCAGCCCAGATCCAGATTGGTTGACTAGACTGCAAAAAAACCCCACTTGAAATCTGATTTTTGCAGATCGCATCCAAACCACATTTGGAAGTGGTTTGAAATGCAATTCCAATTGGATATTCACAGAGCGCCTCAGTCTGGCTGCTCAAATTGGATTACAAAGTGTCTTTTGCATCATTTGCAAAGGCACAAACAATGCCGATATCAAATCCAGAGTGACAGAAGTGCTGGGATTTGCTGTGTACTTACTGAAGCAAGGATTATTACTATAGTAACCCATACAGATAGGTTGGTGATGTCTGGACACACAAATCTGTCTAAACACTTGCAAAAAACAGTGTGGACAGTTTTCTGAAAAGATCTGATTTAAGAAATATCTGATTTGCCTAAGCATAGCCTTTCAGACTGATAGGCCAGATGTGATTTTTGGCACCAGATTGAATCTAGATCGACGTTTATAGTCTGAACGGCAAAAAATGCAATCAGATTTTTGAAATCAGGTTTTTTTTGGAAATTGGATCTGAACCGCATTTGGTGGTTGTTTGGAATGTGACATGTTTGAGTGAGGCAGGGGTTCCACTTTTTCACAGTATCGTTTACAGTAAAGGATGTACATGCTAAAGTACTAAGCTGGTTGGAAACCTTAAGTGAATTCCATGTCCATCGTCACAACGAGCTGTATACTCCTAAGCCAAAGCGTGAACTCCTTTTAAATCATAGAAGTGAAATCTGCATTTCGCACACCTTTTCCTTCCTCTACTGGAGTCTTTGTAGCAGTCTGTTATGGCTGCTGTGGATGTCAGCCAGAGTCCTGAGTATTCCCATCACTAATGGAGAGGCATGTGCTATCTGATATGGGCAGGGCCTTTGGTGAGGATTCCTGGAGTGACTACTGGATGGGACTGAGGTGGTTTTAGCCCTCTGAGCTCCTCTGAGGCCTAGAGTTTTGTCCAACCTGCTGAGGAACAGTGCAGGCATAGCCATTGAACTCTTACTGAATACTGTGTTCCTGTGGGAGAATTTGTGACATCACACTGATGTTCAAAAACACAAATCATAAATTGCAGCTTGATGTCAGCCAGTTAGCCATCAGTAGGTAGTTAGTAGCCATCCATATTTTATGAATGGATCAGTACTATCAGATCTGGGCTTGTGGCCATAACTGGTCTTAGTTTATGCATTAAAACTTGGAATACCACCATGCCCCCCAGATTCTCCTGCTTTTACCTGTGAATGATCTGCCCTGTGAAGGATGCTTAAGACCTTCCCAGATAAGGGATTTTTCTATGGGACACATTAGACTATATAAGTATGCTGGGTTAGAGCAGAGCAAAGCATTGTAGACTATATATATGGCTCTTAATGGTATATTGAGCTAATGGCTTAAAACACTGTGGTATGCTCATACTGGTGTGCCCCTTTTTCATTGACCATTTGTAGGAAGGCTAAGTGAGCTATTTGTGTTATTCGCCTCGTATGGTATGGCTTGTTCTTTGGAGGTGATTTTTGGGAGAGGTCTCCATAGAAACTGCCAGCGTTTTTCCACTTCAGTGAACAGTTTTGTGACAGACCCATTGAACGGTCACTTAACTGAAAAGCTGGACAAAAAGGTGTTCTTTGTGCTCTAAATATAGGTACACTGGCACTCGGCCTAACAAACTGAGGCACATTTGAATTGTGAAAAGCAGGCTGAAAACAAAACTCTTGAATCTTTTGATGGGCCTATATAGATGCTCAGGTTGCAGGATCACGTGGTCCTCACAGAAGCTCGTGACATGGTGCTGTGCAAAAGTCAGAGACCACTGATATTTTGCTTTGAATTGCTTATACCAATGAGCAGTTGATGGAAATATTCTGTGGAAATAGTCTGTGTTTTCCATAAAGCACAAGTAAACAAATGTTAAGGTCTTTGCTAGTTGTTTGGCAAAAGCAAAATCGGCCATCATCTGATTTGGCTCTGAAGAAACTGGAATGTGAATGGGACATTGCTTTCCGATGATAGTTGCATATGATGGGTAGTTGTTTGACACTAGCAGTTTATAGCCTGTGTGAGTGCTGTTGGTGGTTTCGTATCTCATGCCAGCAGCCACAGTTCACCTCTCTCAGAGGCAGAATAGCTTTCCATGGTCCATCATTCTAATGTAAAGGAGGGCTGTGATGGCTCTGTTGGACCACTGTTTCCATTTATGTGCCTGGACCAAGGTCACGGTGCAGTGTTCAGCCTGAAGGCATATGCAGTCTTCAGCAGCCATATAAATCAGTGGGTGGAGGGTCTATTAGTTGACGCCTCAGGGCTTTGCTGCTATGTCTTGTGGTGAAGGAGGAGTCAGTGGTGGTTATGTTACCCACATAATCTAGGAACGGGGGCAACCCGTGATCATTAAAGGGCCCATATGATTAATAACATAATTTCTTTCCTTTTTTTTTTTATTCTAATAGTTTGATGTAGTATATAAACATTCAGTTTTGACACACCCTGGTCTGCACTGTCCATTGTTGGAAACCAGTCTGCAAAATCAGTCCAGTTTGAGGTCATTGTTGTAGTGATGTCACAAAATCCAACATATTTACATACATGCACCTACTCAGCCTACATTAGTTTAGCCCTACCCAGCCAATCGGAATCAAGTACATTTTCTTGTGGCAGTCTTAAAGGCACATTAACCAAAAACAGCTTGTTTAATTATAAGGGGTGAATAAGCAGGGAGGTTACAAAGGGGTCATAAAAATGAACTATGGCTGTTTTTGGTACATAGAACATCATAAGTGGACCTCAGGGGAAAAATAAAATACACAAAAAAGAAGGATATGAGCTCTTTAAATGGGACAGTATATACGGTCACCAGTAAAAGACACTCATTGAAGTAAATACTATTTCCATACGGACTCCAGGCAGGCATGCTGACTGTCATATGAGGCATTAGCTTCTTTACATAGTGCTAAAGGCCCAGTATGCATCTCATGTGATATGGCCACTGGCCCTGTCTTCTTAAGGGGAGATTCTAGTTCTGCATTATTCAGTCATTGCGATTGACAAAAAAGCCATTCAGAGTGATTCGATGTTGAATGCTTCATTCTAGAGAGAATTACCAACCTTAGATTTCTTTGCGGTGGTGGTGATGGGAGCCAGGATTCATGACGTTTACAATGAAATATAGCCAATTTATTTACTATGCAAAATGACCAGTGAACCTACATGTGTCATCTGAGTTTTTCGGTGTAACGATGATAAAATGGTGGTTTATCTTTGGGGACTGTTTTGTTCACGTGCCACTCCACCATGAATGGATCTCATAAAACAATGTTCCAGGCACCAGGCAGCCTGTTAGTGACCATTTCATGTGATAACTTTTAGTTAGGCAACTCTGTAGCCCCCCATCCCCCACCCCCGGGTTGCTATCAGCACCATGGTAAACAATTCTTATTGAGGGTTCTGTAGAACAGCGCATTTCAAACCTCTCTGAATGACTGTTTACATATTAATGATGGATTTATTCAGATTATGCAAACATTGAAAAATCAGAAGAGTTCCCTAAACCCTACTGAAATCCAGTGGAGTCTGCAGTGCAGATGAAGGTTTACTCTGTTTATTCGTGGTGACATTATTAGGGAACGGCTCATTAGACTGATGGCACTTGGCTCATTATAGTCCATTGATGGGCAAAACAGAAGAGTAGAGGGAAACACAGGCGCAGCATCGAAACGATATAAGAATCATGATGAGTCTAACCAAACGGTTTGGCTTGCTCACCCAAAGCACGGAGTTCAACAGGGCATTGCTCAACATGCAACCAAATGGTCTCATAAACCACTGACCCAATGCAGCTGGCTGCGTGCTGGGTTTGCCAAAGTTCATTCATTTCCTTCTAACCTCGTCTTTCTGCACTTCAACTTCTGGGGCTTACAGGTGTGAGCAGTTGTTGATTCAGTTGTTGGCACCAATGGAATGCAAGTTCATCCTGTGCCGGAAACATGCTAGCCATTCGGCATGTCCACTAAGTGACCCTGTCTGATTGATTTTACGGCAAGCCTTTTGATAAAGTATGCTGGTCACTTATTGATGTTCTCTAATGCTTTAAAGGCCCCGTGTTCCACTGAAGTCCACTCATATCGTTTACCTGCTTTTATTTACTCGTGTCTTTCTCCCTTAGAATTAGACAGGCTGCTTTTCTTGCTGTGCTTTAAAGGCTGTACATTCATGTGACATCAGCACCATGCCAAACCATTCCACTTTTTTTTTTTTTTTGCATCTGCCACTTATTCTAAATGTAGTTGATCAGGCAAGCGCAAGTCTGGAGTCCAGTTTTGCTTTTTTTAGTTTAGCGCTGGAGTTCTGAGGCTAATATTGCTAAAAAAACCCCACTAAAATTCTACAGTCACATCCCTTCTCGACTCACTCAGAGCGCATCCAGCTCTTCGTTTAGGGCAGCCGAATGCTGCAGCCGGTCATTTTAAACAGGTGCTATGTGTTCTTCTGACTACTAGTCACATGTACGTCACGCAGGCAAAATAAAGCTTTGGATTACATATGCGATTTCTGTAGTTTGACCTATGAGATTTCAAGTAGTAACCTTGAATTATACCGAAATACATATGTTTAGCAGCAGGAATAATAGACATTTCATAGTAAGTCGTACTGTTCCCAACAAGTCTAGGCCAACTTATTGATTGGCTGTGTGTGTGTGTGTGTTTAGAGGAAGTTTATGGGGATGTAGGTACAAATTTGGGTATTTATTGACTTATATATATTTGTAAGCGACATGAGCTCTGGCACTACAGAAATAAATGACACTAAGCGTGATGGACTGCATGTTTTTTAAGACTGTATATGAGTACAGGTACATGGTTTTTAGTACTTGCATATACCAATAATATGAGTAATTTATTTAGAGTCAGGTGGTTGTTGATAATAAGTGCAATGTATTGAAATCATTAAAATCTTGTTTTGAATGATGTGCATTAGCTAGCTTTGTTAAATTAGATAGCTTGGATCGAGCACAGCTGCAGTGTAGAAGAGCAAGTTTTGTGCCATGTCAGCTGTAAGTACAGTATGTTTCATAGTTTGGATCCTCATCTGTGTCTGTCTTCACCAGTCTCTGTAGTACAGTGACAGCATAAATCACATCCGAGGATAACGCATCCCGAGAGCTCATTTGTGGAGTTGTACGTCTTGTTGAGTTTATTGTTTGTTTGGTGGAGCTGTAGTTAAATGTCCTCTTTAGGCACAGTGTAGCCGTACACTGTGCGAGTCTTTTTGGTGACAGCTTACACCTTATGCTTGAGTAGACCATCATGTGTGGACAAAGCATACAGTTTATGCGCTCATGCTGTATGAAAACGCCCAGTCTGATCATGGTATGTGAAACACAGTCTCTACAGACAGTTCCCCAGGTAGCAAGAGGATTGCAGGCCGAAGTTGTCCATTGGCTTTATGCATAGTGTTTTCCAGGTGGCCAGTAGAGTATTAGACAATTCCATTTTTCATTTCTCATTTTCCAATCTGTCTCTGAGTTTCTTTCTTTCATTGTTCAATGTAAATTAATTTAGTAAGTAATTTTAATTTAGCATAGTGTCAGCGAAATGATTTTATATTACGCTTAGTCTTTTTGAAATTTTCTCTCAATTTTTATCATATTTGTCTCTATTTATTTTCCTCAATAAAGGCTGTGTGAATTTAAAATCTGTTTAAGAAGATTAAAAATTGGGTGGGCTTTTTGTGCAGGACAGTAATCTGAGTGGTCAGAGAGTGGCCCAGCAGTGGCTTCCGTTCAGCAGGGTGCCAGTATATACTTTTTATCTGGGTCTGTCCACTGATAATTATGAATAAAGCTGTTTCATTTAAAGCCACAACATCCAAGCTCTGAGCAAACATGGAGAGAATGAGCCGCCACACTGTGCACTGAAACTATATGCAGGCGGTGATGTATTTGGGTAAGACAAGACAGTCTTTCTATAGCCTATTTTACAAAGACAAATAAAAATCATCATCATATTAACGTTTGTAACTTTATATAGTTCTTTTCAGTCAAACAGAGTCAGCATATACAGAGTTCATGGTAGAACTTCTGTTGATGTTCTCCTCTGGGTTTGTTAGCCTACATGTGTTCACATGTATTGGGAAGTAATTGGGTTGTGATTGGGATGAGCTATGTACACTATATTGCCAAAAGTATTCACTCACCCATCCAAATAATTGAATTCAGGCGTTCCGATCACTTCCGTGGCCACAGGTGTATAAAACCAAGCACCTAGACATGCAGACTGCTTCTACAGACATTAGTAAAAGAATGGCTCGCTCTCAGGAGCTCAGTGAATTCCAGCATGGTATTGTAATAGGATGCCACATGTGTAACAAGTCCAGTCGTGAAATTTCCTCACTTCAGATCAGCTCAAGAACAGTGCGTAGAGAGCTTCATGGAATGGGTTTCCATGGCCGAGCAGCTGCATCCAAGCCTTACATCACCAAACGCAATGCAAAGTACCTTCCCAGAAAAGTTGAAGCTGTTATAGCTGCAGAGGGTGGGCCGACATCATATTAAACCCTATCGATTAAGAATGGTGGGTCGCTCAAGTTCATATGCATGTGAAGGAGGATGAGCGAATACATTGTACATTGCAATATGCTAAGATAGATAGATAGATAGATAGATAGATAGATAGATAGATACTTTATTGATCCCGAAAGAAAAAAAAGCAGTCAGTAGCAGTTTCACAAAAACAGCACAGTAAAACAAATACAAAATAAAAAACAGGGTTGTGCAGTATGAAAACCTAAATGGGTAGGTCCCGGCTCAGCAGTATTATTAGCTATTAACTATAAACAATACATAGTGTAATACATAGTGTATAAAATGCAGTGTACAGTGTGTTCCTGGCGGGAATGTATCAAGGCAGAATATTTAAAGTGACCAATCGCCGACTGCCTCAGTGTCAGCAACACTCTTGACCATACACATTATTTTATGCCTATATACAATTTTTTTTACTGCTATAAGGCAATGAGCATGGTTATGGGCCTATACCCAGTACCGGTATTGATGCGTCTCTAGGATCATCCATCAAATGAAATAATGTAAATACAGTATGTGAGACTGGTAACATCTTTTATACAGAAAGATGCACTAGAAGTCACCAAGTAAATGCCTCTAATTAAACTAAACTACCACCTGCCTTTTTTGTCTGGGAACTAGCACGTAAGCAACCAAATGAGATATTCTGTACGTTTGGAAGGACATTGTCCTCGCCGTTTTAATCCCAGTCTCCCAAAATAAGATTTACCGACAGACTGGTAGCCCACATTACACGGTGCCACTGCAGTACAGTTAATGCCACTGACATTTGCAGCTTATCTACAATCAGCCAACCTACATAAGCAGTAGTGTTCTGATACTGAGACGTGAGCCTGTCCTAATATATTGGGCACATTCAAGTGCAACCTGAAGCAAGCACATACTAAGGAAAGTAGCTGGGTGGTGCTTCATGTGCTCGCAGCAGTGTTGCTGTTAATGGGGCTGTTTTAAGAGCTGCTATAGTTCGGACTGCTTGTAAAACGTGAGAGCAAAAACATGCAAGGCTGTCTGCTAGCTTCCAGTCTGTGCTGTGATTCCCCTCAGAACCTTCTTTTAAGTCTTTTTGGGCCATTAACACAGTCTGTATATGGGTCATCATAAAGGAACCATAACCTACATTATTTGCTGAGGTCTGCTTAGAAAGTTTATCTACTAAAACAACAGTAATCTTTTCATTATCTTTAGAAGCAGTCATGCTCCTTTTTATTATTCTGCCTATTTATTTATTTATTGATTTATTTATTTATGTCATGTCATTTATATATACAGCTTTTCTCTGTTCTGGTTGGCGATTGGTTATTGTGCATTGTATATGCATGTAAATCGTCTGCGAAGTTGTAAAGCTAAAAGTACACACCAGAAGGAGAAACTCGGTCCCATAGGGACAGCTTTTCTCAGCTGCCTGAAATATGTTGTTGCACTTTTCTCTGTTACAAGGTGATGTCATCTTGTAACACAGTCCTTAATGCCGGCCTACCAGCAGGCTTTGCACACACTCACACACATGTACAGACAACTAAAACAGTAAAAACTCAAACCACACTGATACGCTCTGCTCCAGTCTAACCTGGGGAAATGGAACAGATCTGCCAACTTGTTCTACCTGACTTCAGTTTGGAATTTTGGGAAAATTGAAGCTTGTAAATCTATTCTGCACCAAAAATAAAATAATGAACTTTAGAAACAAGAAAAAAAGCATAATCAGTCACCCTGTTTCAGATATAGTTGTGTGCAAGTGCCTGTGGTCAAATGGTTTTGGTTCTGGTTTTGGTTCTGGTTTTGTTGCATAAAAAGTTGTTCTGTTTTGTTTTGTTTCAGAAAAAGTTACCTAAAAAAAAAAAAAAAAAAAAAAAAAAAAAGCTATTGACTCGGGGTGGTTTTGACCGAGTGGCGCTTCACTAGTGTTCCAATGCTACATCAAACTTTTCATTCCATGATTGATTCCATAGAAAATTCCATGACAGGGCTTCTTAACGTATTTAATGCCAATAAGTCATAATGAGAAAATTTGGCCAGCTTAGAAAGAGCCTCACAGGCTTTTCAGAGCCACTCTTCATCACTTGTTCTTTCAAATCTTCCTTCAGCGCTTGCCACGCTCTTTCTGATCCATTCTCAAAGTAGTTGTCATCCATGCTCAAAGCTGTTGTCTAGAGGCAGTTTGCTGGGAAGGCATGAAATGAGCTAACTGCGAAAAGCAAGGAAGAAGTGAGAAAGCAGTGTTCAGGTCGACTGACCAGCGAGAAGGACTTCTCAGTTGAGTGGAAGAACATCTGTTTTAGCTCACTTGCGTGTCTGAAATGATTTCCAAAGGCAAGAGAAATGCCTCGAATTCCTGCTTTTCCAGGGGCTGCTTTTGACAAGCAGAGCACAGAGCATCCATAGAAGCTTTATTGATGGAAGATGTTATTAATTGAAAAAATATGGTCTGAAATCTTAAAAGCCCTCAAGTATGTTTCTGCTGGACCGCAGGACACCCATTTACCGATTATGTTGGTGAAGGCACGTGAATTACCTGCCGTCTTCTGCTAAAGTAGCAGAGATTTAGAAGTAGTGCTGGATCTCATCACTGTCATCATACAGTAAAATTCTCATAAGCAGGTTCCGTGCTGTGCATGCTCAGTCTGAGAGCCTGCATTGGAGGGTTTGCATACATCACTTTGTACTGACTGTATTTTAGCAATGTGCTGCAAGTTGTGGGAAGATAAATACGCAAATCAGAATATTCCAGATATAAATAGTCGTCCCTTTTTGTGATGGATGCCTTTTTGTGATGTGAACGAATTAAAACAATAAAACAGCAACAAAATGACCAATCAGAGGTCTGAAGGAAAAAGATGTTCCACCATGCCAATTTTTAACAGGTTCAATAGATCATGGTAACCAGCTCTGGCACAAGTACTGGCACTCTATGGGTGGAAAAGGGGTATTAGAGGTGCTAGTTTAATTTCTTCATGCATGGTATAACTTTAATAAGCCATCATAAATCCCGTCCAGGAGTTATGTTAATGATTTATACTGGATTCATATATATGGCTTATGGGAATCTTATAGGAGTCACCTAATCAGCTAAACTGTTGGCTAGCCTGCTGTCTACTTTTGTGTGTCAGATTTGCAGGGGCTAATTGAGTGAACGAGGATGCTCGGCTTCTTCACTTGAATGTCAGTCAACAGTCCAAACCACACCCGAACAAATGAACGTGTATTTGGTTCATTGTCTTTCTGTCACCTGTACAAGGTGGAACAGAACATTGGATTAAGAATCTGCTGGATAGGAAACCAAATTCAGCCTTGTTTGAAGATGAACATCAGCTGTGCCTGCTGATAGTTCGGTTCCTTGGAAAGGGTGTTAAAAGTGATGACATCACCTTCCCAGCCTTTCCAGTTGTTGTTGTTGTTGTTGTTGTTGTTGTCATTGTCGTCGTCTATGTATGTATGTACGTACATTTGGGGAGGGTCATTTGGGGTGGAGTTGAGACTGTTAACAGTCTTGGATTTGGCAGCTGCTCTTTGTTAAATTGTTAAATTGTTTGAGGTTCACGGTGTGTCTCCTTATTCAACTATGACAATGTAAATGTGGGTAGGTAGCTGTATTTCCATGTGCACACCTTAATATGTTCACAATCTTGATGCACGTCTGTTACAATCGGGAATCACTTTACACAAAGTGTACTTGAGCCGTGTATCTATGGTGCAGTAGTGACCTGATGTCCAGACTGGCCCTGAGAAACTGCTGCTTATGCTAGTTGAGCGTGTAGCAGGTGGGGAGTTAGCATCTGAACGCTGTGCTGAATTTGCACATGCGGACTGAAAATATGATTTGGAACAAAACAGCGTCTCGCTGGCCATAAAGAACGTGTGGTTTGTGTATTCTGTCAGTGTAGCCTGTTCCTCTAGAGCACAGCAGAGATTCTTTCTAAGACATTAGATATTTCATAGACAGCTGTGTCCAACCTTTTTATAACCTTCTTGTTATGATGTATTGTCTTTTGAAAATTAAAAACAGACTTTGGCCAGAACGAACATGAGGCTGTGAGCTGTAGCACAGTGTTAGGAGGGATTCAGTAGGTCAAACGGAATTCAGCAGGTCAAAGATTTAGAAAGTCATGAAGGAATAATGGAGCCCCTCCAGATGAGCCAATGAGCTAACACTAAGGGCAAACTGGTACAGTGTAGTATGCTAATGAGGAAAGTAATGAGGCAGTGCATTCATGTTTTTATATTTGCATAGTATAATTTAATACACTTTAATTTATAGTAGAATAATTTATATATAACTTAATACATATAGGGCTACACAGTATATTGTTTCAACATTGTCATCGTAATGTGCGCATGTGCAATAGATCGCAAGACATGAAATTTGTAGTAGGACAAATTAAATGAAACATGTCATGCTACAACTTGCATGGTTCCTTGATTCTGATTTAAGGCTACAGGGATACATGGAGAAGAGTAGTCACAGCGTTTACCCGCTTTTGTGTTTGGTGCATTGAAACTGTTTATGTTTAAACTCATAAGAGTGTTAAAAAGTCATTTCCCAGATTTTTTATTATTAATAAATAATGTTTTCTGAATATTGATGTTCAAGTCATCTGGTGAAAGCTCCTAAACATATTTTTATTTTCATATCACAATACATACAGCAGGGAAAAAAATTGCCATGTCAGTCGCTATGGGAGCTGGATAAGTTTTACCTGGGGAGGTGCTGTGATTGTGATTAGTGACAAGATCTTGTAATCTTCAATCTAGTACAAATCTGCAACATTGATCGTTTTTAAGTATGCTAAGTAATAATTATAAAGTGAATTACCTTCTATAAATTGTTTGAAGCACCCTCAGTAGTAACATTCGCGCTCGAATCAACATCTCGGTAATAACAACACTGCTTAATAGAATTTAGTTCTTTTTTTCGTCTCTTTAATGTGACCAGAAGACGAGGCTGCCAGCTAAATTGAAGCTTGATTTGACTTGTTCCCTCCTGTATGCTATGATTATTGCACCATCATTTGGAATTGACCTTGATTGTGTCACCCCACACTGAAATTTTTAGTGTTCGTAATTGTGTTTTTGGGGACTTCTAGAATGGATGTACATGCTTCAGTGTTCCCAAGACACAGTATTTTTCTCATGCTGTACATTTGTATTCACCCTCTGAAACTCTGCATTGTTAGAGCTCCTGTGTTTTTAAGCTCCGCCTCCAGATCAGCCCAGTGGGCTCTGAATAGTCAGATCGCCTGCTCTGTTCTGATTAGTCAACCCCCAGAGTGGCATTTTGTTGCAAAATCCACCCCATACAGACGGTCAATTAAGGCTGTGTTACAAGATGACACCACCTTGTAACAGAGAACAGGGTCTGAATTCCAACTAGCCATTTTCAGCTAAGAAAATTGGTTTCTGTGAGAGAGAGTTCTTCCCTCTGGAGTGTTATTTGAGCTTTATGACTCTGCAGACCTTTTACATGCACAAAGCCTACATAACACACTAAAGAAACGGGGAAAACATCAAAGAATGATAGGTTCCCTGTAATGTTTGGAAGCGTATGGCATCTGTTGCATAATGCTGAGGTCGGTGTCCATGTGATGACTTTTTGGTCATGGCTATTTGGGAAATTTGGGGAAGTTGCACAGATCCTATATCCTATCAGATCAGCCAGTTAAATCAATCAACATTAAAAAGCCCATATCTTGGAAAATCTAATTTCCCTCACTTTTTGGAAATAAAGGAGTCTGATGTAACATGTAAAAATTGACAAATTTCAGCAATTACGGTTAATTTCCCAGCCCATACAGTGCATATGTGGAAACTATATGCTGCAAACACTAGCAGGGTTTCAGCTTTGTGTGCTCTTCTGAGTGAGCCTGCAGGGCAGCCAATCAGAACAGAGCACATTAATTTTAGATCACTCTTAAAGCCACAATAACACAATTTGGGCCCTTTAAATTAAGCTTATCTGGCTACACTAATTTCCATTTCTAGTCCAAGATCTAATAAAGCCCAAATAGAGCTTTAATTTAATGAGCAAAACTGACACACATTACAGTCCTGTTAAAATATAAAATCTGCAGCTCATTGAGGTGTCTAGCGACACAGGGACATGGTGAATTATGACGCTGTGAAGTGGCATTGAAAACGATTGGCTCTAACTAAGGCTGTGTACGAAATGGCACACTACTGTACTGCACACTGCATACTACAGTAGTATGAACTGCATACTGTATACTGCCCCCTGTGTGTAGTATTCAGTACAGCAACACGTTCTAACATGCAATGTAGCATACTAATACAGCCACATGACCCGTTACCTCACATTTACCTCAGAGCTGTTATTACTGTATCCACTGTTTAGAGCTAGCTGCTGCTATTGATGCTTAATTCACTTGAAATACGTTTAGCCTAGCTGTTAGCTACCCTCGGCTATTTCACTCTAAAACTGATCCTCTAAAGAGAGTTCATCTTTTATTCATCTTCAGACCTGTATAGTTAAACTTTCTAAGGCTCATTCTGATGAACATATACCCCACTACAATCACTACACCCACATTTATACTCAGGGCTAGCTGCATTTTACTCCCCAGTGTTACCAGCCACCGTTTTCCCTGGCTGAAGCAGGCTGAGAGCTGGTGAGGCCGTGGTGCACGATGGGATGCAGTACACCATGAAGGTAGCTCCCCCTGTATGCTCCCCTGTGAACACCATCCGGGTATCTTCAGTGCACTACAGATTTTCAATTTGGTCACATACTGCAGACTACATACTACTTTTAGGCACAGTCTGTACGTGAGCAGTATGTAGTATGCCATTTCGAATACAGCCTAGATCTGCGGACCAGTTGTACATGGCGGGTCAGAGGTCCCCAGCTTCTGCTCTCTGAACTTTTGGTTCCTACCAGGATTTGGTTGTGGTAGACGTGGGAGAGAAGCTCATAACTGCTGTTTCTCCTTTTCCCAGTTTATGTGATAAGTCTTTATACATGTACATTTGAAGAAAAGTGTGGAAGAAAACGGAAGGTTGGCGTCTCTGGTGAGTTAAGTCACTCAGTAGCTAGCTAGGTTAGCTAGCAGGCTAACCAGCCAGTAATGCTAGCCACGAATACGAGCAGTTAGGTTTCCATAGAAACCTCATACATGCCCACACACAACAACGTGAGGACTCTCGAACACACCATCAAGAGACAAACGTGGGGTCACATAAGCGACTTATAAGTATAGGTTTAGCCTGTAGATTTTCTGTTTTTGCTTTGTAATGAAAATCCAAATACTGATTTGAACTACAAAGTAACATTATTAAAATGGGTAAGAATTAAAATAGGTAAGAACTGAGAAATCAGTCTTTGAGTTTGAATTAATATATTCTGCATTATCTACGAAATATATCCCTAAAATTGAAAAACAGTTTTGTGTTTTTGTTAACTTCACCACTCTTAAAGATGATATTTTGTCCAGCCCTTATAACCATTTGTATAAATCACATTTTAGATGCGCTGTCAGCAAGAAATGTCAGTTTGTCAGTTAAACTAGTCCTATGAAGTGTGGATTGTTGTGCTGGAATGACCTCCCTGTGCCTGATGACCAGACTAGCCCTAAGACCCTGCCATTGTTTCTGCTGGTTGTAGCTAATACGCATGTGACAGACAGGGAATTAGTGTTCGGACACTGCGAGACATATGATCTTCATTTCCTGAATGACTCCTAGTCCGCAGCTGAACGTCTCTCTGAAGAGCAGAATGTGGCCAAGATGCTGACTGCGCCGGTGGACGATGTTACATTATGTAATATTCAGTGTGACGACTCTGACCCACTAACCCTGAACGCCACGCTGCAGAAAAAGAGCTGTTCTGTGCCCCCGTTTGCTGTTGGGGTCCTGAGTGTGCTCGTTTTTGTAAGGGCTGCTGTTTTTGCTGTGGCAGCTGAGTGCATTATTGAGCCGGCGGGCCGAGCTCTGCGGCGTTTTGTGCTGCATCCTGTCGTGTCATCCCGGGAGTGAAATGTGCTGAGTGGGCGCGCCTGAGCCAGCCAGCCTGTGTGTGCTCTGCATCAGCTAGGCTCAGCTTAGCGTGACGCTGATCGTTAGCACCTGATTATGGGCAGATGCTGAGGACTGTGAGTGCTGCGGCTGGTGCTAGGGATGCTTTTATACAGTCCAGTAGACAGTCAATGGAAATGGTGGTATTCTGATTCCATTAGTGATGTTCAGTGGCATAACGTGGATCGTGGATTTCAGTGCCATGCCACCCGTTAACTAATGTTAACCTACATGTTTACACTAGATTAGCATGTAAAAAGTGTGTTATTTACAGTTCACTATAAATAACAATCCACCAGAATGTATACCAGAACCGTCCGGACAGCAAGCATATTTCTGTCTGCTGGCTCGATACAGTTCGCAGCCCGCTGACCATTTTTCACTGCTGGACCATCCTTGGACCACCCAGATTATTGTCCTGCACACAAGTTCTGATTATAGTTCTAACTAGTTTTTCTGATACTAACTAGTTAGTATCAAACAGATTTTTAATTCACAGGGACTTTTATTTTTAAAAATAAAGCAACTCAAATATTAAGTAAACCACCAGCAACTCCAGGTCACGGATGGGGCAGTAGGCAAACGGTCAATCTGAGTGAGTAAAATCAAGTGACTGGAGTGACAGATCTTCCTGATTGTTACATTCTCAGATTTATTTTTGCACCGTCTCGTGTGTTCAAACATGGAGACAGCATGAAGGGTAGTTGGGGGAGGGTGGGATTTACCTACAAGGAGGCAAGGGGGCGTTTACAATTTGCATATCCATGCATCTTCAGTCTTGCTGATTATGGAGGTGTAGGGATAGTCCTGTCCCATTTTCAGTAGCTTCTTGAGCATAACTGTAATAAATAAAAATATGTATTCATTATTTTAAGTTATTTTTTTTAACATACAGACCAGGGCCATATTTACAACAATAACGTTTCACCAAATTTACAATCAAATGCACTGTAAAATGTCTTCACTTAACACAACTTTAAGGGAATAAACAAAACAAAAATAGCTAAGTGCAATTTTTCTGACCAGTATTGTGACTTAAATATTGCCATATAAAGGGCATTCACTTTCTATCAACATTAAGGTTATTTTGCTATAAAATACCAGAATATTCATTTAGTTTTGTAACTTGTTGCTTGTGTTGGGTGTTTCATGGCTTTTGACTGGTCTAACTAATTTCTAGTGGATTCACAGGCTCGTGTGTCATTACGTTCAACTTCCCCACTTGAAAGTTGTGACCATGTTGTTAATAATTCGGGCTATCTTTAAAGATGCTGCTTATGCAGTTCTGATTATTTAGCCATACCCTTGTCTAATTACACAATTTGTTCTTTTGTTCAAATGAAAATTAGCAGAACATGTCATTTGACCAGGAGCGCCCAGTCTCTGGGGGTATGACTGCATGCATATGGTGTGTTAAATAAAGACTGGACACTGATTTGGACGCAGCGACAGCAGCAGCATACCGCGAATAGTGTTGTAGTGCTTTATTCTTCTCCACACTCGTTCACTCCTGTCTCCTGTTTGTACAAGTGGTGTTTGTTATATGTGGAGGGTTGTTGGAAGTGTGTGTGTGTGTGTGTGTGTGTGTGTGTGTGTGTGTGTGTGTGTGTGTGTTTGCGCGCACACACGCGTGTGTGTATGTGTGTTTGGTGGGGGGGGCAGTTGGATGGGAAACACATGGCAGTCTGCAGGGTGTCGGGGAGCGGGGCAGGGCAAGGGCAGAATCCACACATTCCTCTTCTCCCTCGTGGCGAACCTCCTCATCTTTCAAACGCTCTGACCCTCCGTCCCTCTGAGTGAAGCTGGAGTCCAGAGGCTCAGACAGCCTGTCTGGAGTCCTTTTAGGAAACGTATGGTGGCCCCTTACAGAGAAGCGGGAGGATGGTGCACACAACTGTCGTCGTTTGAGCGGCAGTGTGTCAGAATCCAGGTCTGGGATTGATTTTGCTTTCCCTCCTCTACTGTAATGATTCCCAGCCCTGGAGATCCCCTGTCCTGCACATTCTGGTGTTTTCCTTCTATTAATACACCTGATCCAGCTACCTGGTGCACCCACACAGGCATTGTTTGGTGGCGTTGAGCACAAGCAGAACTCTAATGGGAGACTTTTCATATTTTGTGTGCATATAAAAGGCTCCTCTCTTTCCAAAGATCAGGTGTAGATTTTTGCCATGTAATGTATATTGAATTGGAGCACTAAGCATAAAGTTCTACAGATAGCAGATTATGGGTAACTGGGTGTACTGTTAATCTAATCTAGTGGTGTGTGTAATTTAGTGGTGGTGTTTCTGAATTCTGCCTTAATTAAATTAAAAAGTTATAACTGTTGGGCTGCACAATGTATTCTTCCAGCATCGTCATCATAATGTGCCCATGTGCAATACTCACATCGCAGGACGTGCAATGTTAAGTAAGACAAATGAAATGAAACATGTCATGCTACAACTTATTTGCTGCCTGATACAAAGGAAGAGCTTGCACAATTCCTGGACTCGGCTCCTCGGATACACAGAAACATGATGCTCACTTGTTTTTTTTTGTGTTTGGTGCACTGAAACTGTTTATGGAGCATTAAAGTTCAAGAACCCCCCACCCCCACCCCACCCCCAATCATTTTGCAGTTGATAATCCTATCTAAATATTGATGTTCAAGTCATCTGGTGAAAATTCCAGAATATTTTTTCATATTGCAGTACATATCACACAAAATTGGAATGTCAGTTTTTTCCAAAATCATGCAGACCTGCTACACTGTATGACCCACTGTATGTGGGAAGCTTTCTGTGAGCGCCAGATAGTAAGGCATACTACTCCAGAGTTCAGTGGCGGCCTGTGTTACAGAAGTCTGCCTGATGCTTGCCATTGTGCATAGTGATCTTAAGCTTGTGTGCAGCTGCTTGGCTATGGAAGCCCATTCTGTGAAGCTCCCAGCACATAGTTCTTGTGCTGATGTTGGTTCCAGAGGCAGTTTGGAACGGAGAATACAACAGAGGATAGGGAATTTTTACACGCTATGTGCTTCAGCCCTTGGCGGCCCCACTCTGGGTTTGCGTAATCCACTGCCTAATGTCAGAGCTGTTGTTGCTCCTAGACGCTCCCACCTGTAAACAGTGGCTGAAACGATTAGGAGGGAGGAGCGTTCACATACTTTTGGGCATATAGTATAATATAGTAAGATATCAAACTTTGAGTTGCAGAACTTGGTTGTGAGCTAACAATAGCGGTATGTGTTGGAACTGAAGTTTGAATGAAACGTTCACTAGCTCCTCTACCAGAAACAGGGCTAGTGTTGCAGGACCTTGTTCTTGTTGTGGTCAGGGTTAAATGAGGATTGCTCAAACGTTGTAGGGAATTTTGCAATGCCCTCCAGAGCGCCTGCAGAGCTGCTTACTTAGCCAAAACTGCTTTCATAGAACTCTCATAAGAGCTCCACCATGTTACCTTTCGTCTAGATCTGTGTTTCTCCTCTCTCTCTAATGGATTGTGCCATCTTAAGTTTTTCGTGTTTCTACATTGAGCTGGAAGGGATTTTTGGATGTGGCCGTGACGCTGTTCAGTGTCAGGATGAAACATTAGAGGGAATAATGTATTGTAGAAGTCTCATACAGTATAAACATTCACAGCTGGACTGTATGAGAGAACACGATTACTAAGACTGTAAATCTTTTCTGACATTCGTGGCACACAGGGCTGAAATTACAACCAAGAAACTGTGAGCAGTCCAGCAGTGCTGCAGCACAGATCAGTTCCACATCCCTGTGCTGAATGAAATGTGAGTGCATACGCCTCCTCTGTGTTAGAATACAGGGCGTGGTCAACTGAACAGATTGCAGTCAAGAAGGTAGTGGTTGTGGGTGACACGGGTTCCTCTGATATACAGGTTTTGTCACTACCGCTATGTTGATATGCCACAAATTACAGCAGCACAGTATACCGTTTCAGCATGGCCATCGCAAAGGCATTACACAGTAGTTGCATGTTGAGTTGGGCTGAAAAATGCATCGATTTTCTATCAATATTGCAATTTAAGAGTGCAGTAATTCAGCTGCAATTTTAGTTGAAGCCTGTTCTATCAATAATCTTGTCTTAAATGGGGAACATTAACCTAATACCAGAGCTTGTAGTGAATTAAACCAATCAGAAGCAGCTAAACAGCTAACCACAGCTGACTAGCAGTCTGGCTTGACGGGAAGCCTGAAGACGGTTCTATATTGCAACTATATATTCTTCCCATATCGTTCAGTCCTAGTTGTGAGTTGCCTGCAACATGATTTCCATGAAGCAGTTGAATGCAACAATTTCCTGAACTGTTTTAATAAGATCCTTTTGACAGGGTTTTGAAGGGAGATGCAGGACCCTTTACATTATGTAGCCCAAGTGCAATTCTGTTTTACCTAGCAACTAATGTTGCATGGAAGTGTTGCTGTGTAAAGTGAGCCTAAGAGACGCACATATGAGATAAAAGCAACATTTAAAGGAACATTTCTGCAACGTTTTTGTCCAGGTTTAGAGAAGCCGCTATGTGCTTTACAGCCAGTTGTCTTTTTTTGGTTGTAAGAAAGCTATACTGTATTTATGGTTTTGTCCGATGCAAAAAGCGAATTAGATTTATCATCAAATGTTAAATATGGTTTGTATTAAAAGGAAAGGAATACCAGAAAAATGCCATTATTAATCTGTAAAAAAGGTTTGGCTGTTTTTCCAAAATGGTGTTATCTGAAAACAGTCTGCATCATTTAATAAAGTACACTTCACTGTGATAAATACCAAAACCGTCAGCAGTCATTATACCATGATGTGCATTTTTTTGGCCATACTGCGTACTACAAGGAGAAAGCATGCCCTAATGATCGAGAAGCTCTGTGAAATGATGCTTGTGTGTGTTTTTGGGTAGGCATGTTGAGCGCAAGTGAAGAAACTGGATTGGCTTTAGGCAAAAGGAAGGAACTGAATGCCTCCCCTTTCAAACTCTTCAGCATTATTGAGAATGCACAGAAACTCCGGATGCTGCAGTGAAAACACAGCAGATTGCTTTAGTGAGGGAAACACGGCCTCTCTCTCACTCCATTGTCTCCCTTAAAGATGTTACTCACTCATAATCAATCTCTCTCTCTCTCTCTCTCTCTCTCTCTCTCTCTCTCTCTCTCTCTCTCGCAGGATGTCTGAGGCGTTGTCACAGCAGGAGAGGCTCCAGGCTATAGCAGTAAGTCAGACGCTCATGCCACATGTTCTCTCGGACCCCCTGACTGCACCCTCCTCGCCAAATCGCAATTTGGAGAAATATCAGATTTCCACATTTTCTTCTTCTCCCTGAACAGAGTCGATTAGCCTAAAGTCATAAACGTTGCTTCTTTAGTTCTGGGCTGAAGCTGTGCGACTAACGTAACTAGCAAACAATGGAAGCTGAGACCTTCTGAATCACCATTGTTCAAACTGCATGTCTAAGTCATTACATGCTTGCCTCAAACAACAGACATCTAAGTGAGCAGTGATCTCATATGGACCTGCTTCTGTCGTTTTTGACACGAACGTCAGAAGGCCTAATGATTTTTGTATGTATGTTTTTAGTTCATTTTTATTCAATATTTTTTTCCTCTGTTGTATGTGTCAAGATATATAGCTATTGCATTGATAAAGACTTCAGGACCTGAACCAAAGACCTGATGTGTCAGATTAAGTACTAATTGGAACCAATCATGTTTTGACTTACAGTGGCTGGGCACAATTTTATATAAGAGGGAAGAATGTTCATCTAGGCCTTCCAGAAGTCTAATAAGTCTAACCAGATTTCAGTTCATTAACCAAAAAAAATCTATGTAAAAATATACATGGTAAAATATTGCATATATACAGAATTAACATTTTGGTGTCTTTTACAAGCTTGATCTTTTTTTTTTTAAACCAGAACAAACAATAAAGTTTCATGACCTGAACTGAAGGCCTAACAGTAATTGTCAAAGTGGTAAAAACGGACAAAATACAGAAAAAACGTTTTCAACGTGCCTGCTGTCGTTTTTGCTTCCATTTTCTACCCTTACAAAAAAGTTACATGTGCCGCATGTGTTTACAGGTTGAAGTGCTTTAGTTTCTGTTTGGTAAGTCCAAGAATCCAAAAATGCTGTTTTAGAAAGGAGTTTAGTCAAAGAATTTGCCGTTTTGTGCAAGGTCTGGAGGCTCTAAGTTTTTGCCCTTCTGATCAGGCCTAGGTGATAGACCTTCCCAAAAATGGCTTCTCAAAACTCTCCCGGCCTTTTCTGCGCTAAAACTCTGCCCACCATCGTCCCACTAACCACACCAACCCTCTCTCTGTTCCGGGGCTTCCAGATAAACTCAGGGCTCCTAGATTTTATTGAGCTTGGAGTTGGTTGATGTCATGCTTGGCCATTCTAATCCCCCTCGCTATATGTCAGATCCTTGTAGATGTCCCAAAAGATGTTTGTTCAGAAGAGTCACAAGGCCGTATGTTATCTACATAGAGTTATCTACAGGGAACGGTTGTTCTTACCGCACTACATCGTTTACGTAACTGCTATTACCTCCAGCACAGACGCTCTCAAGACACCCAGATACACAGAAAGGAATGCTTTATTACATTATCGATTATCAATGCAGGGTAAAATATGAACAAATATGAAATAGGACTCCCTACAAAGTAACCGTGTTTTTCACATTTTGCACATGTTGGCACATTTTAACAAAAAACTTGACTTTCCTGGAAGGGTAGTAATGAAACTCACTTCTGTCCAGTTTTTATAGATGACAGCATGTCATACAGTTTCAAAATACATAAGCCGTAATTAGACATGTGGTTTGCACAATGATAATTGTAAATATAAGCTACTTGGAGACGATGTTTGCAGTACAGTGGGAAACGTTTTATTTCTTGATCGTTTTTTTTTGTTTTGTTTTAAATTTTGCTCTGAAATGAGTCAATGGTCAATCTGGACAAACCAGCAGCTCTTTAAACTTGGTTGATGTTGGTACCCGTGCCTCTTTCAGGCCTAACAATAAGTAAACAGTAGCGTGTGTAAAGTCACGTTTCAGCGTCTGCATCCTTCTCCCTGGTGCCGGAGCGGGGGCTCCAGATCCTTTATGTGATGTTTTTCTCAGGCCCACCCAAAACTGTGTATACACACACACACACACCCCATCCTCACGCCCTCCTCCTCACACTCTGCTTGCTACAGGAAGGAACCGAAAGGACATAATGCACCAAAACACTATGGTTCGGGCTACAGCAAAGGTGCATGTGTAAAAACAAATAATAATAATAATTATAAAGAAATGAATATACATATTCTTCCTATAGAAAGGACACTGACAGACAAGCAGCCGAGAATTTGGGTTTAATAGTAATACAAATTTAATAGCACAAATACAGATGTTTAGTTTGCATCTGTATGCAATGTGAGGTTATATACAGAATATTATTATATTTATGGATCAGTGAAAAATATAAGCACTAACATTATGTTCTGCAAGAGATTAGGAATTTAAGACAGCATCACCACCAGTCAGAGAGTTGTGCTTGGTTGGTTTGACAAGTTTTGACACTAACATTAAAGAAGGCCTAGTAATTTCCGTCAGTGTGTTTTAGTTCATTTTTATCCAGTAATATTCCTCTGTGGGATCTGTGTGGATATAGCCAAACTAACTCTCTCGTTGATAAAGACTGAACTGAACCGAACTGAAGACCTGATGTGTCAGATTAAGTACTAAGTGGAATCAACCAATCACGTTTTGACTTGCAGTGGAAAGGAGCAATTTTGCAAGGGCTGAAATGTCTGTCTACTTTCTATTTAGAATATGAATTGTATTTATGGATCAGTGAAAATATATATAGGCGCTAACATAATGTACTGCAAGTTATTAAGAGTTTAAGACCGCATCACCACCAGTCAGAGAGTTCTGCTTAATTGTTTTAGTTCATTTTCATCCAGTATTTTTCTCTGTGGTGTTTTTGTGGGTATAGCTAAGTGAGCTAGAAGATCAAGACTTCAGGACCTGAACTGAAGGCCTGATGTGTCAGATTAAGTCCTGAAGGCCTGATGTGTCAGATTAAGTGGAACAAACCAATCAGGTTGTGACTTACAGTGGGAGGGAGCAATTTTGAGAGGGGGGAAATGTCTGTTTAGACCTTACAGAAGTCTAACTGGCCTGACCAGATTTTAATTAGTTATAATAATGAAAATGTGTATATATATATACAAATACAAATGTTCTGTTTGCATCTGCATTCAATATCACATAATTCAAAATATTACTACATTTATGGATCAGTGAAAAATATAAGCACTAACAAAATTTACTTAGTTATTAGGAACTTAAGACAGCATCACCACCAGTCAGAGAGTTCTGCTTAGTTGTTCTGACACGTTTTGACACTAACATTAAAGAAGGCCTAATGATTTCCGTCAGTGTGTTTTAGTTCTTCTTATCCAGTATATTTTTTCTCCATGGTATCTGTGTGGATATAGCCAAGTGAGCTAGAAGATCAAGACTTCAGGACCTGAACTGAAGGCCTGATGTGTCAGATTAAGTCCTAAGTGGAATCAACCAATCATGTTTTGACTTGCAGTGGGAAGGAACAGTTTTGCAAGGGGATTTGTTCATTTGGGCCTTCCAAAAGTCTTAACTAGCCTAACCAGATTTCAGTTAGTTACTATAATGAATATTTACATATATACAAATACAGATGTTTGGCTTGCATCTGTATCCGAGTCTATTGAAAATCTTAATTATATTTATGGATCAGTGAATATAAGCATTAACATAATGTACTGCAAGTTATTAGGAGCTTGAGACAGCATCACCACCAGTCAGCTTTAATCTATACTTAACGACAGTTACGTTTTTTAGAGCTGTTATAATGAGGTCGTATTTGTCTCTAGGAGAAGAGAAAGAGGCAAACAGAGATTGAGAACAAAAAGCGGCAGCTGGAGGACGACCGCAGACAGCTCCAGCACCTCAAGGTAAGGCTTTTGTGGAACATACACCGAATAAAGTTTAGTATGACCTGTATGCATGATAAATACTTTAATTATCTGTTTATAGTAATTTCTCATCAAGTCATCTGCCTTGAGGTTTGATCGCAGCCTTTCACATACAAGGTTATTATTATTTTCAATGTTGTACTCTTTTCTCAATAATTGTGGAATCGTCTACAGCTCTGTCCATCTCTCTGGACACATCTAACACAATTTTCTTAAATCAGCTTCCCATGAATTCTTTGAAACCTGTGAAGTTGTGGCTGCAAATGGAAAACCTTTAAGTTGGGGATGCTGAACACACGTGTGATCGATGACCTAATGCAAAATGCTTTGTCTTTTAACTAGAATTAGCAGAGAGACGACAATGTACACATATAGCTGACACATCTGTCTGCTGCTCCCCCATTAAAGAATTGTCATGGCCTCAGTCATGGGGTGGGAGTCAACCCTGAAACATGTTTAGAAGATTAAAAACCATGTAGTCTATATGATGCTAGGCTGTTATGGGGCCAAACTGGCCTCTAACCCTACATACACTTTCTCTTTTTGCATCTCAGTGTTTTAGCGTCAACCGCCCAACAGCTAGTGAGGGAACTGACTCAGCTAAAAACACATAAAAAATTAAAATGCGAACTCTTTTCCAAAACAAGCACCCATAGATCTTTACTATGGTCACGTTATAATAGCTTTCATAGCTTCTTTTATTATTATTATTACTATTATCAATATTATTTTTAATAATCATAATAACATTATTATTATTATTATTATTATTGTTATTATTATTATTATTATT
>CM067489.1:23286471-23309712 GCA_034552555.1 Semaprochilodus insignis | reverse complement strand
AATCGTCTACAGCTCTGTCCATCTCTCTGGACACATCTAACACAATTTTCTTAAATCAGCTTCCCATGAATTCTTTGAAACCTGTGAAGTTGTGGCTGCAAATGAAAAACCTCTAAGTTGGGGATGCTGAACACACGTGTGATCGATGACCTAATGCAAAATGCTTTGTCTTTTAACTAGAATTAGCAGAGAGACGACAATGTACACATATAGCTGACACATCTGTCTGCTTCTCCCCCATTAAAGAATTGTCATGGCCTCAGTCATGGGGTGGGAGTCAACCCTGAAACATGTTTAGAAGATTAAAAACCATGTAGTCTATATGATGCTAGGCTGTTATGGGGCCAAACTGGCCTCTAACCCTACATACACTTTCTCTTTTTGCATCTCAGTGTTTTAGCGTCAACCGCCCAACAGCTAGTGAGGGAACTGACTAAAAACACATAAAAAATTAAAATGCAAACTCTTTTCCAAAACAAGCACCCATAGATCTTTACTATGGTCACGTTATAATAGCTTTCATAGCTTCTTTTATTATTATTATTACTATTATTAATATTATTTTTAATAATCATAATAACATTATTATTATTATTATTATTATTATTATTATTATTATTGTTATTATTATTATTATTATTGTGTTTTTAGCAGGTGCAGTCCTGAAATATGGAGGTTGCTGCAGCCCTCAAAGCACCTTGATTTCCCCACATCCCTGCTTTTATGATTGATGGCATGAATAACGAGGGGTTGTGACATATCAACTTAATGTGCTACCACCGCAGTTGTTCTTCAGGGAAACAAGACAGTTCAATTATAGGACTTATTTGGCCTAGCAAGGCTTTCTGGAGTGTCAAGTATTTGCTATCTAGCTAAACTACCTTATATTTTCTGAGTCAGCTTCGAGTGGGTAGACGTTTCAGCTTTGGAGAAGTTGATTGGACGTCAGTTTATTGTTCCTGATTCTGCACACTGTATTTTAAATTTAGCCCAAAGCATAATCCTGTCAGCTGAATGAGGTGTGTGTTGTGGAAGGGCATTTTTCTGAGATAGGCTCAAAAGTTGGGAGATAGGACTACAAATTTGACTGTTCTTGTGCATTAACCAACTAAAAATCGATTAATATTAAATGCGACCTGTAATAAAATACTGCAGCTGAGAAACTGAGGTACTGTTTACCAAGGGCTAAATTACCACAGCATATTAAGTCAGCCCATAATTCTGAGCAACAGTAAATAATAAGCAATGTCTATAAATAAATAATATAGTAGTAAATATGTAATGTTGTAGCTGTTTTAAATATTTTAGCAGGCTAGATGAGCTATGTGTGACTTGTATTTTAGGCTAATTAGTCAGCTTGCTAGTCAATGTAGCGTTATGTAACACTGTGAGAAGACGAGCTGGATGTTCAGTAAGGTTGTTTGTTTATTTGAAGTAGCTGCTGAATACATCTATTGATAGAAACTCATATGGATTAGAATACTCCAGTAGCTATTCCAGCCTGGAATCTTAATTCAGGAAATGCTCGCATGACTGTTCTTTTTCTTTTGCCATTTGCTTATGTATATAAAAACAGTGCTGTGAAAAGGTATTTGCCCCTCACCCAATTTCTTTCTTCCAATGTTTTTGCTAATTTGTCACATGGAAATGTTTCAGATCATCCAGTTGATTTTGATAAAGGATGAAGACAGCAGTAGACACAGAATGCTGCTTTTAAATGATTTATTGAAGATAAAGATTTTATTCTCTTGTATGAAAAGAAAATCTCCCCCTAAACCTAGTAACTGGTTGTGCCACCTTTAACAGTAACGACTGCAATCAAGTCTTTGTGATAACTAACTTGCGAGGAGTCTTTACATTGCTGTGGAGGGATGCTGGCGACTCATCTTTGCAGATTGGTTTTAATTTGGCTACACTGGAGGGTTTTCGAGAGGTCTTGAAACCTGTGTTTCTTTTGAGCCCTTCAGAGGCCAGCTTGCTTACCTACTTTGGATCATCATCCTGCCACATAACTCAACTGCACTTGGGCTTTCGGTCACAAACCTACAGGTGGAGATTCTCCTTCAGCATTTTCTGATACAGAGCAGAGATAGAGGTCCTGCAGAAGAAGCAAAGCAGCCTCAGACCATCACACTACCACCACAATACTTGACTGTTGGTGTGATGTTCTTGTGGTGGATTGTGGTGTTAGCTTTACATTAGATGCAACAGGAGCCCCCCAAAAGGTTCTGCCTTCGACTCATTAGTCCACAGAATGTTGTCTCAAAAGTCTTGGGGGGTCATCTAGATGTTTTTGTAACCCTTTCTAGACCCTAGGTTTTGAATAACTTTGTTTCACTTGTGTACTTGAATGTCTTTAGAATGTGGTACCTTGTGCTGCTTTTTGAGACCTTCAAACTGCTTCACCTTACCAGACAGCTTCTGTTCCTATGACGTTTAGATTTAACAAGTCTGGCAGTAATCATGTCTGGGTGTGGTAGTGAAATTAAACCCAGTTGTCAACCCAGTTACTTTTAGCAAACTGGTTAATTTCGTAGCTAAAGGGGTCATTACTTTTTCACAGGGTGGGTAGGACTGAACGGCATTTCTCCTTCAATAAATTAGATAATACAGCATTTTCTGTTTACTTGGATATGCAAAAATAGAAGAAACTGGGAAGGAGGCAAATACATTTTCACAGCATCGCAGAGACACCACTAGAAGTGACCCATAGCCCTTGTCAGGCTCGGCCTGCATTCACTACGGCATCAACACGACACTGCTTGGCAGCCATATTTAATTTATTTCTAGTGAAAACTGGTTTCTGGTGACAGGAGGCAGCACAAATGCTGGCGATGCAAGAAAGTTGAGCAGAGTTTAACTTCATGCAAATCAGGAGCGAAGCGATGTGGTGATTACCAATGGGAATTGAGCAGGGTGGTACATGTGTTTAGACTGGGCTCTTTTTGGGACAGACTCCGAGCTCTGTTGTAGAGCACTAACATTATGTTATAATATTTTTACTGTATGTGTCTCTGCAAGCAAATTGCTTTAATATAACTGAATTCCATACTAGCATACAGGGCAGAAGGTTTGTTCTGATGGACTGTGTGATTGTGTTAAGTTGCGTCAGCAATAACAGGACCTTCTTTCAGCATATGATGGGGTGATGTTGGCACCACTGTTGCTGTGCCATTTTCCCAGTGCCGAAGCTCCAGTATTATTGATGAGCTTTACTTGCTTTGCTTTTACTTGCTTATTTATGAGGGCTGTGCTGTTTGCTGGGGCTGCTGTCTTGTGCCAGTAAAATAGCCTGCTTTCTTGGCAGTGTTTCTCTGCACGGCAGGCAGAACTAAAGCGAGTCATAAAAGTTTTAGGGGGTGGGCGGAGGGGGGTGGCTCGCTGGGCCCAACGCAGCAGGGGAGTCCTGCGGGATAAGAAGGGATTGAGCTGCAGTTTTGGGGCATCTCCATGTGAAAGTGTTCTAGAGGTGCTAGCTGTGGCCAAGGACATTCATTCATCAGACACAGGAAGAAGAAGAATCTGCTTTTGGGGGATGGGGGTGATAGGACATCCTGTTTTGTGCTTGGGTTTTGTATGTTGGTGGGGGGGGCGACAAAATACTTCCTCTTGCTAAATAGGTCTTACTGTCCTCCAGGTTTGGGACACTTTTAAAGAGTGTCTTATCGTCATTTTCTTCAGGCAACTTTAAATACAGTAACTTGACCGCTCCATGCTGATCGGCAGTGAACTGGAAAATAAGAACAATTTCTCTTCTCCTGTAAAGTTACTAATGGGCAAATTATGTGTTGCTACTGTATTAAAAAGTCCCTATTAGTTTTGGTTTTGTAAAAGAAGCTAAAGGTTTTTATTCTACAGATCAAACTTGGAAGAAAAACTCCAACGAAAAGAGACTTTTGCTGCGCTGGCCGAAGATAAGATCCAAAAACTCTCTATTAGCAGTTTCCATGGAGCTTGCCTTCACAGTCAGCAAAATGGAGAGAGAGAGAGAGAGAAAGTGAAAGAGAGAGGGAGAATGTTGAATGCTTTGTGAATAGATGGCAGTGGGCCCTTTGAGAGAGCGAGAGCAAAAGAGGGGCCACCGGGAGTCTTTAATTTAACATTGTTCATTTATGTATGGTGTGGTTCAAATATGCATGAGAGAAATGTACACGGGCACATACACGTACATGCAAGTGTGTTGGTTTACGGTGTCGACGTGTGATGTTTTACAATGTTGAATGGCCAGTTTGCACTCATCGTCAAAAGAATAGTTGCACTGAGAATTGGAAAGGAAGATTGCGATTGGGAAGGAAGATAAAGGTTACCAGGAACAATAAATGATGATAAATTTAGACTGAAATGTTTGATAACGCAACATGCCAGACATCTCTGCAATATTTCCTAATGGTGTCCTGCGATAGTCCATCCCGTGCAGCTTGAATATTCACACAGCTCCTGCAGACTGTGCGGTAGGGGTGGAGGTAGAGTGACACCAGGTCTTCTGGACATGTGACACATGACAACAATCTGTTCATCTTGGTGCTGACCACGGTGCCTCCACACACGGATTTGTTGGTCGTCTCCACCAAGACAAAAGAGGGACTCATCACTGAAGATGACCCGCTGCCATTCTGAGTCACTCCATTACAGTCTGACACGACACCATTGCAGTCTTTGGCGACGTTAACATGGTGTTAGGGGCAGTTGTCGTAACGGTCTGCATGCATGTAGTCCTCCACCGTGCAGTCTCCTGCCCTCCTGCCATGTCCGCAATTGTGGCTGTTGGGTTAGTCAGGTACAGCAATAAGGCCTGTCCTTGCTTACGTCACATGACCGCCCGAGCATAAAACTAGAATCATTCGCATGTCACGTGAAGTAAAACCTAAAGTCCAAGTTTCATTCCTGTCAGGTGATTCCTTCTGGATGCAACTATTTTTGCAAGCATTTCTTTTGATGATGAGTGTATGTAATCCAAAGTTGGTTATAAAGTGAAAGAGAAGAATGCCACCGAATGGGAAAACTGCATTCATATTGTCATAAGTAAATAAGGAGAGTTCAGTACATAGAACTGACATACTGTAAACCTCAGTCCCTGTTGTTTCTCCTTCGAATACAAGCCCCGCACATACAAAAGAGGACGGTAAATTAGACTGATTCCAAAATCCCAGATTGTCACCTAACAGTCTTTACTCATTAATATTTCCACACCCCGGTTTTTCATATAATGTCAACAGAGCAATAGCAATGGGACAGATGTACTGTGTGCAGAAATCTACCGTTCCAGGCTGTGAATGGATGTTGACACTTTTCATACTCTTTCCAATGAACTTATCCAGCCATACTCACTGACAGATGATGGAAAATTCACAAAACAAGCTGCTGAATAGGAAACAAAACTTCAGCTCACACCATCATCTTTAACGAGAACCTGGACAACTTTAAATCAAGGTAGTTAATTTGCTCTGCATGTTTGACTCGAGATGCTTTCCCCAAACCTTGGTCAGTTTTATTGTGCTGTCTGTATGTATTTTGAGACATTGCTTCTATGTGACCTTCGCAGAGTCTTTCTGTAAAGCAGCCAGTCAGAGCAGAGCTCATCAGATTATTCATGAGCTCACCAAAAAAGGGAAAACCTCTTGTTTCATTTTAAGGCCAAATACGAGTGTAAAACCGCATCTGGCCATTTTCCACCCTGATCTCGAGACAAATACTTTGTATGTAGACATCAAAGAACAATACAATACTGCATAAATCCATCCTATGGCACCTGTAATAAAATATCAGATATAACACATGCAATACACATTTCAGTCACTGGCCAGCAGGCTGCGTTGCTGATGTGCTCTAGCTAACTGTCTAGAACACTGTCTCTGATTTGACCTGCTGGTTAATGAGTGCAGACTGATTAAAGGAGGACCATAACCCTAGGAGTTAATTAGCACAGGATGCTAAAACAGCTCATTGCCCTGTCTTGGTTTGATTGGTGGATTAGGTAACTGGTCTGCAGGCTCTGTAACAGGCTTTGGCTTTGGCCATGGTCTCTGTTGCAGCTCTGTCGGATGAAAAGCATTTTTTCCTGGTTCAGTTTGCCATATTGGAACAATGGCTAGGCACCGGATGCATGCGGGGGAGCTTATGGTGCTTTGTCTTCTATTTTAGATCTCATTGTATTTAAAACAGCAATTCCTGCAGTAACAGGATATTGTAATTGATATGCTGGCTAAGACTTATCTTACAGTAGGCTGTTTGTTCAGTTAGTAGGGCAAGTCCCAGTTTTTTATTTTTATATTAATTTTTTGCCCAAGGTCAACTTGTATCCCAAAAACAGTCAGAGTTCATTTTACATTGTCATTTTTCAGCCTCCCATTCATCCCTTATACTATTATTACAGGGTGTTTTTGAAACTGCTAAGACTGGTTATGTTAGTGAGCTCTATACTAAAGATGCCACAAAATCACTTTTTCTTTTTTTCCGGATGGCGATATTAAACCTTGAGCCATTTAAAAATAATAATAATAAAAAAAAAAGTCGGAAAAAGAGTTGGAAAAAAAGCATTTTGTCTGGGTTCATTTTGCCGTTTTAGAACAATGGTTAAGAACCGGATACATGTGGGGAGGAGCTTATGATACTTTGTCTTCTATTTTAGATCTCATTGTATCAGTGAGGGGGGGGCGTGTGCGTGTGCATGTGTACTGCCTGCTCCCACAGCAGTTCTTATGGGAGCATTAAGTCAATTACAAGGGGACATTCATCATGATGTCTGCAAGACTGAGAATGAAGGAAAACATAAGAGGTTATAAACTAAAACGGTAATAAATAATATTTGCATTTGGAAGGATTTGCAATTCATTGTCTGTCATATCTGATACCGAAAGTAAGGTGTTCCAAGGCATTGTTTAAAACCTAAAATTTAATGACCCCCGGAAGGATGGATCATTTACATTGTCCCTCATTTTCATCCATCTTTTATTATGTACTTTATTGGTCTTAGAAGGGAAGTTTGACATTTTGCCTGAAAAGACAACACCCCAAAACTCAAAAACATTATTTCTTGTCATTAAGGTGCAACACACAATGCTGGCATACACCACTATAATAATAATAATAATAATAATAATTATAATAATAATAGTAATAATAATAATGTTTATTTATAGAGCACCTTTCATACCGTTGGCAGCTCAAAGTGCTTTACAGACAGTTGAAATGGCATTTTGGTCACTGTGAAAGAGGGTTAAATCTACATCTAAATCACAACAAACAATAGGTGAGATGTAGCTTACAATGGGAGCATTCTGACCTCAGTGTTGGCCAAGTCAAAAGTCGAGACAGCGAGAATGTGCACACCTTAATGATAGCACAGCAAAAAAGTGATTCTTCTTCTAAATATGTCTCCCAAACACTAAGTGCCATAGAACCACCAAATTCAAGCTGCCTCTTCAACATGAACACATGAATGGCACTATCTAGAGTCTGTTCTGCGCTACTGTAGAAATATGGTGGGGCACTGTGGTGGCCTCTGTTCGAAGAGGACCCGCTCCTGTGTAGAGATGAAGGCCTCACTCTAGGCTATGAAATCGCACTGGTTTATAGTCACAGGTACACTAAAGAAAACATTGATATACTACAGTATATTTAATTTCTGCTAAGAGATCTCCCCAAATCCTACCCACTGCTTCTTTATTGCCATTGGCTTCAGTTTGGGATGTGTTACCATCACTGTTACTGTGGTTCAGTGCAGATATTGGTGCATCGTGTTGGTGCATCGTTAAAAACAGTCATAGTAGTTACTGTGCTAGTTAATTTCAAATCTTGTTGAATCGTTTTACTTCACAGTGCAAGTTTCTGTCATGGTCATTTCAGTGGAGAAACGTTTTGAATGTGTATTAGTGCACTTTAAACATTTTGAGTAGATTTCCCACTATAATACCAAAGTGGAAAAACTTTCATATTCCCATCCCGGTTCTCAACAACACTTTGCACAAATGCAACCAACTTTAGGACTCCAGGTCTCTACATTGTATGTCACAGTAATTTATATCTCCGAATAGGGGAAGTGTGGCTTACAGAGTAGTATTTATCCAAGAACCGACGGCGGAACTGCTGGGCGTAAATCAAAATATTCCATTTTACTCTGAGAGATGTGTTACTGGCTGTGTGCATGGAAGCAGACTGACATCTACAAAATCTTGATCAGGAACAGCTGGGAGAGGCAAGAATGTCCGTGGCCCGCAATGCATTGTGTATTATGCCGAGAAGCCTCCCGGGGATGACCTGTGGCCAAAAAATACAACTCGGTTTGATTGAGCAAAGTATTCCGTTGTACGTGCGCTGGTTTCTATTTTCTGGCTGAAGGATTATGTGACTGTTTTAATATTTACTCTGACATATTTGTAGCAGCACCCGGTGCAGAAAATTACCGTCTATTGCACAATTCTGGACCCTCACTACTTCATGTGTTGTTGCCCAATATCTGATTGTGATTCTGATCACAAAACTGGGTTTCTTGGTTTGGGTCGGTCTCAGTTCTGTGTTAGAAGCAGTGGTGAAGCAGGTTTGCACAATAGGAGTTTATAGCACTGTTGGCTTTTGCAGTACTGATATTATAATCATGTCATCGCTGTGAACATCTTAACCACTCATACTTCCACATCATTGCTTCTGAAGGTCTTTTTAATGAATCCTTATTGAAGATTTTTTCTTACAACATTGTGAGATCTCAGTTGCTGTATGCTGCAATACACTCATTGTCAGAAATACAGTTGCACCCTGAAGGAAGTGTGGGATTGCAGTGCTATTGGGATGGAAGATAAAGGTTACCAGGAACAATAAATGATGATAGATTTAGTCTGGGCAATATTTATTGAGCTACGCATACAGAAGTAGTGTCTCTCAGTATGGTATGCTAACGCAACATGCCAGACTTCTCAGCATGGAGTTGTAGAGGTTCCTAATGGTGTCCTGTGATAATCCATCCCATGCAGCTTGAATGTGGTGAAAAGGGCAGTCTTCGTAGCGGTCTGCATGCATGTAGACCTGTGTTGTGCAGCCGTCTGCCACGCTGATTCCTTCTGGTGCAACTATCTGTGCACCTATTCTTTTGACAGTGAGTGTATGGATGCCAAGCTGGCATCCATAATGGAGAACACCTCTCACCCACTACAAGAGACAGTTGCACTGACCAGCACCTTCAGTGACAGGCTCCTCCACCTGCGGTGTGTTAAGGAGAGATACCGCAGTTCTTTTCTCCCTACTGCTGTTAGGCTCTACAACCGGCACCTCCCCAAGCAGACCATCAGATACTCACTACAGTAGCACACTATATGCACCCATTCTATCAATATATTCAATGTGACTTCATTATTGTGCAGTATTTGCTGTTGCACCTCATCATCTGTATATCACCTGTATATCGCCTGGATACATCCTGTACTGACTGCCACATCACTTAATTCATGCACTCTGACTGTCTGTACCATCAGTATTTAGGTGACTGCCAGATTATCAGTATTTGTGTAGCTGGTATAAGAGATCATAACTGCAATATCTTCAATATCTGTGCAATGTCTCTCAATAACTGTGCAATATATATCTGTGCAATAACGTACATTTGTATAGTTTCTTATTGTATTTTTTGCCTAACAATAGAGATTTTATTTATTTTCTGTAATTTCTTATTGTGTAACTTGCACTTTAGCCTACCTCTTTATCTGTGCTGCTGCTATTTTGCTGTAACGATGCAAATTTCCCCATATGGGATAATAAAAGGCTATCTTATCTGTATAAAAGCAGGGAACAATGTAATACATCGTTAAAAGGATACTAAAAACATAAACATACTAAAAACTTAAATATTTAGAAAATATTTAGAACATATGTTGGGTTATACTGTACATCCCTAGATTGAAGTTGTGAATTTACTGCCATGCCAGTCTCTGGATTACTGGAAGTTCAATGGGATCAGGCCCAGGACTGCTGTTGGGTCCTGAATGTCTGATTGAGTCTGTCTGCTGCATTATTCTCAAATGAATGGCCATTTCCTGCCTGCGCTTTTCCCCCCAGCCAGCTGATGCCGGATCAACAGTGGCTCAAATGTCTGCCAGTTGACAGGGGAATAGACGCGCGTTGCCTGCTTAAGCTGCTGATCAGTGTCCACTGTACACATCTTGATTTGTCATCGTTGAAATCAGCAGAGGCTTCCAAGAGCTGATCTTGGATCTGTTGTTGTGAGCATTCTGAGCTAACCAGCTTATCAGGCACTGTTAGTGCCCCGCCCAATGTCCAACATGTCTCTCTCAGAGGATCATTTGTGGGTTCAGAATACTGGGGCTCAGCTGGCATTTGTAGATCTTAATGGCTCTTCTTTATTGGAGCGGGATGCATTAGCTTACCTCAGTGTGCTGTAAGCTAATTTGAGCACTAACCTCAGAATCCTTGCACACCCAGAAAGCCAAAAGATGTGATGAGATTCTAAGCACAGAGCAGCAGTCAAAGTAGCTCAGTACCAAGTTTTGGTGATTCAATTTTAGACACGTTAAACATGCTAGGAAGTAATTGCTGGAAAGATGCAAATAGACTGAGAACTGTAGTGGTAGGCTGTAGTGGTATTTTCCACACATGAAACGAGACATTCACTGCACTCTACCACCTCTTCTCAATCTATGAATCCCGTCCCTCACACCCTACAGGTATTTATAACCCCGTCATCCTCATGCAGTGCCATCTGCAGGAGCATGAAGTTATTACCACCTTTTTTGTCCGGTGAGCTTGTGATGTATTAATGAAGTTTATCAAGATAACTAAACATCATTATTTTGCTAACAAGTAATTTACAATGATTGCAGTGTTTCTGTCTGTAAAGAACTATAAGGGGGCCGTCATGATTCCTTAGTGAACCAATAAAACTTTGCATAATAATAATCTGTATAGACCTCTGAAGTACTGAAGTCTTGGTCTTGTCCATGTTGGGAACTCCAAGTCTGAGCAGGCTCTCACTCTTTAGGAAAACTGAATGGTGTTTTTGGAAAACCCCCCCACACACTTCACATGACACCAATCATGCTCAAACTATGGGCTACACCTGCTAAAGCATCTTAAGTACAACATTTGACAGAACTTGCTGGTTTCTGTGGGGTATTTTGGTGAGATTGACAGTCTTATGGTTTCAGTGCAGTGCACTGCAGTGTTAGCTTGCATGTAGCCATCAGCATATTTTGCCTTCTTAACCTTTTTAAGTTCTTAAGCTTGTAATTCAAATGTTCCAGCAATGTTTCGAGTAAAATCATCCGTGTGGGTAAACATATCAGCTTTGGAACATAGCTTTGCACAGGCAGTATTTAAAAAAATGCTGTTTATTTCTGTCATAGAGAAAACCAGCACTGACCTGGAGCTAATATAAGCATGACGCCCACTACAAAATGGGGTCTTTATTAAAGGCTTCTACTGTTCTCTGTTCTCACTGCTCTCCGAGTGATGAACACATCCATTTAAATATCACACACAGATGGGTTCGGCCCATTTTTACTGGGTTTTGATTACTCCGTTAATTGTCTGATTGGACAATTACTCGGTTAATAGTATAATCAACAATGAAAGCCCTTTCTTATTGTAGCAATGCAATATTTAATAGGCTAATTTGATATCTGTCTGTTTTTCCCATCAGTCTAAGGCATTACGGGAGAGATGGCTGCTGGATGGTGCACCCTCTGCAGGCTCGGAGGAAGACGAAGCAAAGAAGCAGCTTCAAGAAGACGAGGCCAAAACCAAAGGACTCGAGGAGGCTATTATGAGGTATGCTAATTACTCCATGTAGTCAGACGAAAGGTACCATACTGGTTTCACTGGTCACACTGGCAAAGTTAAAGCAGGGAGTCTGAAGTTGGATCCATCAGCCTCTGCAGCACTGAACTGGGTCCTGTAGCCAAGCTCCTGCTTATCCAATTTGTCTGTGTTTTTTTTTTTTTTTTTTTCCTCTCATAGTGAAACAGTGGCATCAATCTCCCCCCGACAGGCGGGTCAGTGTGGCTCTCCATCGCCCTGATTAAATTCCTCCTCTTGTGCTGTGGCAGCCAGGGCTCAGAGCAGGGCTTTGGCTCCAGAGAGGCATGCCACTGAATGAGTAATGCTGGGGAGCTATTGTCCCCGTTAAGACTTAGTGTGAAAATAAAGGTTGATAAAGGTGTCATATCCACGTTGCTTTTTATAGGGCTGATGTCTGCACAGCGTTTTTTCGACAGCCGTAGACTCAACCTCGACCTCGTCCTCGTCTGGGACACGAAGACCTTTATATCTTTAATGAATATTGTCAGTGATAAGTTATGACGTATTAGTTTTAACAAACGTTAGGTTTTAAATGTTAGTGTTGCTCTGCCAGGAGTATTTTACACATGTTTTCAGACATTGGTATTCAGAAGTTTTAAATCACTGTTTTCAATAAAAAAAGTTGCAGATGTTGTAGTTATTCTGTTGTGCTGCCCTACATCCTTATAAATGTCTAATTCATATGACGCTGTGAAAAAAGAAGAATGTTGGTTTTGATCAACAGAGCTGCAGAATTTTCCTGTATCACATAGAGAATGAAGTTATAATCAACTCAGCAACCAGAATGTTTTATATTTCAAACGTGACGATCAAATCTCAGGCAGATACCATTTCAGGAAATTACAAGTTATTCATTACTGTAGATTATTCATCACTTTTCAGTGTTTCCAAAAACACTGTTATTCCAACCTTCTCGAGTCTATCTTTTGGCATCTAGCTTACAGTATTTCAGTCTACATTGTGTAAATTGCTTTTCTGGCTCTAGACTGGAACAGGAACTGGAGGAGCTGGAGACAGGTGTGTCTGCAACATCCACCAAAGAAAGCCTGGTGGACGTGGCCCAGCAAGAGGAAGCCACATGTGTGGACGACAAAGTGAGTCTCAGCACTTCATTCCTCCAGTCACTGTCACACACACATGGTTCACCATACGCCAAGTTACCGGTTTATTGATCGTTTACAGTTACCGACTGTAGCCCATCTGTTGCTGCACAATTTATCCGCCCCCTCTGCCCCAGCAATCAATAAATACAGGACCAGCATTAGTGTTGCGGTGGTTAGTCAAAAACAGTATTCCTTTACAAATTACTTCTCTCAAAACCTAATGGGATTCATTTAATCATTACTTTCTGGACAAAGTAAGCGTAAGGGTAAGAGTCTGGACATCTCATGACTCACTTCTTTACTGCTACACTACACTGTAAAACCCGCTTGTACCAGCAAGTCTTTATGAATAAAGCTTCTTCTGAAAGAAAATCCAGCCTGGTCTTTTTAGGTTTGGTTCAAGGTTCTCTCTTCTTCAGGACTTTATTCTTCAGCTCCATATTAACGTGACTAGATGCTTTGACAGATTCTGTGTTGAGTCTGCAATGCCTTCCGCTCTCATGCTACGCTGCTCATATTCGTGATCATAGCCTTGCAGTCGGCTGACACAGGATAGCACACGTGCACACAGATCGTGTACAAGGACAGGCAGAGATGATAAATACATAGGCCTACAGAGACTATATGCATGGTGTGCCATTTATTTTATTCAAAGATGTAAATGCAGTGCAATTCTTATAAAACCAGTAACCATAATATGATTGCAACAATTTAAAGAGTGTTAATATGCATTACATTACATTACATTACATTAAAAAGTCATCACATTACTGTAACGTGTGGCTGTGTGCTGCATTAACTGTGCAATGACTGTGCCGTTGCAGGAGCATGTAGAGTGTTTGTTTTGTTGGTACAAATGTGTCAGGCATGGCAGTGTTCCTGGGAGTTTTAATATCTCATCATCACTGCTGGATAGTTTAAAATATCCAGCTAACAGTGGTCCTCTGGTCAGAAACCGACCACTGATGAAGCGCCAGCATATCAAATTTTGTACACTGTACACCAACAAGATGTGCATAATAATATGGCTAGTAAAATATGGACAGGGAAACGTTTTCTATATCCATAGGCTCCTCCTCCACCTCCTCTTGTAGGTATAAAAGGTCATATGATATCAAGTTAAGGCCCATCATTGCCAATGGATTTGACTTCTTCATGGACCATCCAGACTGTCTAGGGTGAGATCAGCTATGCACTGGCTGAAAGCCTAATAATGGGCAGACCCTGACCTCTCAGACAAATCCCTTTGGCTTAACACAGGCACTTCAGTAGCATTTCAATAGCAGCTGCAAGGAGAAATGCCTGCTTACATCTGTAATTAAGGCCTCTGATTGTGCTTTCCTGTGCTGATCAATATCCACTTCCACATAACCAGAGACTTCATCTAATGTTTTCTTGTCTGATTCTTCGTGAGCAGATTTTGTAAGTAGATCTTTTAACTGCTGTTAATTACCAGACAACAGGTGGAGAGGTCATGCGATATGGTGAATAGATACAGCAGGGAGACGTGGGACAGTTTTTTTTTGGGCCCTCACTTGCTGCTGCAGTTCTTTAAGAATATAAGCATTTTAAACCTCAGCATCGAGCCGGCCTGTGTGTGTGACGTTAATGCATAAAGACATATGACGTGGTCCAAAAGACTCCTGCGAAACCTGACAGAACTTCTCGGACTTTTAAATGACCATTTTAGGCTTTACAGAGTAACTCATCATCATATGCACAACCTGTCTATATGCTCATCACTCTAAAATATAGTTGCATTCAGAAGGAAGTGTGGGATTGCAATGCCAATCAGGTTACCAGGAACAATGATTGATGATAATTTTAGACTGATATGGGCAATATTTGTTGAGCTACACATACAGAAGTAGTGTCTCTCAGTATGGCGTCGGGACCCCATGTTTGTTACTGCAACATGCCAGACGTCTCAGCATGGATTTGTAGAGGTTCCTAATGGTGTCCTGTGATCCGCTGACCACGGTGCCTCCACACACGGATTTGTAGGTCGTCAAGACACCAAGACTAAAGCAGGACTCGTCACTGAAGATGACCCGCTGCCATTCTGAGTCACTCCATGACAGTCTGGCACGACACCATTGCAGTCTTTCGCAATGTTGACGTGGTGTTAACGGCAGTCGTTGTAACAGTCTGCGTGCGTGTAGACCTGCATTGTACAGCCGTCTGCCAATGGTGCTGGCACTAACAGGATGACTCATGGAGGGCATCCTTCTCACTGAATGTGCACAATCATGGGTGTTGGATCACTAAGTACAAGTCAGACAAGCTGTCGGGTTCACTCTCGATGTGATTTGTGTTGGTCTCCCAGATCCTTCATATTGCCTACTTCTATCCATTGCCGCCAACAGTGTGATCTGGTAATATCGGCACAAATGGAATGGCCCACAATACATTGATAAAGCCATCCCGCTTCCCGGAGCCCTTCGATGTGACCCCTCTCAAACTCCAACAGCTGCTCAAATTGCAACTCATTTTTTGATGATGAATGTCTTTATCTTCTGTAAGTTCTAACAAACACTGCTTTTTCTGCTTTAAACATGCCTGATGAAAGTTGCTGTACAGTTGTGCAGGAGTAGACCTTTCCTTACAAGCATTTATCAGCATGACTGAGATTTCACAGTCATTTGCTCAGATTTACTGAGTACTCTCAGTCTGCTGCAGCCTTTCAGTTAATTATAATGGAGTACAGCTCCTTTATCATGTGACCTGCTGCTTATAGCCATTTATATTTATTTTAAACTGACCCCAGCAACACAGTTGATATGCTGATCTGAATGACTCACCATGCTGTTACACACCTACGTACTACACTTCCTAGTGAGATGTGCTGCACTGTTACCGCTTTGTAAGTAAAAACAAAACAAAGTGATAAAACGTTTATGCCTGTTAAAAGGGGAATTCCACCAATGTATCAATATTTCTGCATTATTTAGTAGTTAGGATATGAACCGATTTAGGGTGGTCTGAAATGGACATTTGCTCAGGATTTCTTTAGAGTGGTCATGATAGAAGGTTCAGGATTCAAGCGTTGCACTGTACAGTGAAGCTCTTACTCTGCACTAGCTCCTGGACTTCAAGTACTAACAATTGCAACATAAATACTAAATGACATAACGCTACTAAATAAAGATGCACAAAAAAGACTTAAAGGTAAAAATTTATATGTATGTATATAAACTAAGTCTGAAAGGCACAGGAGCAGAACACATGTACCGTATTAGATTAGATTCAACTTTATTGTCATTGTGCGGAGTACAGGTACAGAGCCAGTGAAATGCCATTAGCTTCTAACCAGAAGTGCAAAATACAGTATTATCTACATATAAAGTGCAGGAAGTAACCATGGCAAGCGATGCAAAGTTACAATATGTATAGTTATGCACAGTTGCGCCCTGTTTGTACCAGTCTGTTCTGCATGTGTTTAAAAAAAATGTTTTATGTGTCTAAAATCTTACTGCAAAACTACCGATTAAACAATGCCTCTGGTACCAGGCAGCATACGCCTAACGTTTTACATTTCACATCAAACCATCTTGGTGATTAAATGATGCAGAAATCTGGAAAAATAGATGGAATTCCCTCACTCAAGCATCTTGTACAGCATAGTGGTACGGTACCCTAAAAGTTGTGAGGGGGGCCCCCTGGTGGGCAGCTTTATGCTAGGTAGCACTGGCTGTTGCAATCAAGATTCATCACTGATAATTCTTACACCTGTATAAAAGTGAGTGTGTGTGTGTGTGTGTGTGTGTGAGTGTGTGTGTGTGTGTGTGTGTGTGTGCGTGTGTGTGTGTAAATCTTGAGTACAGTGGAATAACCCTCAACTAACACTCTGTCTCTCTCTCTGTCTCTCTCTCTCTGTCTCTCTCTCTCTCCCCTTTTTTTCCTCAGGTTGTTGGAGACACTGTAAAAGGTAACTCATTCTTACTCCATTATTCCAGCCCTTATGATTACGTTCTGCCACAGTCACATGTTCATGACTTCATTAATAACGGTTTGTCCAGCTGTTGTGTAAACAGTGTTTTTCGATATACTGAATACAGTGTCCTCTGATTGGTGTCAGAACATCTGTATGAGAGTTCATTACAAAAACATCAAGTAGAAATGAACAGTGAGTGCAGGACATCCTGGAATGGAGCAGAGAAGTCCACATCTGGTTTCTGGAAAGTGTCACATTTAAATGAGCACATTTAATCCCAGTTAAGGGTGGATTTTGGACCTTTGGAAGTTTCAGGTCAGTTTTAATGGCCATGAGAACACAGCTCAGAGAGTGAGCACTAGGGATGGCATGAAAACACTTTGTCTTCCAGAACTGATACATATACTTTATTATCTAAACACAGCTTCTCTTCTGACTATGAGTAAAATTATAGAATTGTTATAAATTGTTATAAATAAACTATTCTACATTAAACAGTTGGAGATATTAATATAGATATAATACACATTATGCATCCAATCAGATCATTTTTGCTATATAAAACCACACACATTTTATTATAAGTGTAGATGAAAATTGTGGATACGAGGCCTTTAAGCTTTAAAGTGATTTTCTTTTTTATTTAAATTTTTATTTCACTTACAAAGAACAGCTGAAAGTACCATACTCAAACAACTCAAAAACTACCCTAGAGTACCAACAACATGCCTTATACAATACCTTAAACAGAAAAAGCTTTTTTTTTCAACTACTTTTGTTTTATGCAGTTTAAACTCTTTCACAAACAAGAAACCAGAAATATTACAATGCAGAATTAATCAGTTTAAAATAAATGCATTGTAATTCTATTACAACACTTATACATGACACACATAATAAGAGTGTGCAATATGTAAAAATGGTGGTTGAGGGGAGGGGGGGGGCATGTACCTGAATCCCCTCCTCCTTTCAGTGTAGCTCCCTATAAATTCACATACTCACTTTTTGTCCTGTGATATGTTATCTAGCGTTTTCTGCCATCTCTTCTGCAAAGCATGAATGAACGGCATGCCAGATTGAGCATTCACAGAGCTAATGAGTGAGTCACTACGCAGACAAATGTTGAGTGATTAAGTCAAAGCTTACATCTGTGCTTTTAAAGGCACTGGAGGACTTTATTCATTTATCATGTTCCTGCAGCATACAGTGTATGTCTGGGCATTTTCCCTTTCTCTTTCTGTCTTTTTCTGTCCTTGTCTCTCTGTCCTCTTCCATTCCTCATGCCTTTGTTTCATGACCTTCATTAGTGGTCAGAGAGATCAAAGAGGTCAAAGTTCACGTCAGCCCTCGTATGGAGAAATCCAGAGGTGACTCTGACATGATGAGAGCAGGTGAGTGTAGCTCATGCAGAGACACATCCTTCATGTGTTAACTCGCTCTGCACTGTGTTTCATTCAGCTAATAATAGGGACCTAACTGTGTGGTGATGCTGTTCAAGTGTGTTGATTTTGGAATGCTAACAGATTATAATTGATCTTAATACATCACAGTTCATTATTTAAGATGTTAACAAAGCCATTTAGAGTTTTTGGTGTGAAATGCTGTCTTCTTACTGAGTCCGTTGTTTACAGCATTTGAAGACTTGTATTTGGTCATTTTGGAGAGCAGATATGGTTATATCTGTATTGTAGACATAACAATGCCAGAAATTTACATTCTATACAGTAAATCATTCACATTAACCCTCTACGAATGACTTTCTTCATATCCAAAAACTTAAATTATGCAGGAATTTTGCTGGAATTCCAATTTTAAATGGACAAACAAATTTAATATGTTGTTTGTAATTCCCTACTGTGTGAGTAGCTCCTACAGTCAGATTTGTAACTGCAGTTATTCCAAACGGAATTAAACAGTCCCAAAATTAAACAGTCGATTTGTGGTCAAAATCTGAGATCCCATAATGAAACGAATCATAACTGAATAAGTCCGAGATCTGTAGAGATTTGTAGCTGTGGTTTTAAATTGTCCAACGTTTTGGTTGAGTTCATTGGAAGTGTTTAACAGGTCGTCCTTTAGAAACGTCATCACTGGGTGTGTTTTGTGGCTCATTTCGTTGAGAAGACTCAAGTTGGTCAGAAGTATCTCGCTGCTGTATCATGCGGCCTCTCCTTTGCAGAGAGACTCTTTGGCTTCTTAATCAAACATTTACTTTAGTCTGTGACACACAAACCTGGAGGGAGAGGGAAATTAAGGCTTGTAAGGCCTCTGAGGGTGCTGGGACTACCCTGGGAAAGAGAGGCGCCCCTTGCTTCGACAGCAGTGCCTCTGTGTCTGTAGGAACCATACTGAGTGTGGTGTTCAGGAGATTGATTCACTGGGGTGATAAAACAGGGCATGAAGTACTTATTAAACGAAAGCCTATGGAAAAGCAGGCTATCAGTAGATGCCAGAACTTGTAGGTAGTATATTGTCTTTAGTTAGAGTTTATTGATGCTCTTTAGTAACTGTGTAAATGGTGTGTTGCGATCTGCAGCTTTTCTAAAGGCCTTTACGCAGCTCACAGATCGACTGTGTCCCATCAACTAGAACTTTTTTCCAAACATCAGAGGAATAAGTTTGGCACTTTGTCAAGGATGGAGTTGCCATCAACAGAGATGTTATAAAGGTAGAGAAGAGTCACTGAGAAAGCTCGTAACAGCCCTTGAAATAAATCGAGTCAGTCAGTTTGCTGTTGAAGTAGCTAGCGGGAAAAGCTCCGCCTTATTTTGGAGATATGTGCATGCACAGTAGCTAGAACATGGCGAATTGGTGTGGATTATTTAGGCGAAACAGTTCGAAATATGAATGGCTTTATCAGTGATATCAGTGTGTTTTTGTTAATGTGGCATTTGGTTGTGGTTTAATAGCAGCCTGGTCATCTATGAGCGGAATTAACTGCCCGGGGTGTTGCCAATATGACTGACAATATTTCCTATGAGTTTACAGACACCTGAGCTGTATGTGAAAGCGATCATAACGATCCAGCTTCTGACAGAGGCAAAACTCTCCATGCTTCTTTCTCATCTAAAATGGAAAGTAGCATACTCGGTGTTATTGCGAAGGATATGATTTCCTTGGGAATTCTGCATGTTGTTTGGTGTTGGTGCCCACAGTTCAATGGAATTCCAGAACAATCTGGTGCGCATAGACTTAATGTAAGAAAATCCAAATATTTCACAATTTTTCATACCACGTTCGGTTAACATTGAAAGCGTACATGTATTTATTTATATACATACACCTTTATATACATACACATCTGTTAAACTACTGTGCACCTCCTTGTATCTGCTCTCATCCCTCAAACACCACAGAGCAGGTGTTATGTGGGTGGTGCATCATTCACAGCACTGCAGTAACATTGACGTGGTGCGGGTGTGTTAGTGTGTGTTGTGCTGGTGTGAGTGGATCAGACACAGCAGTGCTGCTGGAGTGTTTAAACACTGTTTCCACTCACTGTCCGCTCTATTAGATGCTCCTATCCACCTTGTGCCGTGTGCTGTAAATGACCCACCACCAAAGTATTACCTGCTTTGTGGTCGTCCATTAAAAAGCAGTATAAAAGTGGGTTAACAAAGTATGCAGAGAAACAGATGGACTACAGTCTGTAATTGTAGAACTACAAAGTTCTCCTATATGTTAAGTGGAGCTGATAAAATGAGCAGTGAGCGTAAATACAAGGAGGTGTACCTAATGAACTCGCCTGTGGATGTATATACAGTAATACAATAGACATTACTTACATTAAATTAAGATATGCAGCATGCCTGATTTATCAAGGCTGGGTAAATAAGAGCCCATATAATGACCTACACACTACTCCATGTTTGATTCATTCAGTGGTTGTGTAGAGTTATAACAATTATTTATTTTTCTTTTTTAATAACTAATTTCAGTGCTGTATTATTGCTTCTGAGATGCTTTTGCTCTACCTGTGTTTTAAATTGTTTATGTTTTTGTTCGATATCAGCAGTATAAAACATAAGCACAGTGTAATTATGCCTTTAGATGGTAAATGCCATAGTTGCAGCATTTGTTTATACCAATGTGAATGTGTGCATATTTATTAGAATTATTGTATTTATTTTTCTCTTATTTCTTTTTATTTCTTCATATTTCTGTATTTTTGTATACAACTTTGATAAATAAGAACCATTATTTCACCATATCATAGTGTCATATATTCATTTATGTATTGCTGAAATGTTTCAGGCTCTTAAATGCTATCTTCTGTCTCTGTGGGTTAAGCGTCTACAGCAGAGCTACTAATCATGTTTGTCATCTAATATTGTGTCTGCTAATTCTCTCTGTCTTCCAAGTCTTTGTCTGCTTGTGTGTGTGTGTGCGGGTGTGTGTGTGTGTGTGTGTGTGTGTGTGTGTGTGTGTGTGTGTGTGTGCGCGTGTGTGTGTGTGTGTATGTTGGGGTGTCCAGTCAGTGAAACCTCAAGCTCACATTGAACCATCCCACTCATGAACACAAAGTTTGAGGATCAGAAACTGATTCATTATCCAAGTTATTTTTGGGCAGATTCTTTCTGAAAAGATGAGGTTGCCATGGCAGCGGCGCTCCATTGAAAAGGCAGCTTCGGAGCTGCTCGCTTAACAGTCGTCATGGCAGCGTGCGACTTTAGGGAAAAATCCTGAGTGAACGAGCGACTGGCAGCAGCTCTGTAACTGAAGTCATGATTGCAGACAACACAACATTTATCTCTCAGTGACCTGATCCTATATTACAGGGCCATTCATAATAATCACAGGGATACTCGTTACACAGCACGCTGCCTCCAGGATTCATGGCACCCTTAAAGAATACGAGGATAAAAGGCTTTGAGAAAGTGTCTGCGTTGTTTATTAGCTCCGTCTCACGCTGTAGTTATGAGAGAAGTCTGAGCTTTCACTGAGCAGCATTATTCAAAGAGAAAACCAATCTGGAGGGCAATGTAATATGCATCTGAAGCCGAGCCGTAGAAGATAAATGCTCTCAGTGGTGTGTGCCAGGGGTAATCTGGTATTGAGCTCAGGACAGGCATGAAAAATTGTAGAGATTAGTAACTTATAACTACAGGGTTTTATGTTTTGCTGGGTGAAATTTCCTTGGTGTTGATATTAGATATTGATGTATAACTAGAATATATTATGTATAGCATATTCATGATACCATTCTATTCTGTTAAATAGTCTGTGTTGACCCATGCGTGTTAGAGCCAGGTCTTCAGTTTGAGGCCTTAAATGTCAAAATTTATGGGGGTGGGGGCAGGGGGGAACAAGAACAAACACAATAAAAAAAGCTAATTTCTAAATTTAATACATATGATATTTATGCTATTTTCTATGTTATTTTTTATATAGTCTGCAAATTCCTTCTCAAATGTCATGCGGCACAACCAGAAACAAAGGACTTTGGCATGTCATATTTTGGCATGTTTGTATGAAAGAGGTACTGGGTATTGCATCGTAAAGAAGACCTCAAGTAACTTTTATGGTGTAATATCGACGTCAGTAGCCCTTACGCAAACTTGGTATTAACTCAAGTTCGAGTTTTCTACAGGTGTCTAAGTAGATGTCTGAGGTTTCTACAGGTGTCTAAGTAGATGTCTGAGGTTTCTACAGGTGTCTATGTAGATGTCTGAGGTTTCTACAGGTGTCTACGTAGATGTCTGAGGTTTCTACAGGTGTCTATGTAGATGTCTGAGGTTTCTACAGGTGTCCATGTAGATGTCTGAGGTTTCTATAGGTGTCTACGTAGATGTTTCAGGTTTCTACAGGTGTCTATGTAGATGTCTGAGGTTTCTACAGGTGTCCAAGTAGATGTTTCAGGTTTCTACAAGTGTCTATGTAGATGTCTGAGGTTTCTACAGGTGTCCAAGCAGATGTCTGAGGTTTCTACAGGTGTCTATGTAGATGTCTGAGGTTTCTACAGGTGTCTACGTAGATGTCTGAGGTTTCTACAGGTGTCTGTGTAGATGTCTGAGGTTTCTACAGGTGTCTGTGTAGATGTCTGAGGTTTCTACAGGTGTCTACGTAGATGTCTGAGGTTTCTACAGGTGTCTGTGTAGATGTCTGAGGTTTCTACAGGTGTCTGTGTAGAAGTCTGAGGTTTCTACAGGTTTCCAAGTAGATGTTTCAGGTTTCTACAAGTGTCTATGTAGATGTCTGAGGTTTCTACAGCTGTCCAAGTAGATGTCTGAGGTTTCTACAGGTTTCCAAGTAGATGTTTCAGGTTTCTACAAGTGTCTATGTAGATGTCTGAGGTTTCTACAGGTGTCCAAGCAGATGTCTGAGGTTTCTACAGGTGTCTATGTAGATGTCTGAGGTTTCTACAGGTGTCTACGTAGATGTCTGAGGTTTCTACAGGTGTCT
>CM067489.1:23149234-23282561 GCA_034552555.1 Semaprochilodus insignis | reverse complement strand
GTGTGTGTGTGTGTGTGTGTGTGTGTGTGTGCGCGCGTGTGTTTATGTGTTTGTGTGTGTGTGTGTGTGTGACTTTGATGGTGCTGTTTGAAATAGTGAACCACTTCTGATTGATTTGCCTCAAGCATTGGCAAAGGACAACGGCACTGCAAAATAGGCCTGGGTGATAATTAGCGCAGTATTTTTTGAGGGGTTCAAAATTCATGATTATTGATTCTATGACTCCATGAACAAACATACATACAGTCCGCTAGAGATTAGGCTACCCTCAGTTTCTCCTCCGAAGCCCCTTACAATTTCATTGGTCATAAGTACGAAATGTTGTGTGTTCCAAGTGGTTTTGTACAGAAACAAACTGGAAAACTGGTCTTTTTTTTTTTTTTTTTTTTTTTTTTTTTTTTTTTTTTGCATCATCAAACGCAAGATATAATTTTTCGTTATTTAGACAAACAAAATAAAGACCAGAGGATGCTCGGTGTGTTTTAAGCAACATTGAATCACGTTTCATAAGTTGTATCCCAGTATATTTGTAGCAGCTTTAAACCTACTTGTGATTCTGATTTTAGCTTAATGAAATAACACTGAGTAAGCCAACATCTATTTCATCCTCATTTTAACTTTGCAGGGTCGACTCCAAAGCGTTAAACTCTGTTCCATACAGTGATGTGGTGAAGTTTGCTTACATTTGCCTGTAAATTACACTCGGTAGGAAAAATCCATCCTTCCACAACTCGCCCACTGATAGTCCAGCTGTACAAAAGCAAAGTAGGTAGCAAAGTAAAATGTAAAACGTTGGCTTGCAATTAGGGATAGACCGATCCAACTTTTACAGTTTTGATACTGATAAATAAACTTTGTGTATTGGTCGATACCAGTCCGATAGTATTGTTGAATTAACAAATCATATACTTCACCATGTGGGAGATACATAAGGCATCAGGATTGACTTAAACATTATTTTACTAAAATACCGACATACAACCGACTTTTTGCTCACTCCAGGTTCTTGTTTCTGTCTACTGGCACACTGCACACATGCACACAAGCTATGCTGTAGCACACTTCACAAATGAATTAAAGAGAATGGCTCGGCCCCATCAATTGGCCTAATTATCCGATTCAGCTAATTTAGTTAATATCAGGACTGATATCCGATCCTTATATTGGATCGGTGCGTCCCTGCTTACAATCAGACAACATTGCCTGTGTAAAAACATCTGCCCAGCTGAAGGAGTTGACAGAAGAGAATTGGATCCAACAAGCCTCTGTCAGTCAAGTTCATTTGGTTAACATTAGCATTCGAAATTTCCTTTGTAAGGCCAAATATAATATTGTACTCTTTATTTTTGCCAATGTCTCAGTTTTGAGATCCAGACTGGAGTCAGCTCTTTCGGAATAGGACAGCCCCACTGCAGACTTTCTTACAGTCCTTAGGAGAAGATCTGTCCACTCCGAACCAAACACCTGTCCTTTTTGTTTTAGGTTGTTCAGGTTACCATGCATGCGTATATCCCCACACTGAGGGGGAGCTTTTCCCGTCTGCGGCTTACCCAGCAGCCTTATTTTATTAAAGGGCAAAACGCAGGACCACCGTTTGAGAAAAGTCAGACTGATGCCCAAATTAGTACCTTCCCAAGCCATGACTGTGTGCTTTAAAAAATTGTGTGTTTTCCATCATCGCAGAGGAGGACGAATTCAGTTATAGATGCCTACAGGAAAACGAGTATTATATTTTTTATGATTTTTCTCGCATGTCGTGTCCTGAGCTTGCCACCCAGGTAGCCCCCCTAAAAATGAATTCAATTCATTAATATGAATTCAGTCCTCTGTGGTTATCTTTGCCAACATAATGACTTTACCTTTAAAGCATCACTTTATTGCCCAGGCCTATTGCAAAAGAAACACACTTTAGTGGCACTGCACTTCCTCACTTTTATTGACCCCTCCCACATTCATTCACACACGCTCACATGCCTGCGTTTCTCCCTCACAATAGCAAGTTCTGCATTCTTTGTCTTTACATTCTTCCGGGCCCAGTAGTGGTCCTCGCTGTTCAGAGTCGTACTTAAGGAGCATCATTAGTGTTAAAGAGAGCGGTCTTTCATATTGAAACGTCGGACTGAGGCAATGATAGGATTCTCCTCCTGAGAGCCTTGATTTTTTTGGTGTTCAGTATTTTTTTTTCCCTCAGTCTGTTTGCCTAGCACCTCTACCCACCAGTGAAATCTTAGCCCCTTTTTTATCTGCATGGCCCTTGAAGTATTGTCTATGTATTTTGTGGATTTTGAGTATTTAAACAGCCTGAGGTAGAAAGCTGGTTATGAAGCAAGGCGAGTCCAGAGTGGCACGCTGTGCCAATTTACACTGCCTTCGGTCTCCTCTCAGGCAGAGTCCTCCGCAGCAAGAAATTAACGATTTGCTGGAGTCAAACCTATGCAAGAACCATCATGTACGCAAGTCAGCATCAGCAAAAGTTCATTCAGTCTGTTCAGCAGCCCCTCTTAGATAGTGTTCTGCAATATTGATACATGCTTTTGGATAGCTTGGAAACTGTTAATAACTGATTATGCAGTGTCACGGAATTATTAAAGGTCAGTTCTGCTTCAGCATCATGTAGTTTTGGCCTGGGAGGTGCATTACACATACATAAAACATCTGCATGCCAAATGTATTACCCAGAAACCCAGAAATGGTGAAACTCTTTTGTAGAGATAGGCGAACGCGACCGTTTCAAAGTTTGGAATCAATGTTCTCAATAATGTATAACTAATTTGGTGCCAGATGAGTGTATAAGGACCATTGTACTGAATAGGTTCAGAGTTGGAAAACACAAAAAATAGTTTTTTTGGGTTTTTTTTGGTTTTTTGTTTGTTTGTTTTTTTAGACTTAATTATGTTTATTTGACTAAAACTGATGACTGTACATTCCATTTTGCTACTACCAAAAATTCATCACTGCTGAAACTATTACCAAATGTTTCAGTAGTGATCATTTTAGCTAAATTAGAGCTGCCCAGTGCATCGCTAGTGGAAACAACTTTAAAACAACAATTTTACACACATTCAATTATATCACTTTTATTAAAACACAAAGTTTGCCAAAGTATGTGCATCAGTTGTGACAACTCCTAATGTTACACACTTACTTTGGAACATATTAACATCAAACCTGATTGCTCACCTTGTGGCCATGAAGAACGTGTGGTTTCACTTCCTGCCCTGAACTGCAGGGGTGTGGCTAAAATAAGGCTCCGCTCATGTACTAAAACCCTGTGCTTTGGTGGTGACTTGAACATGAAGAAACATGAAACAGCAAATTTTGTACAATTGTTTAATTAAAATTGTTCTCATGATAAATCTAAATCAGGTCTTTAAGACCATAAAAATACAAAATATTATTTATAGATGTGAATTCTGGGGTTAGGGTTCGGGACAGACACCTCCAAACAGCCAGTACCATTTAAAGTATGATTTTATATGTATTTAACTTTTTAAAGTCTCAATTATTGTTTTGGGTTTAAATCATAACATAGTCATTGTAATTATCTAAAGTCTTAATACCTGTTTTATTGTATTTTTATTACTTTGACGTTTGAGCTGATTCAGCACAGTGGTACATATATGATAGTGGTTGGTTCTTGATAGTCCTGTGCCACTTAATTAATATGACTCTGAGAAGCTGTGAATAAAAATTAAGACCCTTTTAATGTGTGTAGGATAAAGAACGAAGAAGTGATTGAGAAAGTGGTACAACATTGACAGTTAAGTTATAATAACTGCAAGAATTCATCGTATTGCAAAACTGGTGATCAGATCTCAAAGCCGATAACCGCTCGATTTCATAAACAGATGAACAGTTATGATCGTTAGATAAATTCTTGAATTTCTGAAAATGTAATAAAACCCTTAAATATACATGTGGAAACGAGTGATTCCAGACTTTAAACGGTAGTGTATCAGTGGAAACTGCTTTTCAAAAATTGCTCATAAACACTTGTTGAAAGATGGGCTGCGTTGAAGGTTCTCGTGGTGCTAATCTATCCAAACTGTCATGCAGCAGGCCTTTCTGAAACGCAGTCTAGTTATGGCTAGCCCAGCCTCGCAGTAGCTACAAACAGCAGCACTTACTACGCCGATGTATCAGATTTGCCCTGACAACATTTCATGTGTGCATTTATACTTTGAGCATGTGTGCTAACCACAAAGTTCAGACTTTTATTTTGCTAATTATTTACTTCATTTTATTCATTTATTCTTTGTACACGGATAGTGAACCGCTTTATCAGCTAACCTGTGTTTATTTAGGAGTATGGAGTTGCATTGTGTTTTTCCAGTGGCGCTGCCACCCTAGTCTGGAGGTGGAATGTTTGGGACTGCTTGATGGTTGCGTGAGTGTGTTGGTGTGTGTCCGTGCGAGTGTGTGAGAGAGAGGGAGAGAGACAGCACGTGTGCATTCCTTTCAGAACAACACGGCATTATAGCAGTAATTGTGTCTGTATAACTGCACTTATCCTGGGAAGATTTCCGTGGGGAATCTTTGGCGTGTGCCTTGTGGCTAGAATAGTTCCGACAGAGAGCCAAAGGTGGACAAAGCTAGTAGAAAGCCCTTGTGTGTCCATACCAACCACGAGACCTCCTGTCCCATCCCTGAGGTTTTACATGGGCGTGATACGGTGTCGGTGGAGCTGTATGTGAAAGGCCTAGTCTTGAAGTAGCGCCCCCTTTCATCTGGCCTTAAAGCGATAGCTTGACCAAATGTCAGATGTGCACAATTTTCCTGACCCCAAATGTATTTGCAGGAGTCTGAAGAGCCAAAGATAACAAACGTAACACGTTCTGTAAATGCCCTGCGAACACACACACACACACACACACACACACACACACACACACACACACACACACACACACACACAGAGATCGTGGTTAACAAGTGCAAGGTGTGATGATCACTCACCGTGTAGTTTGCAGATACTGTTGAGTGATTTTCAAACAAGTACAGAGAGGACTGATTCTTTGGATCCCACTCCCCCCAAACATCAGCAACATCTGTCCCGCTCCCGCCCGCAGTCCTGTATGAGGGTAAATGTTTTCCAATATTTGACACACATATTATTCAAGAATAAATGATTTTCACCTGAGGTAATCACAGGTATATCAGACCTGACTTTAGTTGGTTGTATTGTGGAATATTAGCCTTTCTTTAACGCACGTTCCACAGCTGAGGACGACTGACCATCTAAAGGCTCCGCCATTTCTGTAGCACAGTGATGCAAGTCACGTGTTGTTCATGTGTTTGGCTGCTTCACAACTATTTACAATGCGTTTATTACTTCATTGATTACTTAGCTGTGTTCCCCTTATGTTTATCATGCATGCTTATTATTGTGTGATTATTTTCATTTTATATAGACTATTTATTCATTTGCAGGGTTTTCCTTCACGTACGTGTTGTCTTGCTCCTGAGCGAACTAGATTGGATAACTATATCCTGCGCACAACACTGAAATTTAGTTCCACGCTGCAAGATATTGTCCATACCAGATCATCATCATCTTGCTTTTGACCAAGATTTTGACCCGATCTTGACCTGTAAAAGTGCTGGATGGGGCAAATCGAACACAAAATGATGATGAATTGTACACCCGGTTGAAGCAAGAACGCTTTGAGGTTATTTAGTAGCTCAAAACGGTTAGCGTTGTAGCTCCAGTACAAAACTGAAGAAGCAAATATCCGACACTAAATGTTTCTAGGCTGAAAAAAACAGGGATGCACTGATCATGAACTTTCATAGCCAGTTCCCAGTTTACAGCGAGGTTGATCAGTAGTAATTTCTTGTCTGGGGAAAATTGTGTAGATTTGATTTTGCACCAAAGCATCGCTTTAAACCCCCAACCATTATTGCAGATGAGCAAAAACTGACCCCAGACCCCAGTGTTGATTCTGGGCTTCCTCTACCATCGCCCTGACTCGCACAGCACTGTGAGCATTACGGTTACCTCAGATTTCTGCTCAGCACCACCCCCTACTGTTTGTCAGTACTAACATTCCAGTTCCGACGTGTTCCACAGCCCTGAATGCCTTGTAGTCTGGCCGCCTCTGGCCGGGCACTTCTCTTTGTAAATGTGCATGCTTTTTATAGCTATAGCCATCATATATCTACATATCCATATCCATGTTGGGTGATGTGTCCTCCTCCCTGTAGTCAAAGCCTCCCTTACCTTCCATAATGTCAGTGAGATCAGTGTATTGATCGTAGTGTCTAGGAGCATGATCAGTGAAGGAGTTGGACGTCCTGAGAGTGTCGACAAGGTCACTTCCTCTGTTTCTTCATTGAAGGATGGGCCTCTCTTAGTTGTTTGCCTGGAGTGTGTGTGTGTGTGTGTGTGTGTGTGTGTGTGTGTGTGCGTGTGTGTGTGTGTGTGTGTGTGTGTGTGTGTGTGTGTGTGTGCTCCCACTGCCACTGCTCTGCGCTTTGTCAGTTGTGAAGGTCTGCTTTCTTACCGACTTGAAAGTGCTGTAGAACGAGTTTGAAATGAGATATTAAAATGTGATGTGCTTTAACGAAGTCCTCAACTGTCCTGTCTTATTTTTGCCCCTGTATAAAGGCCTATATCATGACCAATGACTTCAACGTACTAAGTAAGCATTATTAATGTTTCAACATGTCCCAGGCCATAGATGGAACCTAAACTTCAAAGCCAGCCCATCGCGGTTGTGATAAAAGTGGCTACAGCAGTTTAGCCAAATGTAGGATATCCGTGCAATAACACCAATAGACGTCAATAGACGTTGTTGTGAAATCGGTGTTAAAATCCATTAAAAAGTTCGGAGTGTTTCTACCCGGTTAGGCCGTTAGCAGCCATTTCGACTGTATACATTAGACTGTGCTTCATCTCTGCTGACTCTTCCTTTCTCCTCCATTAAATAAAGTGGAGCAGCTAATGGCCAGCTTGCCGAACGCTTGCATTGCTGATGATGTGCGTCGAAATAAAATCTGTCCTCCAAACAGTGATGATGATATTCCCAACAATGGTCAAATGGTCAAAATGACTTCTATGACCTTTCTAGCACTAGCACAAATGCCCTCACCGATTGGTGGAAATAATATAGGGAAATATGAGATTGTCATCCTGTAAGGATAAATATTTGCTTTAGTTTAGAGCTCACATTCAGATGTAATTATTGGGCTCTAAACAACAAAAGCTCAGCAAAGAAAAATTCCACGTAGGAGGACTGATTTAAGGAGACAGGAGACCGGGCTCCTCCATGCCTGTGAGATCAGAAGAGCATCCCACTCCTTCCCATTTAGGCCTGAATGATGAAGCTATAACAAGTTAGCTTTGCCAAAGGAATTTAATTACTTAAGTCAATCTGTTTCCCATACATGCAGTTGATGTGTATTTGTTAATTGATTATGCTGTGGTTATATTCTTCCTCAATCTGGTATTAGCAGCAAAGGCTTTAACTTCCAGTTTCCAGTTTGGTGGTAAGTATGCCATTAAAATATCCAATGTTTAATCTATGAAATAAAAAGGGAGGACACTTCAGTTTCATGTGTTTTGATGCTTGTATTTCGCTAAATATGTTACATTGAAATTTCAGCTCCACCCTACACATAATAATTGCTGGGGTTTTCTAATGCAGCTTGAAAAAAGTTGAAAAAGGTCTTTATACTACACTATTTAAAAGCTCAAGACCACTAGTGTGGAACGTGGCATGCAGGGCGGAATGAAAGGTATCCTAGCACTATCTCTATCTTCTCCAGCAAAACATGCAGGACACCCTTTATGCGGTGTAGTGGAGATAGTTTAATAGCAGAATATCACCATTCCCAACCACATCACTGTCCAGGTAGCTCTGAGACAGAGTGCAAGCACGTAGGCTACAAACAGAGCGAGAGACACCATAGTGACATAGCGAGCTAAAACTCAACTGTCTTGTGCGCATGTGCACATTACATAGCCACACATCCACACATCCAGAAGGCGTGGTGTCACTCCACCTCCACTCCTACCGCAAAATATGTGGGAACTGTCTGAGAATATTCAAGCTGCATGGGATGGATTATTGCAGGACACCATTAGGAACCTCAACAAATCCATGCTGAGACGTCTGGCATGTTGTGTTAGCAAACATGGAGGCCTGATACCATACTGAGAGACACTACTTCTGTATGTGGCTCAATAAACATTCCCCATATCAGTCTAAATGTATCATCATTTATTGTTCCTGGCAACCTTTATCTTCCTTCCCAATAGCACTGCAATCTGACACTTCCTTCAGGGTGCAGCTATTCTTTTGATGGTGATATCCATATTTTCTGTTACTTTTTCTTCTGAAACTGAAAAAACTAATAATTTTTATGGCCACTTTGACTAGAAATGCAACAATTGAAAAAGGATCTCTATACGTTCCCTCTGAATGAGCTTTTTAAAAATTTCTTTAATATTATTCAACATAATAGATATGATGGGAAATCTGATATAATACTTTCGGTATGTGAAAAAAAATGATATGTGAAAAATGTATCATGATAACATTTTTGGCTGCGTTCGTCCACTGGAAAGGGATTGTTTTTCAGGGCTAATCTAAGAGAGGCCTTAGCGTTCTTGTTGTCATTGTTAGAGGCCCTATGGGGTGAGGTGGGGCTGTATTATGTGGATGGTGGTCGGCTATTCTTTGCTTTTGTTCAGGGCTTGCTGATGGTCAGCAGCATTCCAGCCTGATATCCGTGCTCTCAGCGCACAAACACACACATACACACACGCCCAAACTCACACGTGCATGTACACACACACACACAGAGCAGCTGTAGTTGGAACATAACCCTCGCCTCCCGGGACAGCCCAATGAGCTTTGTCTGTTTGGCCGATGCCACCTGGACCACACACTGGTGATGCTCTGAAATGCACACACACAAACACACACGCACATCAAGCTAGAATGGAGGTGGGGCTTTACCAGAGTGATCCAGCCAAAACCACTACCAGTGGGCCAGGATTTAGCAGCAGGCCTGGCTGGCAGGGGCTTCAGCCTGGGTGAGATCTGTACACAGTGGGATGGAATAGGCAGTGATATTGTCTTATCTGGTTGGGACACCGTTAAGAATGAGGTGAGTTTCAGGTTTATTAGACACATAACGACTGGCCACTTTATTAGGCACACACACCTTATATCAGGTTCGCTTACCACATGGGTCCATTTTGTTGTTCTATACTTACAGACTGTAGCCCATCTGTTTCTCTGTATACTGTGTTAACCCCTCCTTTACCTGTTCATCAGGACCCCCATGGGACCCCCACTTAACAAGTATTATTTGGATGGTGGATCATTCTTAGTGACACTTACATGGTGGTGGCATGTACATGTATTGTCCATTCTTACTTTGCTGATCCTACTTGCTGACATGTTGCTGCACAGTTTGTGATGGTCATCCTTTAGTCCCTCATCAGTGGTCATCAGCACTTTTGGATGGACATTTTTGGTTAGTGGACTATTCTCAGCCCAGTAGTGACACTTTAAAAACTGCTGTGTATGATCCTCTTCAGAAGTGCCCAGAGTTTTTGCCTGGGTGGGCCGAAGTGTAATATCTGTGGTGGGCTGAGGGCCAATAAGACAGAATAGCTGGCTACCAACTCATCAGCTTTGTTTATGCACGTCACCAGGAGTCTTTAAAGACTCTAGTTGATTCCTTAAAGGAGGCTTGGGTGTCAGGGACCTTGTATGTTGTGTTACTAACAGCACTTTTTAAGGAATGATAGATTTTCTAAAGTCAAATAAGAAGATAAGAAATTAGCCATAAGTGAGCAGCACAGGTCCATGTTATATCAACACACCACCCACTACCATGTCAGTGTCACTGCGCTGCTGGGAATGATCCACCATCCCAATAATACCTGCTCAAACCTGACTTGCTTTCTCTCTCTCTATGTATCTCTCTCTCTCTCTCTCTCTCTCTCTCCTTCCAGGGTGTCTGAAACTTAAGTGAGTTGAGCTTGATTGCCCACCAGTGTCTTACCTTGGAGACTGTGTTAAACTCCACTCAGCTGGTTCTTCATGCCCCAGGTCTGCTGGGTGAAGGATAAAGTGATCCGGGAGAGCAGAGTCATGTTTAAGTACACACCCCCGTGGCAAGTGTTGTGTCACAGCTTGGAGCAAGACAGTAAGGTTAGAGGACATTTTAAGGTCTTTATGTTCTGTAGTCACACATATATGCAGACACACACACACACACAGTGCCCTGCAAGGAAAGAAGGCTGGTAGTGGCCTATCCTGTGCTGACCAGAGCAACATGGTGGAACCCTTGTGTAATTCAGTGCAATTGTTTGTGCTGCACCAAGACTAACAGACAAATCAATATACAGATTAAGAGGGTAGGCAGGTTTCAAATCACTTTTTAAAACATTATATTGATAGAATACGTAAAAAGTAGTGTTTATATAGGAAGCATAATAAAAACAATTTGTTCTCTTACTGGTAACTTTCTGGCAGGCCAAGTCAAAACTCCTGATGGACCAACTTTGGGGTCACAAGTTGGGCAACCCTGCACTAAACCTGCATTTTGACATTACTACTACTTCTACTAATGATACTGGCACATTTTATTCAACTACTTACCTGTACACAAAAAATCATAATGTTTGTTTTTCATTATTTTAAACTGTAAAAAGTCATTACGCTGCTTAACAATGCTCAGTCTGCTAGAGGCAGAGCAGCGCTGCCTGGAGAAGTGGGGGTTGTGGGGGGTTACTCAATCAGTTCTGAGATTAGGCAGTTTAAAAACTGACATCCTCAGATGGGAAAAAAATATTTTAATTCATTTAAATGATTTTCAATTAAAATGTATGAATAGCAAAAAAATAAGGGTCAAAAGTTTTTTTTCCTAAATGTCTACTTTTTAAAACCCTCAACTCTCATAGCCTCATAGTGCAAGCATAGTCTAGCGAACAATGCGCAATACACATTTCAGCCAGTATTATGATTCTCTAATGCTTGTTCATGAAACTAAAGATCTAAAAAAGTAAAATTATACATACAAATTGGGGGGAACATTTAAAAATGGGAAAATAAGAGGGTCTGGAGGTTAAGAAAGGAATCTAGAGCCGGTGCCAATGAAGACATGACCGCAGTAGCCTTAGTGGTAAAAATGAAAGCATGGAAGAGAGATTTATGACTTCTTTATCAAACCCTTATCAACTGCTTTTAACATAAAGATCAAAAGTGGCTATCAGGAGCAGTGCAGCTATTCATCACTACCATTTTAGTCTGTTTTCGTTTAAGAGAAATTCAGCAGTGCAGTCTGAAAAGCAGCATCCACACTTACACTCACAGCTCAGCTGTCAAGAAAACCTAGGCATATCTCTGTAAATACCGTCTCCTGACCTTTAGAAGGTTTTCCAGCAGGTGTCAGGATTTGTTCAAATCTATTCTGAAACTGAAAGGATAAGATCTTTGTAGTCACTCTGTTAAATAGTTATAGACGTCATAAAGATTAGCCACATAAAGCATTTGGCCCGTTGTTGTATTGTTAAGTGAGATAAAAAACCATGTATATGCCATTCTGTTCTTTGTTGGATTATTTTGGATATTTAGTTTCTTTTTATTTCATTTTGTACCATATTTTACACTGAAAAGCCAAATATGCTTTATTATAATATACATTTTAGTGACTCTTTTATTTTAAACACAGGATATCATAACATGTCATATTACTAAACACTAATCAAGATACCAACAGCTGAAACACATGACTTAACAGACTGAGCCAGTGATAAATTAAAAAATTTCTACTCTTTTTTTTAATTTAGTTTTATAAATCATATGTTTTATATAAGCGAATGTGAAATTTTGAATTATTTTTAAACATTGTAAAAACTAAAACTTATGTTGGTGATCCTGCATTTCTGTTTTTACCACTGATCCTTCAGTTCTTCTTATAAACAAAGTCATTCAGAGTGTTTAGATGTGAGATGGTTCATTATAGAGAAGCTTACAGACTCTGATTTCTTTCCAGTGGTGGTGATGGGAACCAGGGGTCACCACATCTACAGCACAAATATTGCCATTTTGTTCACTATGCAGAACCAGCAGTGAACCACCACTAGTGAACCTACATGTGCCTGTTTATATGTAAAATAGTGGAAAACCTGAAAAAGAAGTTTTCTTTGGGGACGATTTTGAACACCCTTAGGCCAACAGAACTACCATAAAACAATGTGACATGTGAGAATCAGACATCAGACTGAGTATTCATAGCCATTTTATGTAATAAATTCGTATGAGGGAACTTTTAAAGGTAGACGTCTGGTTCCTGTCATCACCATTCCAAGCAGTTCTGACTCTAGAAGTGTGCATTTCACACCAAACCACTCTGAACGGCGTTTAATTATACAGACGTTCTAGAAAAGGTTCAGTGGAGTTCCTCTTTAAGTTCCTAAAGCGTCGACTCAGAACTGAAAGCAATAGTGAACTTTTGATTGATTTATTTTCCTTGTCATGAAATGTCCAGTCGTCTGAGTAATGACTCTAGAATGTATCTCTCTATTGTTCCAGCCTCTGTAAAGCATAATGTTCTCCTCTATCACAGCTTGGTTGTGTGAGTGTGTGTTTGTGCACGTGGCAGGTTTTGTTTCTGTTGTCTATGCAGCTTTTTTTTTTCCTCCCTCCGTCTATAATCTATCAGCCTCATGCACTCTCTGCTGTGTGTGGTGGGTGGAGCTGATTATGCAGCCTGAACTTTGTCTGTGAATGTAGTACAATAAAAGCCTGAAGTCAGTTAAAAGCAGTGCTGAATGTCTAGACTCGCTCGCAGGGGTTACTGACATAAGGTGAGTTTCTAGCTTTCCTCGTTTAAAGGATGTGTGCATGTGTGAAAAGCACTTTTAGACACTAATAGGTTAATTGAGGTTTCATTGAGAACTAATGTATCCAGCTCAGTGGTGGTGAGAATTTAAGGTGGTATTATGGTTTTATATGGAGATATTCTATTCTGTCCTAAAAGTATTAGAAAATATTTTTTTGCCAGTATAATATTTGGAATTGAGTGTTTTCCCATATTGAGAGCTTGTGTTTTATGGTTAGAGTTGTTTTCTTCATAGCTTTCTTTCTGCTTAGATTGTGTCTAAAGGTTGTATGATGTGACCGCAATCAGTGATTGAATTGTTTTATAACCTGTCAATTGCTTCACAATTTTATCTGAGGTACAAAGAACTAGGCGCAACAATTGGGTGGATAGCATGCCGAAGCCGGGTACTCACTGACAAAGAAAACTGGGGTCACTTCTCAATATCTGGGGGGCCCAGCGAACCTCCTACTATGTACATCATATTATGTACCCAAAAATACTGAATCATTTATTCAATGAGATTAAAGAAATAACAAAAAGAGTAAAGAGTGAAGGCAGTAAAACAGTATGTAACTTAAAAGTGTATGTATGTAAAAGTTTGGCTGCCCCTAATCAAATAACATTTTATTGATTTTATTGATTTTCTAAGTGAAAACAAGTAAAAACAGCCTCAGCAGAGGCACATTTTATTGCACAATGAAGGTTTATGTCCTGAATTGAACATATTGGAAAATAATAAATCATAACGATTGGCCTTTGCCAAAGTTTTGCACACTATATACTTTTTCAAGCAAATATAAAATAGAAAAAATAGAAAATATGGATCAACATTTGTCAAATTTCAGTGTGTTCTCTATAGTGGATGTGTTACCATATTTTCATTTTTAAATACAACAAAGCCTGCAGTTTGAGCAGGGGTGTGCAAGCATTTGCATGCAATGACACAGGGCATACACAATGTGTCATACACGCAGTGGTGCTACTTAATGTTGTCTTGGGATGGAACTTTAGAATTCTGATTTATAATATCTGATATGTCTGAAATATTTTAAGGTCAAAGCAATATGGAAATGCTTCGGTTAATAGTAATTAATGAATTCAATGGAGACCAGCTGGCGTTATACAGATATCACCAGCCAAGCTTTCATTTCATGTAGTGCTCTTTGAATGTGTGAGCTGAAACTAGCTCGCCTGCCTCAGGTATTTTTTCATTTTGGTATTAAGGAATGAGGAATGTTACAAGCCACCCTGCAGAGAACTGTCAACATCAGAATGTTGTGGTTAATGTTTGACAAAATTTGGACAACCCCCTCTGTGGGACTGTCCCACCAGAGAGTATCGCCCAATCAGCAGAGTGTAGAGGGAAGGTTCCAAGAAGTAGCATCCCTGCAGGTTTATCAGGGGTGTACAGTCCACTGTGTCACGCACTGGCACCCTCTGACAGACAGCTTGAGGAGCGAAACTCCTGCTCAACAACGTCAGGCTTGTCTCACGAGCAGACGGTGTTATCTAATGCTTTTACTGCCTTCATGCTGGAAGTATTTTTAGCTTAGAATATGTTCTAGTTATTATCGTCTAGGTGCTGAATGAACTACCTCAGTAGTCTCTTCATTGTCAGGAGGTAAGTAAGAGCTTTCCAGTCCAGTTATGAAATTAAATTGGCTAATATTTTATATTGGTGGTCGGCTTGCTATAACTAAATGAATCTCACAGTAAAAATGAACTTTAGTTACACTTTCGTTTCATGAAAAATTTGCCTTTTAATTGATATTCAATATTAATATTCCATCTGACATTTAACCCAGTGCTCAATACTTCAATAAAAGTTCAGTTCTTTTCTTTTCTCCACATTTGCATGCCTTAGACGAGTTACGCCTACAGGCGTTCAGCATCGTGCTATAATTACAAGGGCAACACCTTAGGGTGAAATCTTTTATTGCTTCAAGGCATTTGGTTACATTCTTTAGAGATAATAGAAGCTTCAATTGTAAATGATTGAAAAGGGAGTGTCCATTCTATGGCATTTCTCACGCCACCCTCATGTGGTTCATCTTTAAAACTGGATTACCTCGTTAGCCATAAAAATACCACTGAAGAATCTGTTTCCATAGCAATTTATATAACATCTTTTATGTTTTTGTAACTTAGACAGGCAGTGTACTCCAAAAATCCCGGAGCAGCAAGATCAATTTGGTGGTTTTTGCTACACACCTAAGACATTATAGATCAGAAATTCTGCTTTTAGTTCCTGATTTTTTACATATAGATCTATTGTACCACTATTTAATACCACTGTAAACATGGCGCTTTTGGTGGTAGACCACCCTATTTTTGTCTGAGCAAAAGTATGCAAATAGATAACATAAATTTATGTCAAATATATACTTTTGCATTCTTATTTTGTGAGGAGTTTTCCAAGCTCTTACCACAACTTCTTTTAGTTGCTTCAGTGAAGTGCATGCTCTGATGGGTTCAGGTCTGGTGATTGACTTGGTCAGTCTAAAACCTTCCACTTTTTCTTCCTGATGAAGTCCTTTGTTGTGTTGTTGGCTGTGTGTTTTGGGTCATTGTCTTGCTGAAAGCTGTTCCTCTCAATTAGATTGCATGCATTCAACTGTACACTGGCAGACAGAATGTTTCTGTAGACTTCTGAATTCATTCTGCTGTGACCATGATGAGTTACATCATCAATAAAGATTAGCAAGCATCTTTTAGAAGAAACTATACAAACCCAAACCATGGCACTACCACCAATGTGCTCCAGAGTGACCAATGTTTTGGATCATGAGTAAATCCTTTCTTTCTGCAGACTTTGACCTTTCCACCACTTTGATTCAGTTAATATTCGTCTCATCAGTCCATAAAACTATGTTCCAGAATCTTTATGCCTTGTCTCTGTATTTCCTTGCGGATTCCAATGTGGCCTTCTGTTTCTTACTGCAGATGAGTGGTTTGCATGTTGTGGCATGGCTTCTATATTTCTGATCTCAATGCCTTTTTTGAACAGTGGATCGTGATACCTTCTGCCCTGCTCCTGGTGACATCGTGTAATGTTGTTTTTTGGGTTTTTCTTCACAGCTTTCTTAATGTTTCTGTCATCAACTGCTGTTTTCTTTGGAAGAGCTGTGGATGTCTGGTTGTTAGATTGTTTCCTTTTCAGAACATTCTAAATTCTTGATATGCCATATGCCTGTGCAGTTCTTCATATTGGTTAATCCTTTCTAACAACAAGTGCAAATCTTCACAGGACTCACACTAAGAGTAGACATTCAGAGCTATTAATTGTTTAAACAATCGGTCTGACAGGGCACACCTGGGCAACAAGAAATACTTGTCAGCCACCCAATATGATATGCCAATACTCTTTGTACACTTTTTGAAAAAGGAGTGGGTTTAAACAAAAGGTGCCATGTTCTAAGTTGTTTAACACAACTAAATCTAAATATGACAAAATAACACCTGAAATTCTATTATCTCATCTTTGTATTTTGATCTTAAACCTGAATGTCTTTGTTGTATAGTATATATATACTGTAGTGCATAAAGGTATATATGTATATATATACCTATCTACCACGTGAGTTAACCAACACCTACCTTGTGAGTTAAAAATCTATATAAGTGTATATATATATATATATATATATATATATATGTAAAAGATTCTAAAATGACTGAGAAAGCTATACAACATTGAGAATTAAGTTATAATAACGTCCAGAATTCATCAGATTTTTAAGATGTTGATTAAATCACAAGGTACATAATTTGTCAAACAAAATAGTAAACCATTACAGTATACAGTTGTATGCAAACATTTGAACACGCCAGTCAAAAGACATGTGTGAGTGAAACTACTTTATTGAGAAATGTATGAGAACAAACTTGTATATGGCATATTTCTAAACGTGGGGGCTGAAAAAAAAATTATATATATATATATATATATATATATATATATATATATATATATATATATATATACACTATGGAGTTTCAACAGGATGGCATGGGGCAAAACAGCGGTTGATAGCAAAACAACTGTCCTCTTAAAGGCACAAACACCCACCTCACAGTAAGGTGGAAGCCAATGACGTGACATCTGGAATGGCCAATCAGATTTTAGAGATGAGCTCTGGCCACCCCTTGAGAACCGCGTATACTGTAGAGGATGTGTACTTATTTTTACAACAAAAGAATCAACAAAATGTCGTTTGACGGGACACCCAAACCTTAGCATACAACTGTATTATTTATCATTTGGTAATTTCTGTGTCCACAGATCTCCTCAAATACTAAATAAAACATTTATCAATATGTTTTGCTGAATAATTAAGCCCACGTAAGCCCCCTATGTACATCCAGCTATAGTGATGAAGATATTGAGTATTGGAAGTAAAGCTGTGAATCAGAGTCTGTGAATTAAAGTCATTGAAACACTGTCCTAATTTCACAGAGACAGACAACGCTTATATCACGCATTCCTCAAGATGCACACAAACCAGGAGAAGGGCAAACTCTGAGATACTCATGTCAGCAAGCTGCATCACCTGTCTCTGTGTCTGCTGAGGACCACCTGTCTCCCAGAAACAACATGGGCAGTACCCCTAGACGATGGGTCATGAAGCCTCTGACGCCTAAGCTGGAGAAGTCTGACCTGCGGGCCATGCCAAACCCTAGCAGTGAGTTACGTTCGCCGGACAGCAGCTGGAATCTCAGCCAGGATGGAGGTTCACATGTTTTCAACTTTGATAGCATCTCAGTGACTCGTGTCCACTCCTCGGTCACTGTGTCACCCCCGAATGGAGATCATGCTCAGGATGTGGTAGTTCATGCCAGGCAGGTGGCAGTATCTGAGGAAGGCAACGCCACTGAGGACTGGCATCCATATGACGACAGCCCTCCAAGCACTCCCAGTAGCTCAGGCTCGCATGCGGGCTTCTACTCCTTTGTTGAGGACCCAACAAGCCCCGAAGCAGAAAAGAATGAGGCTTATATGGTGTCACCTCAGAGACAGGCCAAGCTGTCCACTTTGAAGGAGAAGAACAGTTTCAAGCTGCAGACTTACATAGAGGAGCGAAGACCCGAGAGGCTGTTCGAAGAGACAAATGGAGATTCTCGCTACCTGGTGAAGGATGTCTCAGAAGGGGACTATGAAGAGGTGAACACGGACCGGATGGAGATCATCCGGAGTCAGGCGCCCAGGAAAAGCCCTGTCCTTAAAGAGCAATGGAGCGCTTTGGAGAACCTGGATCTTAGCGACTCTCCCCAGCGTCTGGTTGAGGGGTTTAGCCTGTGCTACAACACTGTGAGCACAAAAGGTCCCCTGAATGAAGCAGAGCCTGGTACTATTGATAACCAGCAAATTGATTTTAATGCAGCACGCAAGCAATTCCAAATGATGGAGCACTCCAAGGAAAACCCCTTCCAGTATAGTCCTCAACACTTGCCACACTTTTCTAAGCTACGAGCAAGATCTTTATCATCAGAGACTAACCATTTTGCAAAGGAAGATAGCACAAATAATAACTTTAAGGATGAGCCAAGCCTGAATCAAAGCCCTTGGAAGGAACAAGAGGAGGAGACAAAGTCAAAGGTGACTGTCCATGAAGATTCAAAAGACAGGTTTCGAAGTTACTCGATAGATGTTCTTGACTCAGGTGACCGAGGGGAAGGCTACTCGGATGATGGCAGTCTGTCTGATGAGAATTCCACGTCAGAAATGAGGAGTAGCTCATCAGTGGCCAGCATGAATGAAACACCCATCGAGAGAGAGATCCGAATAGCAAAGGAACGAGAGGAAGACTTGCGGCGAGCTAGGGGAATATTTCGTTCTGATACAACAGAGATGGTTGAAATAAAGACCAAACCAATTCTTTCCCAGCCACTGCCACAGTTAAAGCCTATCAAGCCCAAAGAAACCAATAGAGTGAGTTTTTATATTCAGCGAGAGATGGGTAGGGTGAATCGGAGCCAAAGACTATCTGACAAAAGGACTCCGACTGACTCAGGGGAGAAGAGGACAACGATCGGCTCTAAGGTGGACGAGGTACCCATTAGATCTGTGCGTGAGGAAGACGAAGGCATTGCAGAGCGTTCTGCAATTGTAGAACAGAGGGATGTACCCGACTCGCAGGAGACCCTTTCACCTTGCTGTCCCCACCGACACCAAGATGAGGCAATGATTCTGAGAACCCCCAGTGTAGAAACCCTAGACAGAACTGTCAGAACAAGCTTTTACACTAAAAAGGGGGCAACTGAGGGAAAAGACAATGTTTTCAAAGTTGCAGATCAGCCATCCTGGATCGCAGAATATAAGGCAAAAAAGTTAGAGAGAACAAGTTCCCCCATAAATTCTCCGTCCTATTCAGCAGAACCTCTAAGAACCAGCAGATCCACACAAGCCAGGAGATCAAACTGGGAGAGCCCAGTTGAGCATCGGTTGCTAAATGCCCCTGATATAATCCGCAAGGAAATTGAAGAGAACCTCAGGCGAGAGCAGGAGCTTCAAGAGCTACGAGAATCCAGCTTCCTGTCCCTCACACCAGACAAAGGCTTACAACTTACAACTACAACACCCATTGCAAACAATGCTGACCAGACTTCACTGAACAGTTCTCAGGGGAACCTGGTGGAGGTAGATGATGTGCTACCAGAAAAGTCTACACAGAGGCCCAGTTACAGCTTCTCCTATAACTGGAGTGAGGAAACTACCCCTACCCGCGTTTCATTGCCAGGTAGGACAAATTAAGTTCAATATATTTGCAATAATATGTGCTAACTCAAGGTAGTCCTGAGGTACCATCCGAATATAGTTTTAGCCTTGCTTAAAAACTATTTATTCATTCATTTCAGTCAGAAAAGTTATAACAGTGTTACTTTCCTTTATACAGTTTAGCATTTAGTGTTTTATTCAGGCCAGTCATATATTGCATGACTGTTCTTTTGGATGAGAGTTTTCTAGACATCAACCAGACCACACATGACCAGAGCATGGCATGTTTTGAGAATCTTTTTTTTTTTTTTAACAGACATTTGGTCGCCAAAGGTAACATTTGATGGACAGGTTACTTCAACTCAGTATTCAAAAACTGAGTTTTCAAAAACAATATCTTTCAGAATATTAATGCAGTTTAGGTAATTTAGGTCAGGTGTGTTGGATGGTGGCTTTCCAGGGAGTACTTGTGGCAATCAAGGGGAATAGTTTGACAAGATTCACTGATTAGTTAATTAGATATAATGTGCGTGTACATTAAGATTAGTGTCCCAATACCTTTTGATAATTAATTTTAGTTTGGGAGCTAGGTGAAAGCTTCCAAGATTTATTTTTATGAATGTATTGATTAATACGCTATAACTGAAATGATTAACTTTTAAATATCTCACTGCACAATTACCTTAATACAGTAATAAATTAATTAGAGTTAAAGCAGAGATTCCCAAGGTAAAATATTCCTCTAGTAAAAGTAGAAGTTCCTCCCTCTAGACCTCCACTGGAGTAAATGTACTTAAGTATTCACCTTCAAATGTGCTTAAGTACGGAAAGTAACAGTAGCGTGATTTATTGTGGCTCTAATGTCCTATTCTCATTTCTGGAGCAAGACTCTTAATCAACTCAGTGTAGGTGAAGAGACTCTAGTGTCTCTCAGTCCACCAGTCTTTTAATAGGTCATTAAATAGTCTGAGACTGATGTCTATTCAAATTATCATAAGCACAGAACACAGAAGAAGAGCACATTCCATTAGCTAGACCAAACTCTGTCCAACAGCTCAAAACAAGCTCAAAACAAAGTGACCACTGTACCCTGATTGGTGGGCTCACTTCACGCTTCGTTATACACATGCTGTGTTTTTATGCTCACATAATCCAAAAGAAAGGACAGGATGGCCATAATGTAGTGGAGTAAGCAGTAAGATATTTGAGTTTGAAATGTGGTGGAGTTAAAGTACAAAGAACCCCAGAATGGAAGTACAGATACACAAAATAGCAACTTAAGTACCACAGTCAATTACATTTACTTCATCTCTGTCCACCACTGAAAATGATGAATGATAAAGTGTCTCAATACTGCTGTTGGGTGCTGTAGTTACTTCCAAAGGCGCTAACTAAAATTATTTAGACCTGAAATGATTTGTAGAAGATACTATCATAGAACCATGAAGCAGAACTAAGTAGAGCTATGAAGGAAGTAAGATAATGTAATATTGGATTTCATAAAGCTGTTATCAGTCTGGCAGAATGGCAGTTTTAATCATTATCAGTGATTGAGACACAGACTAGCCAATGTGGAATGTGGCTATAAAACCTCCAGTGGGAACTACAGTAATCAGTCAGCTGATGCGATATTCCTACGCCTCCTGTAGACCGCCTTTTTTGTCATGCGCACATTTTTCATAATGAAGGTGCCAAACAGAGGCTATATCACAAATGAATATCCTACTTATCCTTCTATTACTGTAATTCACATCTTTGCTAAAGTGCCTCTAGGATACTGTCCCCTTCCTTATACACCTAGGATCTCTCTGTCTTAAACTGATTTACTGAGCAGGTAACTGATTAACTTTTGTGTTACTTGTTTATGGATGTCAGCATTCAAGGATGAGATGCAATAGCTTACTTAATTAGCTTCTGAACTTTGAGCATGAAAAGAGTAATAGTGTGTTGAAGAGTGGTTAATTATTCATTTGGTGGGTATAAACTTGTAGTTACAGGAACTGCAATCAAGTCCAAATTATTATGATGTCTTATATGGTCTTATTAGATATGCAATCTGTAATACGTGGGGATGTATTCTTTTCAAGGTTTCATTTTTTCTCTACAGGCCCCAGTCCCAGACTTCCCTCTGTGTCCATTATGACACCCCAGCCTTGGAACAGCCCAAAAACCACATCCCCAGCAGTGACAAGGGTCTCTTCAGTTCCCACTCCCTTCAGTAGCATGCGTCCTGAGGGCCTTTCCACCCCCACAACCCCCTCCCACAAAGGCCTGACTGAGACACTGCTGGAGGACTTTGAGGAAAGGCGGGTCCGACAGAAGCTTGAGGAGAGCTCTGTGAGTGAACTACTTTGGCCAAGTTTTGAACGTCAAGGCACCTACTTTAGTACCTTTACTGGCAGTAGAATCCCACCTAAATTAATTGTTAGTCATGTAGGCAACCCTCATTGAACTTGACCTGAAAAACGCTCACTCACTCATCTGCTACACTGCTTTATCCTTCTGGATCGCGTGGGGTTCTGGTGCCTAACCCAGTGCTTACTAGGGGAAGGCAGGAAACAACCAGGACAGGCTGCCAATCTACCGCAGGACCATTGCAAACAGTTGTAGCTAAATATATCGATCAAATTAGATAAATGAGCGATTGAACTCCCCCTAACCGTAATCATATTTTCTCATTAGCTGGTGAGGGTTCAGAGGGAGGATCGATAAATAATTGCTGCTTGGCAGACGAATATTCCTTTGCTGCCATTAGTGTTGTAGTATTCAAGACCATAAGTTGGCTCGGTCTCGTTTCAGTCTCAACGTCATTTGGCCTTGGCCTTGTCTCCGTCTCGAGGTAAGCTGGACTCTGTAATTGTTATCAACGGAGTCCAGTGCCTCTATTTGAACTTACTGGAAGTTGGGTTACTATTTAATATAATCAAACCCAGAATAAAGAAATGAAACTAATAAATAAAATGAAAATTAAAAGTTGTTTCCCTCCATCATGAGTTCCCAAGCTTCCCAAAAGCTCAAGGCCCACACAAATGACCACAAAAGCTTCTGTGGATTTAGGTGATGTTTTTTCCTCCACCTAATGAGAAGCCAGGTTTGTCAGCTACCAAATGCTGCAGAGGAAAGCTGCAGATGGAGTTCCGGCTCAACTAAACAGGTTTAGTTACATTTCACTGTGTTTAGTTGGTGTAAATTCTTGCCTTTATTTGACGATAGATGATTGCACAGCAAAGGTAAACATAACTAGCATTTTGCCAGAGCAGTCAATGAGATTAGGGTTTTAGTTGTTGAAATAACCAGCAATATTTGTCATATTTAAAATGGTGTTCGGTTAAATGTAATGAATGTTTTGTATTAAGAAACTGTAGTACCACTAAAGCCCACTGGGGGTGTGGGGGTGTGGGGTGGCTCACAGTTTGAAACCATATCTGTTGGTTGAGGATCTAATTGATCTTTCCGTGACGGCTTACTTGGGTATTATTTGTTTATTGATTTCCATTGGTTCCACAATTCCCCGAGAGCAAACTAGAGGTTATTATTACTGTTTTCCTTCAAGAATAAATGGATGTAGTTTAGTGGTGATTCTGAATAAGTTTTAAAGAACAAAAGAACGGAGATTACCTCACTACTACTTCCAGTTAGAATGCAAAGTTTGACTAAGACTATAATATAATAATAATTAGGAATGTTTTAGGCTACATATTAATTAATGTTATATTTTACATATCAAACTCTAAAATATACTATTATGTATTAATATATACAATGTATGATTATTGATAATGAATGAACAATTCAGTATGTTAACTACACAGTGCACATTAACTACATAAGTATATTTATACTCCTGGCCTTGGTCTTACTCAAACTCAATGTGTCTCTGACTCTGTCTCTGACTCAGTCTCTGACTCTATGTGTCTCTGAATCGGACGCAGATCTAGTGAAACTTAAGAGATTATGTGTGCTACAAAGGTGCGTTTAAAGATGATTATTACATTATTGTAAAAATTGCATCTACAGCAGCTCTTGAGGTGGAACAGGAAGTTTGAATAAGAAGCCAACTTCAACCTCAACTAGTTAGCTTTGTTACCTGCACAGGATGTTGATGGAGTTGGCTAGTATTACCTACAGTCAATGAAGGTTGTTCACTCAAGCTTTACTTTACCTGGTTCTCTGAATGATTACACCGTGTTTATCTCTGCTTTAGTCGTTATGTAAGTCAGCCATTCAAACAGTTCTACTTCTAAGCTATTCAAATCTGACTGCACAGGCCGCCAATCGAAGTCTACCATGTTTGCTTAGCCGAGCAGATGGAGTTAGGGTCATCCAGTGCACTTTAAACACAAACCCATGCAGATTCAGATTTTCTCAGGAAGGGGTTGGTTTAAAGGCTATGATTAATTACTCTGCTACTTGGTGTTCTAACTTTACTAAACTCAGATTTGTCTTTTGTCTTGCTCTCTAGTATGCTGGGATAAAGCCTATTGATGACATCAACAATGAGGTAAGAACTGTGCTTATGCACATCTAACACCTCTGGATCTCTAGAGCTGGTTTGCCTTCATTTCATTTCCTGACCTGTGTTTGGTGTTTTGCTCCAGGTTGTGGAAGCCACTCGAGTAATACGCCACAAAAATACAAGGGCTCTACAGTGGGAGGCGGGCAATTATGCCAACGAAGGGCAGAACTGAGTCTGTGCATGCTGTGAGAGTGAAAATATTCAATGCTAACGCTAATGCCAACACATCAACTGTCTCCCGACTTGATTAACTGGACAGGCTGGATTTAAATGCCACGGAGACACCACCCTATGGTCACAATCAATCAAAATGGAGGTTCGATGCGCTTATAAGGCCCTCAGGAGATACACAGAAATGGGACTGCGCATCACAGTAAATGAACGATTTATGATTTGAGTGCTGGACATAGGTGTGGAGAGTATTTCACTGCGTATAGTGCAGTGTATTCCATTGGCGAGCTTTAGCTTCTAGAAGTTTTGGTGCTCTCTCAAAGACACGACTGCCAAATAATGTCCAATATGTACAAAATACTCCAGCTTGAAGAGTTTGCATTAACAGATTCTGCCAGGTTCTTGTTAAACGTCACCACAAGGTGGCCTACAGTGCCCATAATACTTGTAATCATAATCGAGTTGCGCAGTAACAATGTCTCCATTGTTGCCTTGTTAAAGCCTGTTCCAGGCAGGGTGGAGTTTCTCAAAACAGCATGTCTTTTATTTTGAAGAAACATTGAACTTGTTTTTGTAGGACAGAGTTAACAGTAAATCACTTTTTATTCTTGTAAATTTGCATGATGGTTCAAAGCAACGTGTTTCTGACATGCAACAGGAATCCCAGCATGCAACAAGCAGCATTGAGTAAAAGCACTGATTGTAATTGCACTGATTAACGTGACATTAAGCTATAATTCCAAAATGGATCTGCATACAGTACAATGAAGATGACTCTTGGTGTAATATTCAAAGATGGGGAAGAATCTGAAGAAGGATGCAGGAACATTTGCTCCAATAATGTGCCGTCCAACAGCACCTCGGTAGGTTATTTAAAAAGGCCTATTTACGCACCATTCTTTCCCTTGCTGAAGAGAAGAGGCTATTACTGAAATCAGCTGGGATAGTGCAAGGTCAGAACAAGCACCCACATCCCTTCAGCCAGTACCGTACTGGTCATTGAGAATGTTGTGAAGGACACATGCACTTACCTGACTGACCCCTAGAGGGAGCCAGTGAGTTCCTTTTGAATGCAGTGGGGCTCAATTCCTTTTTCATTCAGACTATTAGTTTCCTGATTCAGTGCAAAGCTATACCAGTAGATCTGCAGACAAAACAATGTAACAAGAAGTCAAGAAAATGGCAATAATAAAAATGCTCTTTAAGGTAAACAGTTTGCTACAGGCTATATGTGTACTCTTAGACAACAAGGTGAAACAAAATGCATCATCTGCGTCAAAAGCCTAATTGTACCCTAATGTGCTATTTGTAATTTTGAAGGCTGATCATTTGGAATGGAACAAAATAAAGTTTAAACCCACATTTTCTGGCTCGACTGATTCATAAAGCACATTTTTCTTGCATTTTATCTTTTCCCTTGAGGTTCTCTTATCACTTTTGTATGGTTTTATATACTGAAAAGAGTTATCTATTTATTTTAGAACTTCTTTTCTTACTTTCTTACTTAGAATAATAACAAAAAAAAGAATTCTTAGTATTATTACTTACAGTTAGAGTTTCACAGGCTGCTTTTATTACTGTTTCTTGAAACTTCTAGGGTATGAATGATGAGGTCAGTTGGTTAACTGTTTTATTTTGGCTATAAAATGCACCACGTTAGCATAATTTCATAAAATTATTAAAGGAAATATTTTCTGGGGCACACTTTAGGGTGCTGTAAAGAGGAATGTAAAGAGAGAGTTCAAAATTCACACAATTGAGAATCATTAAAAATAAACTCTTTTCATACGTTTGTGTGAACGCTGCCCTCAGATATCACTGTACCAATGTGAACCAGCCTATAGGAGTGAAGGTGCTGTAGGAGTGAAGAACCTAAGCATATTTCAACTTTACATCAAACCAAACCACCAAACCCTTGTGATAGTGAGTCACATTTCAGTGTTTAATCATTTATGTTACATGTAAAAGCCTGTTTTCAGTTTCCTGGTGACTGTTATGATTTTGAATGGTATAAAAACCACAATACCAAATAATGTCGAGGACGGAATTCATGAAGGTGTGGCGTTACTTCAAGGCAACATTGCTTTGCATTACTTGTCTATCAAACAAAGTACGTTACTAACTAAAAATTAAATGTATTGCATTTAATTATTTTATTAAATTAAATTATTTCTGTGAGTACCGATTTTTCAGGATAAAAGGAGGACAAAGGGGGCAAAAAAGTTGTTTAAACAAGCATTCCGGGATAAAACATTCACTCATTAGCATCAGTGTGAATGAGGTTTAACTGCCAAAGGCTGACTAGGCAGATTGTATGTAATTGTATGTATTTTTTGTGACATCATATAAACAGTCAAATCAAAACACACTGTTTTCATAACTATGTTTCCATATATGGATTGTACAGACTGCGGAGTGAATCTTTAAGAATGTTCATATACCACATCAAACTCTTTTATTCTGCTTTTGTCCTTTATTTTACAGTGTAATGTAGCATGTTAATGATTTGCAAATGTATATAAAACCCAAAATACACGCCAGAGGGAGAAACCCTCTCCCACAGAAACCACTTTTCTCAGCTGCTTGAAATGCTTTGTTGGAAGTCCAGCATTTTTAACTGTTACAAGGTGATGTCATTTCGTAACATAATCCTTATTGCCCACCTACAAGCAAGCTTGGCACACCATCACACAAAGGACAGAGAGATAAAATGGTAAAAACTTACCACTCTGAAATGTCCCGCTCCGGTCTAGCTTGGTGAATGTGAATTAAGTCTACCAACTACCCAACTTTTAGTCTCAGACTCAGGCTCACACTGACAAAAAACGCTGCTCTAGTGGTTAAACAATAGTGCTTCAACAATGGTGGTTGCATTCGTCGGGATGCGGAGCTTAAAGACACAGGAGCGTTTTAGACAGAGGGTGAATACAGTCTGAGAAAAATACTGTGTTTGGGGAAAACTAAAGTCTGTAAAACGGTTCTAGTAGACTCCAAAAATACTATTATCAACAATGGAGATAAGCATAATAGATCTCTTTTGAAAAGAGTAAGGACAATTCAATTTCAGGGCTTAAGAGACCTTTAGTTTCTAGACTTACTGAATAGTTGCTGAATAGTTATACAGGCAAGATTTAGAGGCTATAGCGAGTTATAATGCTGGCTGCTGTCCAGATTAGATTGAATTTTGCTTGCGCTGCAGATGCAGAGGGTATTCCCTTTCTTCCCTCACTTACAATTTCACTTCACTACCACAACTTCCCTTTTGCCAAATTTTGTCCTAGTATCTCAATAGAATCAGTGTCAGAGGGCGGGTGGGGGCTTCCTGTATAGCTGAGAGCCTTTTCATATGAGTGTGATTGTTAGATTCATCCCTGAGACAGTCAAGCGGAAGAAGAATAAGAAGGAGCTCAAAGATCTGCAGGTATGTACAGTGACTGCATTCTTAAACCTAACTGTAATATCTACTAAGGGTGAAAATGTCTGACCTCAGATTCGTTAGAATACGTCATAAACATCATCAGTTCAATATAAGTATATGAAGTAAAAGGTTTTGCTGAACCAGGTCTAGGCTAAAACAACTTGGCAAGCTGCTAAAAGGCTAACAGACTAACAGACTATGGTAATTATATCCAGGCAGAATGTACTGACCAGGTGATGCATACAAAGTAAAGAATATGCCTCTTGAATGTTTGTTACAAGGCTCAAATGCTTTAAATGTTTAAGTAGAGGTGACTGAAGTAAACCCTGTCATGCTAACCCTGACATAACACTGAAATTCCCCTAGAAGTGCTTTATTTATTCTACCCATACAGCGATCATGGTCATATCATTAGAACAGCGCAGTAACTCAATGTTTTAAACTTTTTATTGTGTTTTTAATGTTAATTTAGTTCGGACTTAATATCACTACGTTCCCCCGTGATAAGATGATGCTGTTATTGTGAAGCTGGTAACAGTTTTCTGATAAGGACATTCGCCAGGTTCTTGTTCAAATTGCTGTTCCAGTTTAAATGTTGCTGCAGTTACGTTCTGGCACCTGAGACGGTATAATAATTGCTACTGCAAGAAGATGAATGCAGCTTCAGAATGTAAATGCTGCACATTTAAGGTGGAATTGGAAAATTTGAACAAGAAACCGCCAAATAAGAAGCTGATTTCTTTCGTTTTGATAAGGAGATTTATGATATCAAAATATTCATACCTAGAGTTTCATGCATAGAGCTCCCCATAAATACTCTATGGTAAGACATTTCAACAATGATTTAGGGCGGCACTGCAGCATAATAACACGAAACATTAAAGGCTATCTCTATGTGTGGTTTATCCAGTCTTGGCTACTGTTGCAACATTGCAACTTGTTTTGGCAGCCTCTATTGGAAGATGACCCATTCCTATGTTCCTATGTGGCTCATTCTCAACTAACAAAAATACCCAATTTGTAGTAATTGTGTAATCAGTGGTGGACGAAGTACATGTAGTTGAGTTACAGTTAAATTAAATTACGTTAAAATACTCCTCCAGTAAAAGTAGAAGTTCCTCCCTTTAGACCTCCACTGGAGTAAAAGTACTAAACTAAAAAGTAAAAATTCTAAAGAGAGTAACAGTAGCATGATTTATTATGGCTCTAATGTTCTGTTATCATTTCTGGAACAAGACTCTTAATCAACTCAGTGTAGGTGAACAGACTCTAGTGTCTCTTGGTCCACCAGTCTGTTAATAGAAGGTCATTAATTAGTCTGACCCTGATTTCTATTCATTGATCATAAGCACAAAACACTGCAGGAGAACAGTTTCCATTAGCTAGAACCAAGCTTTGTCCAACAGGTCAAAACAAGCTCAAAACAGTAAACAGTAAACAGTCCCCCAGAATGGAAACACTTCAGTACAGATACACAAAAAGACCTAAGTACCGTAACCAATTACATTCACTTTGTTCTCTGTGTTCATTAAACATTTTTATTGCAGTTCAAAATAGATTTGCCATTCGATTGATAAGACAAAGCACAGCTCAAGCAGCCAGAACATGTTCCGTTAACCTTCCTGATAAGCCACCTACATCAGTAATGACATCTTTCTCTGTTAGCAGTTATCAGGAGCTACAACTGTTATGAACACATTACACATCCACACTGTTCCTGTTTCTACTTCATTTCATAAATTGGTGTCCGACCGTGTTCAGTTGTCGGACAGTATTGTAGACAGGTCTCTGTCAACAGGTTTATTTTTTCAGACACTTTTAAAATGCCTCGGTGAAGCCTCTACTGAAAATATGTAAATGGATCATTTTAGACCAATTTCAAACCTTCCTTTCTTAAGTTTTCAAACCATTATCTAACAGCAAGGAATTCAAATGGTAAGTTTTAATCAGGCTTTCATTCTAACCATCAGACAGCTTTGGTTCATTGTCAATGACCTCAGGCTCAGAGCTGATGTGCAGAATATTTTTATTCTGGTCTTATTGAATCTTAGTGCAGCTTTTGATACTGATGATCACAAAATTCTAATCCACTGTCTTGAACACTGGTTTGGCCTCTCAGGCACAGGTTCAGAATGGCTTAAATCAAAATGAACTAATAGACTTCATCAAAAAAAAAAAAATCTTGTGGAGTGCCACAAGGGTCAGTTTTAGGGCCTTTGCTTTTCTTTTTTGCACGTTATTTCTGGGTGATGTGATGAGGAAACATGATATAAATTTTCATTGCTGTGCTGATGACACACAATTATTCATTTACATTCCTGATAATCGAGATATCAATCAGTAGACAGACTTAAAAGCTGTGTATAAGATATTTCTCAGTGGATGTCACAGAATTTCTACAATTAAATCAAGAAAGAAAACTGAAACACTGAATTCTGATATTTAAACTCTGAGAAAAATGCATTATGACAGACTGGATATAACACTGAAATTCCCCTAGAAGTGCTTTATTTATTCTACCCGTCTAGCGGTCATGCTCATATCATTAGAACAGCGTAGTAACTCAGTGTTTTAAACTTTTTATTGTGTTTTTAATGTTAATTTAGTTCGGACTTAATATCACTACGTTCTCCAGTGATGCTGTTTTTGTAATGATTTTTCTAATGATGAAGCTGATGCTGTTTTTGTAATGATTTTTCTAATGATGAAGCTGATGCTGTTTTTGTAATGATTTTTCTAATGATGAAACTGATGCTGTTTTTGTAATGATTTTTCTAATGATGAAACTGATGCTGTTATTGTGATGCTGGTAACAGTTTTCTGATAAGGACATTCGCCAGGTTCTTGTTCAAATTGCAGTTCCAGTTTAAATGTTGCTGCAGTTACGTTCTGGCACCTGAGACGGTATAATAATTGCTACTGCAAGAAGATGAATGCAGCTTCAGAATGTAAATGCTGCACATTTAAGGTGGAATTGGAAAATTTGAACAAGAAACTGCTAAATAAGAAGCTGATTTCATAAGGAGATTTAAGATATCAAAATATTGAACCTGGGACTCTTAGACTCTGAGACTACTTTACTTTCGCAGTCACTAAAGTAGCATTTTATCATTTGAGAAATATCACAGAAGTTCAGCCTTTCCTATCTCGGAGTGATGCAGAGTTGATCACTGTAATTCTTTTCTATTACTGATAACAGACTGGCTGTTGAATACTTTGAGCTACCACTGGTATCAAAAATGATACATGAAAAATTAAGATTCTTTTTCATCTTCTTCTTCTTCTACTTATTATTATTATTATTAAATCTTACACACTATTCTCTTAATTACAATTGATTTTTCATATTTCAGAATTCATTCAAGCGCCCATGTCATTGAATTTCTTTTGCTTATTTTAAATAAAGAATTTAAAATAATATGTAAATACTGTTTCAAGATGTACCATTCACTACCCAGTCCATATGGACATTTTAACACTCCAAAACTGATGCTGTTAAATTACTGCCTTTAAATTTATGCACCCCAGGTATTTAGTACAGAAATTGTATTGAGCTAAACGACTAGGCCTGCAAGAAATGTAGATCATTATACTGTGTACCATACTGGTGTAGATATATATAGATATTGTATATGAGTGATCTGTATGATCTATTCATCTGTTTTCTATCTCCTTCTCTTTTATTCCTCTACAGCTCTTTTCAGAATGTAATATAGGTAAAGTACACTGAGACACAGCGCAGCTTCCTGGATGAAATGATGGAGAGACTTTTGACTTTAGTGGAGCCGGTGGTGGTCATCCATAAACTTGGAACCGCCTTTTTTGAAATGTCTCTCACACTGACCGTGTACAATCGGTCCCTGGAAATGGCGAATGGACAGGCTGACCAGGCCCAAGCAGCATCCTCACGTTTCTTCCTCATTCACTCCACCATCTCTGCTGTAGCAGCTATGCTGTCCATCATCCCTTTGGGCCGCATGGTGGAGCGAAGGGGGCCAAAGGTGTTTCTGGTGGGTTCTCAGCTGGGCTCGGTCTTGGGCATGTGTTTCCTGCTTGTGTTCCTGTTCTGCAGGTTACCTGTGGAGTTCCTTTTCCTGGGCTCAGTGGTATATGGCCTCAGCGGGGGCTCTCCGGCCTACTGGGCTGGCGTGGTGGCTTTAGCAGCGCTCAGCTCCAAACAGAGACACCGCACCCTGAAGATCAATGTTGTGGATCTCTGTTATGGGATTGCAGGTAATACATCAAGCCATTTTCACAATACAAATCTGTTTTGCTTTAGACTGTAGCTTTTCTCACAAAATGCACCAACAGAACAGCAGTTTCACATATGAAATATTTTGATGTGGCGTGTAAACATTGTTGGAGATAGTTTCAGAAGTTTCATAGTTTCAGAATATACTCCATATGTGGAAAACCTATGTATTTATATATTACTGCCATTTTAGGCTGCTGGCTACACACATAGTCATTGTTTTAAATGAAGGTGTGCATGCACTGCTGCTGACATGTGGCACTAATGAAGTTCTCTGAGCATCATAGGGCGCTACTCAGCATTTTGGTATCAGTGCATTAATTGTAACCACATAAACTGGTGACAGTAGGTGACACATGGTGTGAAAATCACTCCACCGACAATCAAAAATCCTTAAACTGAACAGACGAATTCTTAAAAATTAGCAGACAAATGCTAGTAGACCAAATGTTTCATATTGTCCCTGTCCAAAATGGCTTCTTTACAGGAAGGGGCAAAAACCTGATTTAATTTCAATGTAAGTCAATGGAGTATTTCCAAGCAATTCTGGGTCATTTCTGTTGATCCATTCATCATGAAATTTTCACACAGTGTAAACAGCAGCTGCTGTGTTCAAATGACACATAAAAGTAAAAATCACCAACAATGGAGATACATGTTTTTCTTTGGACAGTGAGGACGTGTAAGCTGAGCCTGCCTGTGTGGGCAGTGAATGTACACTTCGACATGATGTGGAATCCAAGGAATCAAAACCAGGGAGTCAGATGTTTGTAGAATCAGTCTTTATTTATTCTGAGTGCAGTCCTACAGACAAACTGAATCCAAAATCAACTGACAGGCTTCGACACGTACGAGTTTGGTCACTTTGCCAACAATGCAAGTAAAAAAGCATGGGTGTAAAAGAGGTGACCATATAGAGATGGGCAGAAATAACATGACCAGTATGTCCTGCAGTGGACAGTAACTCAGTAATTGTAACTGTACTGTGTAGTTGTGTTGGTGTTTCTGTACTGAAGTATTTCCATTCTGTGGGCCTTTTTACTTTTTACTCCATTATGTTATAATCTGTCCTTCCTATTGGCTTATGTGAGCATAAAACGTAACGTGTCCAAATGAAAGAAGCGTGAAGTGAACCCACCAATCAGGGTACAGCGCACACTTTGTTTTGAGCTTGTTTTGACCTGTTGGACAGAGCTTGGTTCTAGCTAATGGAAACTGTTCTCTTCCAGTGTTCTGTGCTTATGATCATTTAAATAGACATCAGTGTCAGACTAATTAATGACCTTCTATTAAAGACTGGTGGACCGAGAGAGACACTAGAGTCTCTTCACCTATACTGAGTTGATTAAGAGTCTTGTTCCAGAAATGATAATAGAACATTAGAGCCATAATAAATCATGCTACTTTTACTCTCCGTACTTAAGTACATTTGAAGGTAAATACTTTAAAGTAAGTACATTTACTCCACTGGAGGTCTAAAGGGAGGAACTTCTACTTTTACTGGAGGAATATTTGACCTTGGGAATCTCTACTTTGACTTAAGCACATGGTTTGTGTACTTCGTCCACCACTGGTGTCCTGATGTCTTGGTACAGTTTCTCAGCAAACACGTGCAATACACACTAATCAAAATGTAATAGCATATAATACCACATTTCATGCCTTCAGCTAACCTAACACTGAAATCCCTCCAGCACCCAGCATTAACTGAGCAGCTGAACTACTTATCCATGACTACATTCTGACAGCCCCATCACTCAACACTTACAGAGAGGGTAGATGAAATTGTGGCCTGAGGTTAGGAATATTGATATAATCAACTGTTTCTTCATCTTTTCTGAAGGTCAGTGAACTATAAAAGCACAGAGGTGTACAATTACCTACGTAGTAAAAAACAGGAAAGGTTTTGTATAACAAACAGGTTTTGTATATTTCATTCTTTTGGAAGGCTGAAGTAGAGGCAAGTCAGAGTGTCGGCCAAGGTAAACATCAGCCGTGGGTAATGCTGAGGGAAAGTGGTGTGGTCAGTACTGGGGTGGGGATGGGGAAGTCCTGCAGCCACACAGTAGTGGTCTTGTGAAAAGTAGGGATAAACTCAGATGTATCCTATTTGCCATATATCCATTATATATAAACAAACGTTTTCAGTTTTAGAGCTGCTAGTCATGCCTTTATTTCTTCTTTGGCATGGAATGGAACAAATAGGGCACGGGGCACCGACAATGTTTATGAATCATGTAGTCTGTACCAGAGCCAATTTAATGTTTCTCTCTAGAAGTTCTCCGGTTAGCACTACTGGAATTCTAGTGAGACCAGAAAGAGAAAACAAGCAAATGGAAATAGTGAGGCATCATAGCATAGATTTTCGAGAAAACCATAGAGGAAGTGAAGATTTCAGGATTAAAAGCTGCTATAGTCATATGGGAAGTCATGTGAAGATTTCTCAAATGTTCTTAAAATAGGAATAATCACCAAATCACCAAAAAAGCATTTAATTCATAAAATTTTTTTTGAATATTGTACATTTTTTGAGTGGTCATTTCCACAAAGTAAAGCCTCTATGTACTGTACTGTTCCCTGACTTTTCCTGTAATAGTGCGTACTTTCTTCTGACATTATTATAAGATTAGTGTTACAGGGCACACAAACAGTAGGTGACGTGTGAACACAGAGAAAGGCTGACAATCTACAGCCCTTACAAATTAACAGATAAATATTTATACTGTCTGCTAGGGACTCTCTGATATGAATGGTGTCCTGTGTACAGTAGCCTTGCCTGCAGCAGTTTAGCCCACACAATACATTGGTCTTATAAAAAGTTTCACCCTGGACGGCTTTTTGAATGCCATATAGGGCAGCCAATAAGAAAAGAGCCCCTTTACTTATCTCAGTCACAGTAATAGAGTTATTTATTTCTAAGGCATAAAACAAAGAAAATAATAATAATAATAATAATAATAATAATAATAATAATAATAATGTTTTTGTTACATAAAATAGAAACAGAATGCATGAAAAAAATACAATTCAAATATAAAACACTTCACAATAAGGAATAAGGATACATCTGTTATTGGTATGAATAGGGAGTTATAAGCATTACTAAAGAGTTAAATAATGTTGCAATTAATCATTAACTCTAATTCCTATTTTATATGTTATTTTTTTGAATGTATCACCTAATCATAATTAATAATGATTTAATGTTTTTGTGATCCTTACTGTAAAGCTGTCTGTACATGTCTCTTAAGAACTTCTTTGTAAGTGCACAACAGTGTTTAATAGTTATTACATATGAATTTCATATGCACTTGATAAACTCTCCTACGCATTTATGAAGTGTTTTAATGAAGGTACATATTTAAGACTGTAAGTAAGATCTTAATTGAAATGATCATAGAAATTGAAAGTTGAAAGTAAATAAACTTCTTATTATCCCAAATGTTACACACAGTAATCATTACTATGATTGTTTAATGATTAATTGAGATATCACTTAAGCATTTAGTAAGGCTTATAAACCTCTTAATACAATCTAAACTGAAGCTAGTCCTCATTTTTATCATAAGTTAAAGATTAATTGCTACATCACTTAACTAATTAGTAATGCCTAATACTGTCTTACCGCTAATAGACATAGCCTTATTGTAAAGTGTCACCAAGAATGTAGGATGTATTAATGAATTCATTCAGTTATTAATCAGTAGTTGCAAATGTAGGCTGGTTTAAAAATGAATAGAAGAATAGAAAGCACAACTAATTACTGAACTAATATGTTTGTACTCAATATTTAGCTCCAGTTGTGCTGTGGAACAGTGTAAATTTGGTTCGACGGGAGGAGGTTCTCACTCCTCTCATTGCTCACTAGCAGCTCCACACAGAGTTACGGTATTTCACATACAGTGAGCCAAACAGTATTGCAGGTAATCTGATACCAGCGTTGCAGGGAAATATGTTAAAAGTTATATTAAGCATTAAAAATGATTTCCATCTTCATCCAGTCACATTCCATTATGGCAGCGGAATGGCCACTATGGGGCCTGCAGAAAAAGTAAAGATAATCACACAATAGATTCACATCCAGTCAGCTGGTTACTATACATAATATACTCATCAAGGTGTTGATGACTGATGAGTCTTATACATAACAATTCTGATAACATATCATGATATTACTCACCTTTAATTGCAGGAGTGCTGGGTGGTCTGCTGTCTGGCTATGTGTACCAGATAGGCCACAGAGGAGTGGTCCTGCTTGGGATGGCCATTTCTCTCAGTGTGGTCTCGCTCCTCTACTCCACCTTTCTCCTGTCCACCTCAAAGCAAGACAATGATGAGAAAGAGCGGCTGCTGTCCCGAGCAGGAAGAATGGAGAGAACGGACAGAGTGTCAGTTGGCCTGCTAATGACAGCCATGGTGCTGTTCATGCTGGGCATGATCGGAGCAGAGAACGTTCTGACGCTCTATGTTCTGAAGCCCCCTCTGAGCTGGGACTCGATATGGGCAGGATACGGCAGGGCGGCCACCGATGCCATGTACTTGAGTAGCTTTATGGGGGTCCTGGCGCTGTCACGGGTGCTGGGGGACACGGCCCTTACTCTGCTTGGCATTATCTCCAACTGCACCGGGATGGCTATCATGGCGTTTACAGTGGACAGCTGGGTTTACTTTATGGGTAAGTGAAGGGAGTTAATTTGTTGTATCTCAGAAACATAAAAGCTTAAGGCGGTGCTCAGTTCCAGTCCTGGAGAGCCGGTGCCCTGCACAGTTCCCTGCTCAGACACACCTACTGAGTCTGACCATTACCAGATTAAGTTAAACCAGGTGTTTTTAGACAGGGAATCCAAAAGATTGTGCTGGACACTGGCCCTCCAGGACCGGAACGAACCCTGGATGAAGGAATAACAAAGTGGAAAATTTCATTTACACAATCATATAGTTCACAGTAAGTCATACTGAGTCCTAAACCACATTCACAAGACTGTGTGACCTTAATGAAGATGGGTGGATGTGGTTTGAACGTTTAGAGAGAAGCTTTGATGAGGTATTTTTACAGGAACAATTGGGGCTTTTTGGGTGACTGTTGAGTTCCAGTGTTTTTTAAGCTCTAAAAGATAAGTTGGGACCTTTGGTGACAGTACTATAATCAACAACAGTTTTCAGGGATTGTCCATTTCCTTCTTAAAGGTCAGAGCTCTAACAAGCAACAGCGTTAGTTATTTCCCAACCACATATCAGATCTTACGAAATAAATGGAAACAGTAACAGTAAATCAAAGCCAATGCAGTGTTTTTGTAATCTTTTGCATGCACATGTTTCTTACCCATCAGCTCGAGGAATAATGATGTTTGCCTGTGTTCCCATGCCGACACTGCGAGCGATGCTTTCCAAGGTTCTGGATGAACAGCAATACGGTAACTGAAGCATGAAACAAGAAGCAGGATAGCTGTGACAAGTGGAAAAAATCCCCACACAGTGACTATAGTTAGATGAAAGAGTTATAAATTATGGCATGCATATTTCCCATGATGCAAAATGGTATTAATTATTACAATTTGTATGTTATTTTTTAAACTCAAGCTCAAAGCGCAGTGTGGATGAAAAGGAAGGGATAAGAAATGAAATATTAAAATCATTCAAGGAAATAAACATACTTAACTTTCAATGTAATCTAATAGAAAGAGTCATGTTTAAACCAGTTCTACTTGTCGGATCATCATAACATTTGAACGCAATGTAAAAGGCAGTTCCTGTGTTCAAATGATGTAAAGAAATAAAACTAAACCCATGGACATGTAGGCTTTTGGACAGCTCTGATATTCAAAATGCAAATAATACACTCATCATCAAAAGAATAGCTGCACCCAGAAGGAAGTGTTGGATTGCAGTGCTTTTGGGAATGAAGATGAAGTTTACCAGGAACAATAAATGATGATAAATTTAGACTGATAAGGGTAATATTATTGAGCTACACATACAGAAGTTGTGTCTCTCAGTATGGCGTCGGGCTGCCATGTTTGCTAATGCAACATGCCAGACGTCTCAGCATGGAGTTGTCGAGGTTGCTAATGGTGTCCTGTGATAATCCATCCCATGCAGTTTGAATATTCTCACACAGTTCCTGCAGATTTTGCGGGGTGGGGGGAGGTAGAGTGACACCAGGCCTTATGGATGTGTGACGCGTGGCAACAAACCGTTCATCTTGCTGTTTCACTGTGCTGACCACGGTGCCTCCACACACGGATTCGTTGGTCGTCTCCACCAAGACAAAAGCGGTACTCGTCACTGAAGATGACTCATTCTGAGTGACTCCATGACAGTCTAGCATGACACCATTGCAGTCTTTGGCGATGTTGACGTGGTGTTAAGGCCAGTTGATGTAACAGTCTGTGTGTAGTTCCGCATTGTGCAGCTGTCAGGATGACTCATGGAGGGCATCCTTGCTCACTGAATATCCACAGCTGTGGCTGTTGGGTCAGTCAGGTACAGTGATAAGACCCGACCTTGCTTACGTCACATGCGTGGCCGAGCGTGAAACTTGAATCATTCACATGTCTCGCAATGTCAAACCTACCTACCAAGTTTCATTCCTGTTGGTTGATTCCTTCTGGGTACAACTATTCTTTTGATGATGCGTGTACAAAAATAGTAACTGAAGAAAGGCGTAACTGAAAGCTGAAAGAGGTTTGGTATTTGCTCATGACAAACTCCCTGTGGTAGAGAATTTCATTCCTTAGAGTCAGAAAAAACACCAGGCCGCCTCAGCACTTCTGCTTTGTGTTTTCATTCTTACAGTTTTGACATGAAACTAGTGAAGCGAGTAAGTGAAAACTATAAAGCTGTTCTATCACCAGATGAGGAGCAGCATCTGCAAGAACGCTGTGCTGTCTTTGTATTTTTAGGCCTTATATTTGGACGACTGCAGTTGGTGCTGGCTGTGACCGAACTCCTCTCTACAGTGTTCTTCACCTCCATTTACCCACTCACTCTGGACTCGTACAGCGGCCTCTGCTTCCTCCTGTCCTGCGCCATCAGCTACCTCAGTGTCATACCAATCCTGTAAGTATCTCCTCCCACACGTCTTTGACCGGAAAGGTTCCCCCAGCAGGGGGCTGAATCTGAGACTGCAGAGTTCTGATAAGCCTGCTTTCACCATCCAGTAGCAAAGCTGTGGTTGCAGTGGTTTCAGTCTGGCACGACTTCCAGCAAATAAACTGTGAGTCAACAACCTTAGTTGAACTCTGTTGGATGACGCAGTTGATAATGCTGATGGGAAGCAGCAATAAAAGAAGGTAAATGGTTGATGATTAGACCTTGTTTGCTGACTGACACACTATGCAAGGAACTGAATGAAATTTTCATTTGCTTTATTATTATGTCTTTATTGTGCTAACACTATCTACACAGGTAAATACTGACATCAAAACATGACATATTGTCATATTATATACACTTATCCTCAAAAGAATAGTTGCAAAAATAGCTGCACCCAGAAGAATCAACTGACAGGAATTAAACTTGGAGGGTAGGTTTGACATTGTGAGACATGCGAATGATGCAAGTTTCACGCTTGCTTTGGCGTAATCAAGAACAGGCCTCATCACTGTACATGACAGCCATGATTGCGGACATTCAGCGAGCAGTGATGTCCTCCATGAGTCATCCTGTTAATGCCAGCACTATTGGCAGATAGCTGTATACTGGACTACATGCACACTTTAAATGTAACTCTCTCAAGTGGCCTCTTAAATGGCTTCAGTGCAATTTAGTATAAATTCCACTCCATCTGTGGAGCTACATTATATGGATGGATCAACATGAAGGTGAAGAACTTGAGCGACTATGGAGGCATTAACATATGATTTGCAACATTTTCATATTTATTAAATCATTCAGTGACCCTTCATGTCCCATGGATGGGGTCGTCAATGTTTACTCCAACCAAAATAGAAATGTGTCATCATCGGATATAGGTGATGTTGACCTGCACTGGTTTAACCCAGAGGGGCCAAGAAAATGCCCCCACCTACACCTTCACCCCCAACAGAGCCAATAATGGATCCCTTCATTTTGCGTGCATCCATGCACTCGCCCACTTGTGGAAAATATAGTAAAGGATGATAAATATATTATGGCTTCTGTGTGCTTACAGTCAATTTCCAACCCTGTTCAGTGATGTCCTTCCCATGGGTCTAAATACAGATCCCACTACAGTCACGGTTTAAACTCTAGTCAGTTGAAGAGTCTGACCGAAGATCCTGCCATCCGTGTCTTGTAAATGAAAGAAAAAAGTCAGTTAGCTCTTTTCTTGCCTTCTTGAACCAAAATCAAGGTCATGTGAGCTTGTTGAGCAGTTTTATCCATGAAATGGCTCATGGTAGGACGTTAATGGTTTCACTGTATCTCACACTTTGTTCTGAAATACCTGATTGTAGTTCTTATAAAACCCCTTATCTGAGGAAGCCACACATGAGAACATGTAAACCACAGAACACTGCACATATCATCAGTATCCAAAGAAAAACAAGTATCTCCAAAATGGCAACTTTACATGGAGGTAAAAACCTAATTACATTTTAATGTAAGTCAATGGAACCAGACTCTTTCCGAGCAGTTTTGGGTCATGTCTGTTGGTCCATTCATCATGAATTTTTCACACAGTGTAAACGGCAGCTGCTGAGTTCAAATTACGCTAAACAGTAAAATCAACAAAAATGGAGATACATGTTTTTCTTTGGACAGCGACAATATGGAAAGTAAATGTAATGAATATTAGGGCTAATTACATTACAGAATAATTACAGAATAATTTGATCCAATTAGGTATTCAGCAAGATCACATTTTCACCATTTCCTGATCATGCTAATTTATTCATAATCAAAATTAACTGCAGCACTAACACTACACTACCACTATCAGATCAAATGTAATCCTCCTGAAGTCCTCTAATTCTGGCCCTGTAATCCTTTACTATCAACTGCAATGTGCTTCATTTTCAGGTACATGAAGTTCAGGCAGAGGAGAGAAGAGTATCCAGCCATATGAGAGTGCTTTATACTGCGCAGGCCAAAGAGGATCTGATATTCTGGAAGCCATAAGCTGCATAAATAATGGTGTAAAAATTGTGCCAATGCACCATGCTGCATCAGTCTGAAGGTGGCAATTTAGCTGCCCCTAGTGAAAAACAATGTATACTTAAGCTGTGCAGAAATAGTACTTACATTATGTTGTTTTGGAACCACTAATTTGTACTAAATCACTACTAATATGTGATTAAAACTATATTTGCTTACTATTGTATTCATATACTATCTTCGCCATGCTTTGGTAAAGTTATAGAACACTGTATTCTATACAAGTATGAACTTCAGTGCACTTAAATGCATGCTTAGTGTAGTATTAGGCATATGCTGTACTTCTAACACACTTAGAGTAAAGTCATATTCTTCTAAAGTGCTAGTATATAAGTCTATATATATATATATATATATATATAGGGGTTACTGGCCCGCAGGGGTTACTGCCTCTTTGGGTAGAAGGCAGGAAACACCCTGGACAGGCCTCCAGTCCGTCACACGGCACACATACACACAGACATACACATTTACCCACACTCACAGCTAAGGGGGCAATTTAACATTTCCAGCTCAGAGTGCATGTCTTTGGACTGTTGGAGGAAACCCATGCAGACATGGGGTCACCATGCACACTCCACCTGGAAAGAACCCTGGATGCCCAGGTGGGGAATCAAACCCAGGTGGCATTTCATCTATACCGTATACTGTAATACTTTCACAGTGAGATAATGGTTTTTGGTTTGTGATTTTTTAGCGATACACTTCATAGCCACTGAGCATTATTTCTTTGATATAATGACCATAAAGTAGCAGAGAACCTCTGCCAACGATTTAGTTTTTTTGTTGTTGTTTTGTTTTGTTTTTATTTGTCATGTGCTTTACTGGTGGTGTACAGGACCCGACAGGTAACCTGAGTAGATCATTTGCTGGGTACTGGGTGCTTCAAACACTTGTCGAGTGCATGTCTGTGTGGTTAACGTTTTGTGTAATTTTAAGAGAAAAAAATCAGAAATATGTGAATATTCAAAATATGCTAACAGCAGGAGGCCATTATCTTATTGCAAAGTTCATTATCATCCAGTACCATGATATATTCTGATGGTTTGTCAGTATCACCCAGTACACTACGGCCTATATTATTTTAAACATCATTATATTAATACCAACAGCAGTAATATGCAAGTACTGAGACAAAAACAGCCATGATCTAATGCAAAATCTATCATTTAATCAAAATACACATGAATGAAAACCTCTCGCTGCTATACTCCGTAAGCTAACCTGCCTGCCTCTGTGCCCTGATGCTCTGGAAAAACTGGCATTATAATGGGTCGGGAAGTCGCTGCTCTGCTTTACTGCATACAACTTCCAATCCTGCAGGGGGCAGCAGAGAGGGCTGTGAATCAAGGCATGCATTCTCACAGTGAATGGGCTTAGGAAAGCTGCTGCTGCTGTCCCTTCACTCTGTGCACTCAAGCTTGACCCCATAGCTCACAGGCCATGTGGAACTCTCCAAAGTGTAGGGGTCTTACTCCCCTTAGGTGACCCTCGCCAAGTTGAGGAGCACCAGGATCAACAGACCCTGCAGGGACTGGCGGCTGAGGACACCACTCTCGCTCAGATGCTTTTCCTTCATTATCGTTCTGGATACCAAGGGATGTTCAGCTGTAGCTCCTGCCACTGCAGTTCTCCTGCCATTGCTCAGCTTCTTTGACTTGTATGGCCAGTCGTGGCCTAACAGGGAGTTGCTGCTCAGTTCTTGAGCCTTGGTCTGATGGAGGTAGGACACCAGGAGGTCGTCCAGCTCCTTGGTACAAAGACCACTCATGGAGGGGGGTAACTTCTGGTCTGTGAAGGAAAAGCCAACTGTGGAAGTCTATGATGCTACTGTCTCTTTGAGTCTTATAAACTGGACAGTGGTGAAAGGCTTGATAATGTTCCTGAAAATCAGTTTGGTCGAGAGCTCTGACCAAGTGGGGCTCATTTGCTTTACTGCTTTTCTTAGTTTTTACCTTGCACTCATATAAAAGCAATATGGCACATTTTTGTGGTGATTTGGCCATAAATATTATATATTATACACCACAAGCAATCAATATATTCTACAAAATGTTCAAAATGACAATTTAAATATCACAATCGCTGTTTCCATTACACTAGCACTTAAAAAGAATTAGACGCTGATGTTTAGCACCTGTTTTTAAAGTCTCTGATGGGGGTTATCGCCTCTGTTCACTGAAAGGAAAAAAAAACATAAAAATGCCACACACGGACAGGATGACCAGATTTAAACTCCGCTGAGAACTGTGTCAGGAAATATCTGGTGAATGGATGGATGGTCTGTGAACAGCAGTGAGAAACGAGTGGGAAGTCGTTCCTTTAGCCTAAAGTTTTGGTCAAGTGTCCAAAGAGCAAGGCTGGGGGTGGGCCAGAGGCCATAAAAAGTTTCAAACTAAGATTATTAAAAATATGCCATCACATCACATATGTTATTACTTTAAAATACTATTTAAATGGGAAAAATTAAACACATTACACATAGTATAAATATATAGCCCTCCTATCTCCATTTTTAAATCATTATACATGAAATGTTATTGCATTCACTTACATTGAAAGTTATGTTTTTATGAATATGCCATGTTACTTTTTTGAGGTGTTGTTTGTTTTGTTCAGCGGCAATATGTTTGTGCTTTCATAAGATGGGGTTTAAAGTCTTTTCCTCTCAGGCCAACTTTGGGAAACTTTGTCAAGTATGACAAATTAGTTATTAGTTAGCTGTGCTCTGTAAAACTGGATCTAGTTTATATGCAAGACCAATTAGCCCCCTAACAGTGCATGGTGGTCATGTAAGTTAGGGGAGGACCTACAAATGACTGATAAACATGCTTAGTTGTCTGTTTTCTTTATTCATTGTGTAAAACCATTTATGCATTGCATAAAACATAACTAACATAATGCTAATGTTCATCATACTACGTTTTCAATAATTTGTAATAAGATTGGAACAGAACTGTATGAACAGAGATGATTCCATACAGCTTAAAGATATATGTAAATATATGCCTTTGGTGGTAGTTTTATGTATTTCAAGGCTCTCTAGCAGTGTCTGTCCCTCAGCAGAAGAGGGCAGCAGAGCAAGAGAGTAAGACGTTCTCATCAGAAGCTGATTCTGGAGTGTGCTGCACGGTGGTCTAAGAAGAAAAGAGTGTGTACCTCTCTTTGAACAGCTTCAGAACTCATCCACATCTATCAGTGGAGTTCATGCCTTCTGCACAGCCAGAGAGCGATGGATCTTCCTCAGCAGAGGTGGCCCTGGTTCCCTCTGAACTTGGCCCTCCGACATCTGGGGTCTTTTCTTTGTGGCGGTCTACAGAGGTGCCAGCAGTCTCCAAACTGCGGTCAGATGGTCCCTCTGAGACAGGCTCTGCTCAATGCCAGTCCTATGCCAGCTTGTTTTATCTGCTTTCATAGTCGGGTCAGAGCTAAAGGCCAGAATAACCAGCTCAGGTGCAAACTGATTCATTCCAGATTTGGTAGAGAGCCCGTGCTCACCAGAGACATGAGTAATCATGCTACTGACTTTCATCTGACTCAAAAAAGTTCATTTTTCTTCTTCCTTTGAAGCTGTACATGACCTAGGCCCTTTTGCTGCTGGTGAGACCTCTTTTGCTTGGCTCTCTTGTTCTTCTTATCATGTGATTTGGGGAAATCCTGAAATAGCCACTTGTAGACATGTCCATTTTCACACTGCCAGTTTTGGTCTATCTCTCCTTCTGACACTCTTTTCACATTTGTCAGAATGAAAGTGAACCCACATTACTATAATGTTTTAGTCTGCGATCCTGACACCATCAGGCCGAAGATAAAACCCCTGCAAAAAATCCAACCCTGTGTCCAAAAGAGTTGGGACACTGTGCGCAATGTGCACTCTGAAAATCAATACAACAATGAAATGTTATCCTTTTCTGAAAAATAGATGCTCATTTAGAATTTGATGCCACCAACATGCTTCAACAAAGTTGGCACAGGAGCAACAAAAGACTGGAAAAGTTATGAAATGCTAAACACCTGGTGGAACATCTCACAACCAGTTAGGTTAACTGGTAACAGGTCAGTAACATAATGGTTATTAATAAGTCTCTCAGAGAGACGGAGTCTTTCAGAAGTGAAGATGGGGAGGGGTCATTACTCTAAGAATAACGTTCCTCAATGCCAAATAACAAAGCACTTAAGGATTTCATCATCTATGGTACATAACATCACTAACAGATTCAGAGAATTTGAAGAAGTCGCTCTATGTAAAGGACAAGACCAAAAACCAATATTGGCTGGCTGTGATCTTTGGGTTCTCAGACAGAACTGCATTGAAAACAGACATGATTCTGTTGTGTACATTACTGCATGGGCTCAGGATCACTTCCCGAAACCGTCGTCTGTGAGCACACTTCATTACTGCACCCACAAATGCAAGTTAAAACTCAAGAAACCAGATATAAACAGATCCAGAAACGCTGCCGCCTTCTCTGGACCTAAGCTCATTTCAGATGGACGGAGGTGAAATGGAAAAGCGTCCTGTGGTAAGACAAATCCAAAATTGAAATCTATTAGGAAATCATGGACGCCACATCTGAAGGTTTAGTGGGGCATTAGTGCACACTGCATGGGTGACTTGCACATGTGAGAAGGCGCCATTATTGCTGAACGACCAGTCACCAGTCACTACATTAGGTACACTTCCTTGTACTTACACTCATTGTCCATATAAGTGCACTTTGTAGTTTTATAACTGCAGACTGTAAACCATCTGATTCCCTGCAAACTTTATCACTCTGTTACCCTGTTCTTCAGTGGTCAGGACCCCCACAGGACCACCACAGAGCAGGTATTATTTGGGTGGTGGATTGTTCTCAGCACAGCAGTAACACTGACATGGTGCTGGCGTGTTAGTGCGTGTTTTGGAGGAGCATATGCTGCCATCTAGACAATGTCTCTTTCAGGGACGGCTTTGCTTATTTCAGCAATACAATGCCAAACCACATTCTGCCTCCATCACTACAGCATGGCTCCATAGTTAAAGAGTCTGCGTGCTAAACTGGTCTGCCTGCAGTCCAGACGTGTCACCCATTAGAAACATTTGGCACATTATGAAATGAATGCCATGTACAGGTTACAGAGTGTTGTTAACAGAGGAGTTGATGAGCACAGTGATGAACATCAACCTGTCCCAGCTTTTTTGAAAAGAGTTGCTGGCATCGAATTCAAAATGGCCATTTATATTTTAGAACAATAACATTTCTCAGTTCCAACAGTTGATCTTTGTGCTATTTTCAATTAAAATAGTGTTTACATTACATTGATTGCATTCTGTTATTATTTACATTGCACACATCATAACAGTTGTTTTGGAAAGGGAGCTGCATGTCAACAGCAAATTTCTGACTGTTTCATAGGAGATGAGAGAGTCTCAGTCGGCTATTTCTCTTTACGGTGTTTTGAAGATTTTGGAGAACTGCTGCTTATGAATGAGACCATATTCTTTGCAGTTCCCTGAATCTGCCACAAGATGTCACTTTAAAGAAACATTTATTGGGCTCCAGAAGAATCATTTTGTGCTTGTATTAAAATAACTACTTTGATTAAATTAAATAATAATTTCATTAAATAATGAATTTTATTCTAAAAATGTGGGCTGCCGGATTCAAAAACTGGGAGGGACTTGTGAACTTTATTACTGAGAAGAGAATTTTGACCTTGATTGTTTTGTGTTTACTTATTATAACATTACCAATAACACTAAAAATAATACTACTCATCTTACAAACGGAGATGGGTATAAATGGTTTATTTAGATACTGTAATCTAGTTTATTTATGAGGGAGGGGATTTACTTTTTACCCACTATGTTTATTATGTTTTAGTCTTTAAACTTTACTAACTTTAGTTCCTTCTCTTTTTTGTGTTTTTATTTTGTGGTTTTATCTCACATCTCTCATTTTTAGACAAAAAACTGCACCTAACAAACACACACCCACACGCAACAGCAGTAGTTCTACTGGAAACTTGGTACTGAAGCAGTTCTACTAGTTCCATTTACTTTCGATTATAAGATTACCAATGACACTAACAGTAAAACTACTTATCTTACAAACAGAGGTGGAGATAAATTGGTCCATTTATTCAGAGACATGCTGTAGTAAAATAGACTTTTCCAAGTGTTTTCAAATCACAATGATTTTACTTTTACTGTAGTTTATTTCTGAGGAGAGGACTCTAATTTTTACTCATTAAATGTACTACGTTTCAGCCATTAAACTACAGTTCCTACTCTTTTTTGTTTTTGATTTTATCTCACGTCTCACATTTTTAGATGAAGATTTTTAGACAGCACCTAACCAACACACACACAAACAGCAGTTCTATTAGAAACTGCACAAAAACAAAGAAATGGCAGTTAACACACACAAAACAACAACAGTTCTACAGGAAACTTGGTACTGAAGTAGTTCTGCTAGTTGTGTTTACTTTCTATTATAACATTACCAACGACACTAACAGTAATACTACTTATCATACAAACAGAGGTGGAGATAAATCGGTCCATTTATTCAGATACATGCTTTAGTAAAATGGACTTTCACTGTAGTTCATTTCTAAGGAAAGGTATTTATATTTTACTCATTTACATTACATATTACATTTTAGTCATTAAACTTTAGTACCTTTTCTTTTTTGTGTTTGATTTTATCTCACAGCTCTCGTTTTTAGATGAAAACGGCAACAAAAAGGAAGAATAGCGCTTAACAACAAACGACAGCAGTTCTATTAGAAACTTAGTTCTTAAGTAGTTCTGCTAGTTGTATTAAAGTACCTTTACTTTTTCTCTTTAATCTTCATTTAATTAAAGTAACTACACTTTTATACGAGTGTGGGTTCAGCCTACTCTACACACCCCTGCATCCTCCTCCTCCTCCTCCTCCTACTAATAATAATAACAATACTAACAGATTATTATCAGAGAAAGACTCTCTGTCTTCTGTGAGCTGTTATTTGGGTTGATGTCTGTTGAGGCCTGCTGGTCCTTGGCTGCCTTGGAGACAATGAGTCTCAGTTTCACTAGCAGCCTCTCAATCCATTATTTATCTTTAAGCAGGTGTGTAACCTGCACCCACATGGAAAAGCAATTTCCTGAGTGTGAGACGTGCAATTATTGATGACGATACCCGACTCTGAAGGTCTTACTCTACAATCCTTATTCCAGAGGAGTAAGTTAGAGAGAGTGCGGCGTCCTTGTAAACATGCGTCAAATAAAATGGGACTAAAAAGTTGTTACAGTGACAGTAATAATAATCCAGTATTCTATACTAATTAGGAATTCATTGTCCTTGCTATGTTGTTGTTGTTGTTAATTCAGACCTATTACGACGGATCCTTTCTCCCATGGGTCTTCCTCAGCTCAGGTGCTTCCAGAGATATCAAGGAGATCCTGATCTGAATGGAACTAACAATGCAGTCAGATAAGAGTTTGATCAGCAGACTGTGTCAGCGCTGAGAGGGGGCTGGGACCAAAGGGGGGTTTATCAGTCTATTGTCCAGGCACCTATCTGTCCTCCTGAAAATGACCTGCACCCGATTAACCAGACACAGCCAACAAAACAGATCAGCTCCCAGCTCATAACGTGTGTTGTGCTGTGAGATACAGACTTACACATTAAATATTAATGTGTCCAGGTGAGCAGCAGCGTTAATCCAGGCAGTGCTGTTTAGGACACATTAACCAGCTGTTATTCAGCAACAGGCAGTGGACACTCTACAGGGGTATATGAATGTGAAGTCATGACTGTATTTAATGCTACAGTATGATTACAATAAAGAAGGTTTATATGAGACATGATTGTGAAGGATCCTGGTTTGAACTGAATTGTTTGGTCAGGGCTGTTCTTGTTATAAGTAGTTATTTAGGGCGCCTGAACTGCTAGGTAATTAAAAAAATTAGAATTTTGAAGAATTATGCATGTATTTAAGTGTTTAATTGGATTTTGTTTGGTGCAACACTAAATAAAAAAATGATTTATTAATATTACTATGTAAAATAGCATGAAGCATGTTGTGTATCATGAAAATGCCTTTAAGTGATGTAATTTTTTGCCCACCCCATTATTATTATTATTATTATTATTATTATTGTTGTTGTTGTTGTTGTTGTTCTCGTTCTTGTTTTGTTGTTGTTGCTCTTATAGTTTTGTTGTTGTTTATGTCAGTCATGATATTGGCAGAAAACAATAGTTTATTATTATTATATAGCTTATATATGTATTCCAAAAAAATATTCTAATATTTATTTATTTCATTTGTTTTATTATGTACTGGTTTGTTTAGGGATTCTATTCTTCATGCAGCTGCTATGGTGACATGGTGAATATTTTTAATAAGGCGTACATTGTGGCCACAAGTTTCTCATGGCCACTATATAATGTATAGAGGATATTAACATGTGGTCAATACATTAATTCGTGACCACGCCTTATTAAAAAGAATCACCGTGTCACCAGCTCTGTCGTTTTCCATATGTTTTCTGTCTATTGCCGTTTTTACTGGATGAAAACTAAAAACAAATAAATTAATTTGGACCGGGTGGGTGGTGGGACCCCCAAGTTGCTTGTGTCCAGATTTTTAGAACTGTCATGTTGGTGGGAGCAGCGAATGACTGCACAGGTTTTAACAGTTGTCTGGCTACTGGCGACGTACAGCGGGATACAACCACATTGAAATGATATTCATGACAAATACAACCATCTTGCTTAGAGATACCCCTACAAAAACATTGCATACACGTGAACAAAGCGTTGTTGTCAACGAATCAGTTGAACCGACTCCCAAGCCCCACTGAATCGAACCGCCCGTCGGTGCGATAGAAAGAAAAGTTAAAAGTGTTGTAATTAAACCACATAAAATGACATTATAAATAACAACATCTTTGAATTGTTCGTACATGTTCCCTTTGTAGGCTGTTGCTGCTTCTCTCCTTGTGGTACGTGTCCATTTCAGCCCGGAAACGATGCTGGTGTGTAGAAGTAGCAGATATCAGACTCACTCATACAGCTCTATGTAGCCGATGACAATGACGTTGCCTTGACTGTACGCCCGAAAGGAATATGAATCACTGAATCACCCGTTGGGTCCACTGAAAAGGACAGCCGAGCGAACGAATCGCTCCTGTGAACCGAATCGAGCTTCTCATCTCTAGTAACTGATTCATCAAAAAGCGGTGGCCGCTCTTTGCTTTCATGTGTAGTCTTATCCAATCAGAGCGTAGCTCGTGTCCCCCCGTTTACGCGGCGTCCAATCAGCACAGACTGCCGTGTCCGCCTCAGCGCGCTCCGCCATTTTGTCTGGCTATAAGAAAACTCAGCCAAGCAGCAAAGTTCCTGGTTAGAGCCGAAGTTCCTCATTGTGCAATGGACGGGTAAGTTTAGTGATGTTGGTTCCTTAATCAAAATGCGTTGCCGTCTTTATTATGTCTGCTTTTACAGCTCTAGGCTTTTTCCTCAACTGAGCGGATAACACGTAAAAGATTTAGTGTTTGTGAACTAGTTAATTAACGTGTGTGAGTGGCCGTTAGCGTGCACGCGCACTCCTGGGTTGCGATGGAAACAAACCGATAACGTTAGGTTAGTTTTCCACGCTGCGGTTGTATGTTAGCGTACAACTAGATTTGTATATCTATAAATATTATATTCCAAACTTTATTAATTATAAGGCGGTGGTCTTGTTCACCGCCATTACTGCATGCTTCGTTCGCGCTGTTTCAGTTTTATTGCTCCCCCCTGGTGAGCTATCTAGCCGAGAAAGCAACTTTTCTGCGCTGTCCGCAGCGCTAAGTTAGCCTAACGTTAGCCGTTAGCTGCTGTTAGCTGGTCTTTTGGTCCGAGCTCAGTTCCTGTGACCACTTGTTGCGCTGCAGCAACTTTTTATATAAGAATAGTATATGCTTGACCTTAATTCTTGGCAGTAAAATTTAAGTTGGTTTGTTTTTTGTAATGGCATTGACATCTTTTTCTCTACGCAGCCGCCTAGAGACTGAATTGTATCCTATGGGATCGAGTTACGCAGAATTAGAGTAAGTCCACATGTTTTTACAGCTTTTAGACGGTGTTCCTGGCAGAAATGTGTTTTCTTGGTTCCGACAACCATGTCAGGATTTTCTGTGTAACTTCTGTTCTGAGGTGTTCTTTGTTAGCCCAAGCACAACTGGGACGTCCTGGTTCTCCAGGTCCCTGTAACGTTACCGTTGCACAAGCATAGCCAAATGCAGTTTACATGCTGTTTCAATTAACAATGTTCTGACCACTGCCAAGGCATTTTTGAGGTGGTCATCATAACTGTGTGAGACTAGGTATCCGTGAATCAGGCTTGAGTAGTACCTCTACATTACATGTTGCCACCAAATTAACTTTTTTTATTATTTTATATATATATTTTTTTAATTCAGTTTTTTCTGCAGTTATTTGGGAAACCATTTAATTAGTAGCCTGACATGTACTTGGTGTAATCCTTGGCTTTTTTGCGCATTTGAATTGTGCTGGCCTTTTTTTCCGTATTGAACACAATTATTAAGTTGGCTGACTCAGTTCTGCAAAAGCAGCTCCTCGGCCATTATGTTTCCTGTAAGGAGATCATGAGAAACAGGATGTGGGGGTTAATCTTCAACCAGTGCCTGGCCCCAAATGCCAGTCATATTTCTTGCTTTGAGGGAGATCTGTGGGAAAGAAAGATGGGATGCAGTTTAGACTACGTAATGCACTCCAATTATCTGTAGTGGGAAAATGTTAACAGAACCATTTCAGCTTTTTGACCTGTTTACAGGACCTTTTAGCTCAAGTGAATGTTGTATGTTGTTCTAGTATTCTTGCTGGGTTTTAAGGCTTTACCCCTCTTTAATACTGTGAAGGTAGTATAAACGCTGTCTTTTTTGCAGCTGTGTATTAGATGTTTATAGGCTGCTATACACTAATGCCTTTCTTTTTACACTTAAGCATCCAAACTCTTTCCTTATTATCACAAGCTAGTTTTAAGATGCTGCTTATCAGGTTTTTTAAAGTGCCTTTGGCTTCCTTTTGCATTTCAGCAGAAGTGTTTGCTACATTTTTGTGATTCCACATTACCACCTGATTTCTGTTCATTTGACATGGTCTTTGTTCTTCACAGTGTGGTCCATGACATTGCGGTTGGTACGAAGGTAAGCACAGCTTTTCTTCAAATATAGTTTTTTATTTATTTTTTTATTTATTTATTTAAAAAAAAAAACAAAAAAAAAAACGTATAAAACATCAAGTCCTTATAACTGGCTGCAAGGCAGTTACCATGGGCTCACTTTTTTGAGTAACATTGTTCACTTGCTTTTCTGTTGCTGAGGTGTATCATGTAGTCTTCACCACTCCCGTCAAACCAACCTGACTTGTTTTAGCTGAATAGAATAACGTCTTGCACAGGATTAGCCAGAACAACACATTTTAACAGACGTGATCACCCAACCCCATTGTAGTGCAGCTTGTGGAATAAAATGAAGTTGTTTAAAAATATATATATTAATAGTGCAGTTATGTGGTCTAATGGACATGATGGGCAAGACAAGATGCTTTTGCTGTTTACTGCAGTGATCATTGTTATTTATATTATATTGCATTAACTTTATTACTTTACTTTATTTAACTTTATTCAGAATTATTCTACTGATTTCAGTAGTAACACCTTTACAGGACTATGGCAAAAAACTGAACTCTTTCTGGAATCAACCTTCAAAGGTTACTATGACGTGCATTCCTCTCTAGTCTTTCACTAAAGATAATCATCTGTGGTATGTGGATAGTAAGTGGGGGGGGGGCTACAACTTTCCGAACAAAGGAGCAATTCACAGGCCCCATTTATGACTGCCTTAGCCTATGTTTCAAGGACACAACGTGCAATTTCACTGTTTGTTTTGCCGACGTTGTATGCAGGGAAGAACAAAATTCTGGAGTTTAGTCTACATGACAGAAAAGACACTTCCTTGTATTCTTGAGGGGAGAGCTAAATCTTTTGATGTCCTTGTGTGTAGAGAGACGTGATAATTTCTGGCAATGTTTTATGGCACAAAGGCCTTTTAAGGTTATCAAGTCATGCAAAATTAGGATGGCTAGTTTTCCATGATTGGAACAAGATGCATGCAAAAGTTGCAGATTATGGATGATTTAACAGTTTCAGTTAGCGTTTAGCAATTTTGTTTATTTACTGTAACTCCATTTTCAGTCCAGGGCTTTCCTGTGATCTTTAGTCTTTTTCACCTGTGCTCTCCAACCTACCTCAGGCTAGCATTATGCCAGTTGATTGTTTGCCCTAGTTCTGTGAGTGGACCCATTTTAAAAGCATTCCTCAAAAATGGGCTTGGGTGTTGACATGATGACATGAATGGAGCCTATTCATCACATGCAAATATGTTTGCCTCTCCCCTCTATATACGCATGTTGCTCTTGTTTGTTCAGCAGTGCTGATTAGAGAGAAGGTGATTGGGGGAAGTGCTAATGGATCCGATGGTGGCTCGCTTACTGCTGTCTGCCATTTTGTTGCCACTAATTTAGTAGCAAATCAGATGTTCAGCATGTTGTGCTCAAGGTGAAAGCCGTGTGTTCCTAAAGAGTTACGTTTGGAGCAAGAGGTTTGTGTCATAACCTCTGTGGTTGGGGTGGTAAATCTTCAGCTAGCTTAAACAGTAGGGGAAATGTACACCTGGCCCTAGGAAGACAATCAGCCTTGTGTATTCAGGCTAGAGAGTCCTGGGTTGGGTTTCATTCACCTGCAGCCACAGGCACGTCTCCATGGTGAGCGAATGACAATCAGGGCTGCCGTGGTAACAGCCCCATTCTTGGCGTGAATTGCTGGCGTCTCCTACCCTCCTCCCTTTCTCCACACCTTTCTAATCCCTTTAACCTGGTTTCACTTCACTCCCAGTCCCACCCCAAAACAGTTGCAAATTCCTCTGGTCTGTGTTCCTTTGTTCTCGTCACTGTTGAATTAGCCCTGTAACTGCGCTAGTTATTGTGTGTTTGTGTTGAATTCAGCTGGCTTTGAGAAAACGCTCCGTTACTCTTAAGATTTTGACATATTGAAACCAGTTCTGCAGTTTATATGAGCCGTCTTCACCTGGAACATTTTAAGGTTGTAAAGAGTCGGCAGTGGATTAATGGCTAAACCTAGCACAAAGTGGTGAAACGATGTTGTTCAACATGCGTAGAGCCCAGCCCTCCCTTACCCTATTAGACCTTAGTGGCACCCCCCTCCTGTCTCTGTAGCTCTACATATGGTTTTAATTGAGTCCTGTGGCAGTGGAATTTTAAATGTGTGGTGGAGGGTGCATACATGTGGCCTGCTTGGCTCCAATAGAGTGCTCTGTTGGGTGATTGGCTTCCTCTGGTCACGTGGTATTGACGATGGCTGTGAAGTATTTCAGGATGGTGCCCTCCCCTCTCAATCCCCCGAAATGACCATGGTATAAAGACATCTAGTTTGGTTGCTGCAAAAATGCACATTGGAATTGTGCTGTGTGGTTCGGTCTACCCCACCCCGTCTCAGAAATGACTGGTCACTGTTTGCTTGGTATCTTGGCTGACGACAAAGAAAAAAACTGACTGCAGCTATTTGTTCTTTTACATTACATTTTTGTAGCTTTTTCATTAGTCACATAAATTTGTACTGCAGTGTATAGATCTTCCCCTTGTGAGAGAATCAAGCAAATGTCAGTCTGCCCACTCATTCCTCCTGCCTGATGACCCAGAAACTCCAGTATCCCCCACACCGCCACCCGCCTTTAAAACTGGAGTTCCTTCCTTGTTCCCTTGCTGGTGGAGTTGGAGAATGTTTAGGGCTGTTGGTTGATCTGTGACCCCACCCTTCACACAGGAAAACTGAATGTTGTCACAATGCCCACTTCCTGTCCTTTTTTTTTTTTTTTTTTTTTTTTTGGCTCGCAACGTGTAAAGTATAGCCCAAGGGTGTCCTTATTTGGTAAGCTGACTGTCTCTTTTAGGATTGCGGCTGCTCAGCAGCTTCCTGAAGCTAAATGTTTCACCATGTCCATTCTTGTTCCTGTAGCATAAAGACTTGGTCTCCTTAATGCTCTGTTCAGTGGCTCCTCAGGTTTCATTCAGGTGTTACAATGTTACAAAGAGTTAAAAGTAGGGAGGAAGAAAGGTGGCAGTGAAGTTTTGGGATATCTATCATTAAATCGTGATGCCAAATCTACAGAGTTCCAACTGCAGCATTAACATTTTTGTTTGTTTTTAATAGAGAGGATCTGACGAGCTTTTCTCCTGTGTATCCAACGGGCCGTATATCATGAGTTCAGCAGGTATATTTATCTACTAGGAACTCCATATCCCCAAGCTTGCATGCCTGTGTGTTAGCAAATTGTCATGATGTGTTCATTATTGCAGCTAATGGCAATGACAGCAAGAAGTTCAAAGGTGACATCAGAAGTCCTGGCATTCCATCCCGTGTGATCCATGTACGTAAGCTCCCAAGTGACATCAATGAGGCTGAGGTCATCTCTCTAGGCCTTCCCTTTGGTAAAGTCACCAACCTGCTTATGCTGAAAGGAAAGAATCAGGTAATCCTACCATACATCCTAAATACATTTGAAATGGAAAACCTGAAATAGCTACATGCAAGAAAAAAAATGCTGTTATATGAACATCATTAATCCACAGGGTCCTATCTGGCCTGGCTATCATAACGTTTGTTAAAATGACAAAGCCCCCCCCCCAATTTCTCTCTCTTTTTTTTTTTTTTTTTTTTTTTTTTCGGACAGTTACCAGCTGTATTGGCTTACATAAATATTTGCTTACAAAAAGTTCAGCCTGCTGTAACCTCTGAAAACTTTGGAAGGAATGTTTATCTTGTTTAATCTTGCCTTTAGCTCCTTTTTAATTCTTTAAATGCACAGTGTGGTTTAGAAACATTCACAATACTGCAAACGTTGTACAGAAAGAGTGTAATCTTAGTGCAGTATGAGCTAATCCTTGTTTTGTTTTTGCTTTTATGCTTAGGCTTTCCTTGAGATGAACACAGAAGAAGCAGCCCAGACTATGGTCAGCTACTACTCCTCAGTCACACCAGTCATCAGAAATCATCCCATTTTTATGCAGTATTCCAACCACAAGGAGCTGAAGACGGATAATTCACCAAACCAAGTGGTATGTGCTTTGTATCTGCACTGTGTTGTTTTGAAGAGCATTTTAACCCATACGACTTCAAATTTTATAATTGAAACATCCTTGAGTAAATTACCGTCATGCTTCTGCATTGTTTCTTTGCATTCCTGTTATGATACAATTTGCATTTTTGACATGGTATAGAATTAGTCCTTGTAGGGTTGGTGCTAGATAAAATTCTAAAACCTGTATTCCTCAAGGTTGTTTGTCATCCATTTTGTAGTGCAGCTGTAGCTGTGATTACTGTTCCTCCAGCTGCTGTGGAATGTTAATATGAGCTGAAGGGCTTGTTTACTGCTTTGCGTGTATCTTGCGGTTTTCTGTACTGCGCTGCCCAAAAGCCTGCCCTCCCTCTTTAAACACAGTCTCTGTGGAGATCTCATGCTGCTTGCAACCCCATGCATTCCACAGCTGAGGCCTATCTACCTACTCATTCCAATGATGGAGTTGCTCACTTTGTTCGTCTGACTGGTTGTGTAATCTGTTTGAATAAACACTCGAGAGAACTTCAATTCGAAAGGAAACTTTACCTCTGCACTTGATGCATGTTCCTTACTTTTAATATTTTCTTGTTAAATGCATTGAAAGCAACCTTGTTTCTCAGGAATCCAGAGTCCATATATTCCAAATGTTTGTATATGTAAGCACCATAAAGAGTGTATTTGGCTATTCATACTGTCAATGTGGTTTACAAACTAGGAAGCATGATGTGTAAGCTTTATTGTATCTGTGAATTAAACACTTCCTCCCTTGTGCTATTAATTGTAGAGAGCACAGGCAGCACTACAGGCTGTGAATGCAGTCCAGACAGGGAGCATGTCTATTGCTGGTGTGGACCCCTCTGGTGTGACTGGCCCCAGCCCTGTGCTCAGAGTCATTGTGGAAAACCTTTTCTACCCAGTCACTCTCGATGTCCTGCACCAGGTAAGCTCCTTACTTTGTCTCCTGTCTCAACAGCTTCACCTGTGACTCCTCCTGTGTGTTGTTGGATATGGATTCTTTGTGCCTCTATGAAATGATTTTATATTTTCCACTAAGCCCTATTTGTGATGTATGTCTTCAACAGATCTTTTCTAAATTTGGCACAGTGTTGAAGGTTATTACATTTACAAAGAACAACCAGTTCCAAGCTCTGCTACAGTTTGCTGATGGTCTTACTGCTCAGCATGCAAAGCTGGTAAGTGCTGCCATCTAGCGGCCACTTTAATTGTCTTTGTGTAACTTGTTAAAGGCATGTGCAGTGTTTAGAAACTGCCCTGAGTTGGCAGTCCAGTCTCAAACTGCATTTATTTATGGAGGGGGAAAAAAAAACACTAGTCCTCCTTTCTGACAACTACTGGGTTTGTAAAAGTTGTAAAATCTTTGCAGGACTTGATAGTGACTGTTATAGCCATTTATAATAGAGTAGTAATACACATAGGATTCCTGTAATTAGTCAGACTTCAGAATTAAAAATGGAAATGCAAGTTGGAGTACATATTTTAATAACGACCTTCTCTTGATATAATGTCACTAGGCCCTGGATGGACAGAACATCTACAACGCCTGCTGTACCCTGCGCATCAGCTTTTCCAAGCTGACTAGTTTGAATGTTAAGTACAACAACGACAAGAGCCGAGATTACACACGACCTGATCTGCCCACAGGGGACAGCCAACCTGCTATTGATCACCATGCAATGGCAGCTGCGGCTTTTGGTAAGGCATAACCAACACCTAACCCATAGACCATTTAGTTCTCCTATACTATGAAATAGTTGCAGTCCCTTTCTGGAACAGAGTTTTTAATTTGTACCCTCCCCCCCACTCTCTTCCCATGTGAAGCTACTCCTGGAATAATTTCTGCTGCCCCATATGCCGGAGCCCATGCCTTCCCTCCGGCTTTTGCTATTCAGCAGGCTGCAGGTTTGTACAAATCCCCCTCCTAGCACCTTTTTGTTATTGTTATTTTTTGTTATTTTTGTAATTGCAATGGGCATAACATTGGCGTTTATGTCTCAGGGTTAGCTGTGCCTGGTGTTCCTGGAGCCCTGGCCTCTCTCGCCATCCCTGGGGCCGCAGCAGCTGCAGCAGCAGCAGGCAGACTGGGCTTCCCCAGCCTCTCTGGTGGACACTGTGTCATGCTAGTCAGCAATCTGAATCCTGAGGTTAGTAATATTCAGCTCTACTGCATACATGTAGTTGTAGGACAAAGAGTAGAATACAGTTTGGCCTTAAATATTCTTAAGTTAATACCTTATAGTATCGTGGAACCTGTTCTGTTTAAACAAAACTGTTGTTGCCATATTGGGAATACATTTTGAATATTTTTTTTTGGTAATATCCTTGAATATTTTGGGGTAATGCATATTTCAGGGCTGAAGACTATTTTTAATTATTCACTTGGCTAATGTCTTACACAGGGTTCAACCGCATAAATTTGATTTTAATCATAAATGTTAATTATTTATAGAGGGGAGGGGTGATGTGAATGCATACATCCTTTATCCAAGTTTTGAGCTTTCACATTTGAATTTCAGTTGACATAAGCTTTGCTTTTTTTTTCTGCCAGATTTTCGTCACTTCTGTTTGCTTAGCTTCAGTTTTGTAATCTCTTCCTAACATTCTTGAGTTAATTTAAGCTTCATATGTATTTTTCAGCTGACCCCTTTTAAATGAATATTCTTGTCCATTTACACAAGTTCATTGTCGAGTATTGGTCCATCTTGAAAGTTTGAAAACGGCATCAATATGCTTTTCCAGTAAACAACTGGTTTGGAACCAGTTGAGCTTGGAACTGGATTTCATTTGCATCACAGAGTAGTAGCGGTGGTGGTGTTTACACGAGCATAACATTTTAATACAATGAACTTGAAAATGGTTTGACTATTCTTTTAAAAAGACTCTATCAGTTAGGCATAAGGACTTGATTGCCTTTATCTTTAATTTCAAGAAAAAAAACAGCACTTTCTTCTATTGGATAATTTTCTTTTAAGTTAACTTGACCACTATTGTATTTCCGTATGTATACTGACCTTGTTTTTTACCTCCTTTTTCTCTCCCTCCCCATTCCCCTTATCCCATTCTCTTTTTTGTTTTGAAACCATGTCGTCCTGCTGCACGCACATACCCATCTGATTTGTACACTGTCAAACTGACACACATGCACATGCATATAAACACACATTCAACACAATATATATATCTTACACCTCCATGTCTACCCCTCCCCTCCTTTTTCTGCTCCCAATCCATTAACCATCTTCATGATCCAACCACCGTTTTTCGCCATTTCCCGTGGAACTGCCTCCTCGCTGTGGATATGTTGAACCTCCATTCTGCCTCCGATCTTTACCTGTCCCCTCTTCCCTCCGCTGCCTTCCTCTGCTGTCCTCTAAAGAGAGTTACGCCCCAATGCCTCTTTATTCTTTTCGGTATGTTATCCTTAGCATCTTTTGTTATCACTTGTTTGTTCTGTTCTCTTCCGATTTCTTCCCTCACAAGGCAGTTTGTCCTGAAAACATGAGTGCTTCTTTGGTTTCTGCTGTTTTTTTGTGTGTTGAGAGACATTCCAAAAAGCTGCAGCACTCAACAACACTTGCTTAAGGGGCTGTTAGAATATTCTAAATCTTCAAAACTTGAGATGCTGTATCTTTTTGTGCCGTAATGGAGAGCATTAATTACTTAAAATGCATGCTTTTGAAATTTTGTTTCTGTTTTTGCATGTCTTTTGAGGGAAGCTTTTAAACTTTGGTTAATAGTCAAGACTCCTATCATTTTATCAGTTTTGTAAAAACAGGCTTATTTTTCACCCAACCTTTTACCCTCAAGCTAGCCTTTTTACAGCTCAGTCTCACTTTCTCAAGTCCAGTTATTCATACATTAAGGAAGGAAACACAGACATCCATTCCTCTTCCACAATCTGTGAAAGTACCCCTGTGTTCCCTTCCTCTGTCCTCTCGAAACGTTTTTGCCTTGCCAAGTATCTTAAATGCTGTCTTTAACACTAGTATTACTTTCTCTTAGACCTGTACCTAGGTCATGGGAACCAAGTTCTTGTCCACCTAAATAGCCAACAGGCTAGCTAAGTTCTATTAAAGGATCTTATGTCTTTGACACCTTTTGTGCTGTATAAAGATGATGCTGCACCCAGTTGATGGAGTGTCTTGATTGTAACCTGAAGTTTGTTGTAGGGCTCAGGTTGTTAATGAAATGATAAAGTTGTGCATTTTTAACTTGACTCACTGGCTCTTCGTCTCTGTCTAGGTGTATATGGCGATGTGATTAGGGTGAAAATTATGTTCAACAAAAAGGAGAATGCTCTGATTCAAATGTCTGATGGCACTCAGGCTCAGCTGGGTAAGCAAACTTCAACGCATTTGGTTGACAGTATCAACTAGGGGCTAGTTTCACAGGGAATACAATTGCTGTTTTATTTTCTTTGAATGATTCTGAACAAATTTTGTTTTGCTTTGTTCTGATTTAGCTATGAGCCATTTGAATGGACAGAAGTTGTATGGGAGGGCCTTACGCATCACGCTATCCAAACACACCACTGTTCAGCTGCCTCGTGAGGGCCATGAGGACCAGGGGCTTACTAAGGATTACAGTAACTCCCCCCTTCACCGCTTTAAGAAGCCTGGCTCAAAGAACTACTCGAACATCTTTCCTCCGTCATCGACCCTGCATCTTTCTAATATCCCGTAAGCAAAATCACCTATGTGCTAGGTTTTTCTTCTTTCTCACACTGAACGAAAAGACACGTTTAACAAGTTGTGATTTTTGTCTTTTTAATAGTCCATCAGTCGTTGAAGACGATCTCAAGATGCTGTTTTCCAGCTCTGGTGCTTTGGTCAAGAACTTCAAGTTCTTTCAGTAAGTTCTTCAAGACAATATGTTCACATACTTAGTCAGTTCTTTCTGTTACTGGCCTCTCTTTTGTCGCATTTTCTTATACTAACATGCTGATAATTTTCAGGAAAGACCGCAAGATGGCACTGATTCAGATGGGTTCAGTGGAAGAAGCAATTGAATCGCTCATTGAATTCCACAACCATGATCTTGGCGAAAACCACCATCTGAGGGTGTCCTTCTCCAAATCCACCATTTAAAAGAGAGATGGATGAGGGGGAGGAGAACAAAGACTGATTGAAGGCTGGAATGACCAGTCACATACAAACATTAAAGTTGAGATGACTTCGGTTTCAAAGAAGCCTCGACCACAGAACACACTTCCAGCATTCCTCTGTTGTATTTATGAAGTATATCTAGTGGTTCATATGTAAACTTTTTAAGATGTTTTTAAGTGTCTGTGAGAACTATCACTTATCCATAATTGCCCTTCTTGATAAGCCTTTTTTAAGCCTTACATTTTTCACAACAAAATTAGTTTCAAGCTGCATTGGTGAACACTTGCCACTTGAAAGTACTGCTCTGCCTTACCAGAGGTACTTCTTGTGCCTTACAGTTTTTACTGCTCTGAGACCATAAGTAAGGATTTTAGTTTTGTGGTATGGAATCCAGTGTTTAAGATTTGGATTATAATACAGTTGTGTACATATAGTTTGAGGTTACAGTTTTCCTACAGCCACAGGGCATTATGGAAAGTCCTTTTTAACTTGCCTAAAAATGCAGGCTCTCAATCAGCCCAGTTCACTTTTCTTTCCACATTCAACAGCATTTGAATTATTCACATATACTGTATAGACATAGAATGTTTACATCATCTCTTTTTTTAATTTAAAGCAATCATTTGTGTGCAAACTTGATATTGTAAGTATATTTGTTTTGATACTGTTGGCCATTGCATGTTGGCCGCTGGTCAGTAGAACCCATACTACTACTGTGCCTATGCTCTTTTTCTGTACCTCGCGTAGATATATTAAGTATTGCCTTTATGTATCATGTGATATTGTGTTTTTATAACTGTTCTATTGTATCAGTATATATATTGCGTACTCTTGTAGCTTTTTTTTATATGTACACTACAGCTTGAAACCAAAGGCTCTGTTAAGCTTACATTCAAGAGGAGACAAGTGTATTCTTCCCCACTTCAAATTCTAAAAGAACAAAAGTGGCTTTTGTTGGTGGGGATATATAAGGCCGTTTGTATTTTGGAACCTCTCGAAAATTATTGTTTATATTTCTACCAGTTAGTTTTGGTTCTCAGTACAGTAGATTATAGTCAGATTTTTTTTTTTTTGGAGTCATTTCCTTTTCTGATGTATGTCTCTGGGCTCAGTAGTACCTATTCCTATCAGACTTTAATCAATCCATAATGTTTAACTTGTCACATGATGAAATCCTATGTAGGTGCACAACTTTTTTTTTTTTTTTTTAAACAACAACAGATCATTTACTCTTGGATGCTTATTTACAGTAGCGCATATGCATATATATATATATATATATATAAATTTTTTTTTTGGGGAGGGGTTGTTTGTTTCTTTGTTCTTTTTTTTTTTTTTCTTCCCTTCCCTCTTTCCTGTATATGCATATCTTTTATCAAGGTAGCAGGGTTTTGCCCGTGCATGGGACCAATATGGTGAAATTCCTCAAAGTAGGGATTCCAGACCAAAAATCTCTGGAATTTGATCTTGCAAAAAAAGTGCAGAAACTTAAATGGTGTAAAATGTAGACGATTGCTGTGCTTCTGAAGAACGTTACGTGCCGATCTTTGGATCTTCAGGATTTAATCTTATGCACCCTTGCACAGCGTTTGAACAACCTCTGTACACATCATCTGCCTTTACTGATTTAATGCTTTCTTTTCCCTAAAGTGGATAGCTGAGGTGTAAATATTATTTTTGTACCACAATATTAAGAAGCAATAGGTTTTTATATCTGAAAGCAGATGTATATTTTGATTACAGCTGTGGACCATGAGCATGCAAAAAAGAGGTTAATTAAAAAAAAAAGTAGTTATGCTTTTTTCTGTCTTGTTTAACATTCCTTCAGATGGAGAGTGTACTTTCTATGTATTTTCGCCATTAAACATTTGTTTACTCTGACTGTGCACATGATTTATTCATCAAAGTAATAGAAGACTTTATAGAAGCCTTTGTGGTGGTGATAAGTTAAAGACTGTAGCCCATTTCTTGATGTGTAATTTGTGTTAGTCATCTTCCAACCCTTCCATCAGTGGTCAGTTTCTAACCACAGAGCTGCTCTTGGCTGGATATTTTTGGGTGGTGGACCACTTTTAAGCTCCTACCAGCACCACAAACGTCCTGTCAGCATCACGGCTATGTTAAGAATGATCCACCACCCGAATAACATCCATTCACCAGTAATGCTGTGATCAGAGCTTGACCAGTGGTAGGTGTGGTAGAGAGGGGCATGCCATTAGAAGTTTCATAACTATATAGTGGACTTATAAGGTAGTTAGTATGGCAAGACATTCTAGGCTAAAATGACACCAGTGACACCAGTCATAGTTTTCAGTCATAGAGGTCTGTAGTGTAGTTTCTACCAGTAAAGAATATGAATCCGGATATATGTCATGGCATTATTACTAGTTCTAATCAAATATGTCTATAAAACCATTATGACTGGTCATATAGCCAGGATGACATTTTGGCTAATCATACAGTCCTGATGTTTTATATGGAATTTCATTCTCTATTATCCATTATTCGTTATTTTTACTATTTTTTTAAACAATCAAGTTAAAGTAATTTACAATCACATTTGTACTAAGAGAAATTTTATTTCCACACTTGGTGGAGCCTATGAGAACTACAAGACAGATGTTTCCAATAAAGTGGCCAGAGTAGAGATAATTTCAGGCAGACCATTTCAGCAGACAAGCCTAGTATAAACTGCTAGTAATAAACTGCACTGCTTTATACAAAAAATATATGTCAAATCATGATGATCAAATGATCCAAGTGATTTAATGTGAGACATGGTTGTCTTGAGAAACCTTTTAAAGGAGCAATATGCAAGATAAAGACGTCTGTGTTGTGTTGCAGAGAGGGGGTTGTGGTAGTGAAGAGGGAGGAGGAAGGACTGTGTCATCTTGCATATTGCTCCTTTAAGTCAGAATAAATCACACTTCTTTAAGTCTGGAAGCACTTTATATGTTTTTGTAATACTTAATACCATGTAATGCCATGATGGTGTTTAGGATTCACTAGTCTAGACTGCATTCAGCCTGTTTTCCTATCTATTTTTAAAGGGGAAGTCCATCAATTTTTCAAAATACTGAATTCTTCCCTGTGGCAGTGATAGGAACCACAAGCTATTATGAGAAGTGGTTTAATTCATGCTATCTTGTGATAGTTTTGTGGCATATATCTGGCTTAAAATTTATTTTCATATTTATATATTTTCATGCATTTATTGTAAATGTTCCATGGCGGATGGATACAGGCATGGATAAAACAGTCCACAAGGAACACATCTTTTTTTCAGATTTTCCACTTTTTTTCCCCCATCATTAACATTCCATATAAACACTCGTGTGCATGTGACACGTGTAGGTTCACTGGTGGTTTTGGGTAGCAAATAAAATGTCTGTATTCGTGTTGTGGACATGCTGAGCCCTGGTTCCCTTCAGCATCACTGTAAAGAAATCTGAGTCAGTAAGTTTCTATACAATTAACAGTTTCAGATCAAACCACTGTCAATGACATCGTTTGCACGTCGACGGCGGAATGATGCTAAAATTTAAAGATCGGTGGAGTTGTCCTTCAACTTACCGCTTTGCACTAAATAGACAACCACTCAGTCTGGTATGGCGTATCTGATGACCGTATTAACTACATTTTACTTAAAACAAACTCAAAGGAATTTTAAGGTATTAATCCGGGGGAAGCGTGTTTCAGATCGGCCTCCCGACGAATCTCTGATCTCTCTGGGTTGTGCTGCAGTGCTGGGTCACTGTTTCCTCTCAGGACAGATTTGACAGAGGCACTAAAACTTCCGTCGTCAGTCAGCAACAGGAAGAAAGCTGACAGTCTAGTCGCTCTTGTTGCTCTTCACTCGTTTGCTTTAAAAACTGAAAGTTAGCTGTTTTTCTCGTATCTGTCTGTAAAAAACAGTCTGGTAATCATGCTGAGAGCTTTTCTCTCGGTCTGTTTGCTGTTGGCTGTGTCCCTGGTCGAAGGCTTCATTTCCACGACAGGCCCTGCAGCTCCTGTTACCAAAGCGGGCGAACATGGAGCCGTGCTTAGCGGCATCACCATCAAACCTAAACCCACTGTGAATAGAACCGAGGACCTAACAGGCCTGGATTTGGATGGGTCTATGATTCAGAGGGCTTTATATGTTCTCATCGGCATCACTATAATCGGAGTTCTCTATTTTCTTGTTCGAGCAGTCCGGTGAGTTGGAAGTTTGGCTAACCGAATTAGCTAGCTAGCTAGCGGTTTAGCTAGCATTTGTTTGTTTATGTGCAGTTCGCAGTTTCTCCCACAAACGCGTGAACTGAAGTGCTCAGCATGGTATGGTATCTTATTTGGAGGTAATTTTACGTTCGTTTCGTTTCCAGTCTGAAGAAAACAACCACGCAGAGGAAGAAATACGGGCTTTTATCAAACTACGACGACACGGTGGAGATGGCACAGCTGGAGAGCGATGAGGAGGACACGACTGTTTACGAAGTCAAGTCCCTCAGAAGGTGACACAGCTAGCTGCGTAGCCAGGGCTTTGCTCACGATAGCGACTTAAAGCTCTTTGTCTGTTTTCAGGCAGTGTCTTTGCAGGACTGAACTTTCAGTCCGAGGCTGTTATCATTATAGTGATTAGAGAGGTGAGTTTTTGCTGATGTGTGTGGCTTGTGTTTTATCAGATGAGCCTGGAGCTCTAAGAGGAGGAAGAACGTAATGAGGACAATCCATTCATCCGGGCGACTAGAGAAGAACTACTGGATATTACAGTGCTGGATGTTTCAGCAATAAACTGAAATATGTTTTTGTGATGGACTCAAGTGACCAAAAAGGCCATCTCTGGGTCTCTCTGAGAGGGTCCTGATCTGATGTATGTATTAGAGAGAGATGGGTGGAATGTTGGTGAAGTTTTGTACCAAAGCTTCGTATTTCTCTTTGGGCTCCTGTTTAAAATGAGCTCTTCAAACTGTGTACTAATCAACCTAAATCACCATTTGTTCCTGGAAACATGTTACTGTACTTGTTTTTGTTGATTTCATGTTTACTGTCGTTGATCTACTTTAACTGAAAGTGTTTTTTGCTTTCTCTTTTTTCAAAAGATTTATTCTGCGTCACACGGTGTCATTTGTGTTTAATTGATCCTGGATATTGTTACAGAAATCTTATGGGGGAGGTTTTGTGGGTCCAAAAAGTTAATTCTGTGAACATTCCTAGTTAGAAATACAATCTAGATCCTATGTAAACATTCTTGGATAATAATAATAATAATAATAATAATAATAATTATTATTATTGTTATTGTTGTTGTGTGTTAGGGATGCACAGTGATATCGGAATCATATCCACATTGGCCAATATTTGAAACATATATTTTAATGACTGAAAATCTGAATACATGTGTCAGGCTACTTCCCAGAACTCACTACATTGTGTCGTCTTTGCTGCATTTTTAACTCGACACAAATAAACATTTTATTTCTCCACAGTGCTAATCGAAGTAGGTTTTAGAAATGGTTACATGTCAGCATTGGCAGATAGGTACGTGAAAAATCAATATCTTTTCACAATTCCCGTATCGGTGCATCCCTAGTTTGAGTATTTCACATTCCCACACTTTTTTTTTTTTTTTTTTTTTTGCACATGGAGAAGGTTGGCAGGGTTCTTGATTTTTGGCTGGTGCTGGGATTCTTCATGGAGAGAAAGTGTAAATGAGTGTTATGCGAGTGTCCTCATTCCTGTGTTTAACTATGCTGAAGTGGGACTGTCTGCATTTGTCTGTTGTGTCCTATTAACAGATTTTTCACCTCTGCAAAGTGACGCTGCCAAAGGTGCAACCCCGATGACAAGTACGTCGATTAGCTGTGATTGCTTCATGGTGAAAGTGTGTTGTTTTTGTTTGTTTGGCAGTGGAAATGCATATGAGATGGACTGTCTTTTGTTGAATCTTGCTGAATTCCGGGTGAAAAACATGAGACGAGCTGATTTTTGGCTACAGTGTTTGTTAGTGCCATTTGGATGGAATGCATGAGATCTGGAGGTATTTCATATTCAACGTTCAGAAGTCTTCAAGTGTGCCTTTAAGTATTTTTTTAAGTACAAATGATTGTGATTTGAAATGATTTGTGATAATTATCTGCATTTATTTTGAAAGCTTTAATTTTCTTTGTAAAATAATGGTCAAGAAAAGATTTTATATTTAATATATTTCTGAAATCACCCTTTAAATAAAGTTGTGTTGAGGAGGTGGGGAGGGTGATCAATTCATGGGCGATCTGTTAATTCATTTCATATATAATGATACTTGCTGGAATGTAAAGTTGCCCCTGTAAGGAGTCTGTATAGAGAACATAGGAGGCCTAATTGGGAAGGCAAGGCCGTTGACCTGTATTGTTCACACTGATCACTGATCTTTGTGGATATACTAAGTCGGGTTAATGCAGGGTTACACTGGATGATGGCTCAGAGTCTGCTTATCCTTTGTCCCGTTGTACCAGTTCTCACTATCAGAGGTTCTACAGTACTGTTGTACAGTAGGGTGAGGTTCACTATGTTTCGGGGGCTGTGCCTCTGCTGCTCTTGTTCAAAACTGCTGTTGACCACAGTATTTCCTTAAAATCACTTTCAAATAAAGAGTCTTCAGATAAGAGTCCTTGTTCGAGCATTATTTACCAGTGTTCAGAGCACTGACACATCTACGGTGTACTCAGAAAAGTATATTGTGATGTTGTGATGGGATTTATTACAAAACCAATACATGTTGTATAACCCTGAACATTTATTTAGGTATTATTGAATATTAAAGCAATAAGATACCGCATACAGCCTGTAACAGAGTTATTGGTGTGTAAAATGTGGGGGGAAATAATTAAACGTTGTTCTTAGAAACAAGAGTCCGTTACATGTTGTACTGTTAATGGCACCTTAACCAAAACAGCCTGATTAATTCTAAGAGAATCTGAAAGAGCATAAACTGGGAGGAAACCCAGCATCTGATGATGTACACTCGTCTTTAAAAAATACCTGCACCCAGAAGGAATCATCCGACCAGACTGAAACTTGGTGGGGAGGTTTCATGTTATGAGACATGCAAATGATTCAAATTTCACGCTCTGCTGTGCATGTGACGTAAGCAAGGACAGGCCTCATCGCTGTACCTGACTGACCCAACAGCCACGATTGCAGACATTCAGTGGTGATGCCCTCCATGAGTCATCCTGTTAGTCATCTTCAGTGACGAGTTCCGCTTTTGTCTTGGTGTAGACGATCAATGAATCCGTGTGTGGAGGCACTGTGGTCAGCACCAAGATGAACGGCTTGTTGCCACACGTTACATGTCCGGTAGGCCTGGTGTCACTCCACCTCCACCCCTGCTGAACAATCTGCAGGAACTGTGTGAGAATATTCAAGCTGCATGGGATGGATTATCACATAGCATCATCAGGAACCTCTATAACTCCATACCGAGACGTCTAGCAAATATGGTGGCCCGACACCATACTGAGAGACACTACTTCAGTATGTGTAGCTCAATAAATATTACCCATATCAGTCTTTCATCATAAGAATAGGGGACTAGGTATGGACATAGCTGTAATTCATACACTGTTCAGTTCATCCGGAAGTAAATACCCTCAAATTAGGTCTACATTTGAGCCCATATTCAATATTTCTTTCAACTCCAATAAGGTGTGCCGGACAGCTAAAATAACAGTGACTTTGTTTACGTCTAAATATTTATGGACCTAACTCTGCACCAAAAAGTAAAAATCTATTTTTGTAAATATACAGTAAGGTAATAGTATATCTTTCAAAGCTGAGAGCCTATTCCAAAACCTGACATTAGTCCCCTGTAGCCACCAGATGGCAGCCTCTGACCATCTATATCAGAGTCAGGGCAGTGAAGCAGAGGAAGCTCCATGCATTAAAATGAAGGAAGCCAGTTTCCACCAACACACCAACATTTCTGACCATAAGACTATAAACAAACAGTGTGACCTGTTTACAACTAAATGTCCTCAACTGAATGCAAAGACAGAAGAAATCAGAAGGCCAGAAATACATCTATCGGGGAGATAAATTACAGTATATATTGTAAGGTATTTCACTGTTAGCTGCCAGAATCTGGACTGCCAGTCAAAAGTTTTGAGACAACCAATTAAATGGATGAGTTTGGTTCTCTTAAGGACTGTACCGGCTTATACTTAACAGTTCCAACTGATGAGATGTCTGAAACAATACATATACCACGTATTATATTTTGGCTATATCTCCACCTCTAATATATATTTAGTTGCACAAAAACTTGTATCTCTTTTTCTGCACACTGTAAAACCTCTAGTTGTTCTTTTTTTCTGTTTCTTTTCTGTTCTATTTCCTTCTCACGTTATTCAATTGAGTTAATATTTATGATGGACAGACCAGTAGAATTGATCCAAAACTGCTTAGAAAAAAACATTTTATATCAGCCTCTACTGCAGGTTAGGAAATATGTTTTATCCGCCTGTAAAGTTCCATTCTGGAAGTTTTTTAAGGTGGACTGTATAATGCAATGAGTGCTTTTTTATAGTTTGATGACTTCAATTTTATTCTAAAGTAAAACATTAAGATAGACCTAAGGGGACTTTCTATGAGTAGCTGTATCTAAATTTTTGACCGGTACTGTATAATGTATTTGTTTTCAGAGAAATGTATTTAAACTAATAAATGTTGTGTGTTGAAATGTTTACTTTTAAACTAGAACTTAGTGTTTAAATAAAGTTAGAAAGTGTTTAAATAAATAAATCAAGAAGAGTGGAATTCTTTCCTAACAGTGCAGCAAAACCTGTATAGCATCAGAATCTTCCCTGGAGAAACACCAGGAGTTGAATAGTGAGTAATAATAAAAACTACATAACTATAAACATATAATTAGTATAAAATATACATATAAAAATATATCCACCTGAGCCCCTAAACCCTAAGCACCCCCTCCCCCCCAGCTGACCTCTCTCCCGTCTCCCCATTCTATGAAATCTTTTGACCCTGGCCTCTTGGTGGTCCCTTTCCTTCAAACTGTCCACATATGGCTATAAATTACGGCGCACTCTTCCTCCGTCTCTTCAACTTCCTTCTCATCTTTCAAATTCTCTCTCTCTCTCTCTCTCTCTCTCTCTCTCTCATACTTTCACTCTTCTTCCTTTCCCATTGACAAGCTCCTTTATTTGCTATGTTTGCTATGATTATCTTTGGGGAGGTCTGGCGAGGCTTCTTGGCCTCATGATTCCTGGGAACCAAAAAATACATGTCTGTCACATATTACTCAGTATAATTGTCAGACATGAAAGCGTTGTAGTAATACTCTTGCAGAATTTTGTTCCCCTGATACCTACCAAGATACAGCCAACTGAATACCAATATAATAAGGAATCCATGTGACATGAATCCAACAGATTTACAATGGGTGGAACCAGTTTAGTGAGTAGAAAATGTCACTCTAGGCCTTCTGGGAGTCCTACATCTGTCACTGATTGTGAAGACGAGTGGTAGTCTTACCAGGTTTTAAGTCTGTTGTTAGAATGGAAAACAGTTAAGCGCTCTATGACTCTTAGCCCACGTAGCAACTGTAAAACTGCAACAAGGTAACCGTACGTGTGTTTAATCTAGAATAGTCAAATGAGTTTCATGTGACCCACATGGTATATTCTATTCCCATAGAATACTAGTATGTACTTACCATGTGAGAAGCTTTTCTATGTTTTCTATGTTTCTATGTTTTTCTATGTTCCTTTTCAACTACACTGACACAACTTGGGCCTGATGGCACAGTGCATTATCCTACTGAAATAGCCCATCATTGTGGGGATACATGAAGTCCATGAAGGATGCAAATGGTCACCAAGCAGTGAAATGTAGTGGGTACCAGTCAATGATGTGATTATTTGGACCAGTGGATCCAACCCATGCCATAAGAACACATCCCACACTAGTATGGAACACCACCGGCCTGCATAATGCCTTGTTGACAACTGTCCGTGACTTCATAGGGTCTGCACCACAAACCCTACAAAGCAATTGGTACTGTGACTTATCGGACCATGCCACATGTTACCAGTCCCCCCTTGGAAATGGCGTGTCCCATCCATCTGGCACACACTATCACGTCTCATTCGAACTCTATTAATTCACGTCAACTTGCCATAAGCGCACTGGCCAGTGTTCAGCCTCACTCACAAGATAACACCTGACAACTTCTACAGGTGTGGGCGTTCCCAAGCCGTCCGCTGAGGTAACACCACTTCATAATCACTTTACATACTGATATCCCATGACTTATGGTATGTCAGTGTATGTTGTATGTCAGGGTGAGTTTCCGTGTCGTTTGCTTTCCGTCTTGTTGCCTCCGTAGATTTATGTATATTCATACTGTCACCATTTGTGAATTATTATTATTATTACATATAGGCCTATTTGTCTGAACTGAACTTTTTATTCTCTTAAAGGTTCACCATTCTTCCTTCTTGTAATCCTTGGTTCCACTGTAAAAGTCCCAGATTATAAAAGAGCCCGTCTAGTGTGTGATCGGATTTGCGTTCGATAATTTCAGTTGACTCGTGTCAAAGACAATTTGCTGCACCTCGAAAAGTGTCGAGAGGGAAGGCAGAAAGGGGAACGAATGCCATTGACTGGCACAGCTGGTGCTGTGAGAAAAATGGCCCCCGCGTTCCCCCCGCCCATAAATGTACTGGAAACACAATGACAGAGCCATATAAAATCCCACATTTTAAAAAGAGAGAGTGCTGGGAGAGACGAATTCATTCATTCATCGCCCCCAAAATAAGCCCCCATACTTAGTGGGAAGGTGTGCTCCGACTGTGAGCTTCCTGCATTTCAAAGCCAGAGTGAAAACTGGAGTGTTGTTGATGATTCTTCTTTTCTCCAGCTCGATTCAGCAGTCTATCCGCTTTCACGTGAAAGAAAGCCGTGAAAAGCAGCCGCTCCTTGCTACCTTTTAGATGCTATTCAGCGCATTAAAAGTTACCTTTTGTGCCTTTTTGTGTGGGTCTTCCAAATCTGGAGGAGATATAGCTGGTTTCCCGTGGAGAGCCGCTAGCTGTCTTTAGCTGTTTGTCCAGAGTGTGAGCCGTGTGTTTAAAATATCGGCCTTCCAGTAACGGACTTTCAACACGCATGAGAGCTTACATCCTGCAACATTTTGCAAGAACCTCAGCACCATCTTTACAGTGTCTCCCAGCTGTGTGAGCGATGGCTAGAGGTGGAAGGAAACAGAATTATCTGTTCAGATCATCGCTGCAGATCAGCGGGGAATCATTGTGCTAAGAGGGCCGATGGATTAGTCCTAACATGCCCGATAAACTCTCAAACTAAATAAAGGTAAAAATGACTGTTTCCAAAAGTGTAGTAGAGAAAATGGAACTCCTAAGAACCATGCAAGAACTGGTAGACCACCACTCCATCAGATTAACAGTACTTAAAGAAAAGCAGGCTCTGTGTGAAAGGACTGCATCTGTCTTTAAGATGTTACTGAGAAAAGACAAAACAGTTGCTGTCGTTCTCAGAGTAATAGACCTACCACCCCAGGGTCCAGACCTCAACATCACTAAACGGGTTTGGGATTATTTGGATGATGAGAAGCTGAAGCAACAAGGCTGAACTTATTAAGTGTGAAAAATATCCCTGTAGTGATTTCTGGGACAGTAGTTTACATTTGGGCCGGATTCTGGATACTAATGAATATAGCACATCAGCAATATGTACAGTATATCAGTTGAACTGAACTAATGACATTGTTTATTGTCTGTTCAGGGCTGCTTGTTTACTAAATGCTTAATATTACAATAAATCATGAACGTAACGAAACAGAAATTGTAGTGTCACTGATGTATTTACCATCAATGTACTGCTTGCCAGCTTGGTCTACTGTGCTCAGCAGTGTCAGAGAGTATGCTTCCTAATGATACGTCACGGTTAATAAAACTTGTATTTTATTAACAACTTTTAAATTTATATAATTATATCTGTTATTTTATTGGTCATTTGAGTTTGTACACTAAACGTGAATGTTTTCGATTGAAATGACAGTGTTATGATGTTTGCAAGCTAATTAAAAAAAGTTAATCAATAAAACTCACCAAATCATCCTCGGAAATATATATAAATGTATAAATGTAAGAAATGTAACAAATAAACATTCTGCATTTCATATTCACAAATTAGGACATTCCAGACACAAATTAGGACAGCAAGAGCATCCTCTGATACCACCTAAGATCAGCAGACCAGGCTTGTGGTCTACCAAGTGATGGCAAATACCTCAGTGATATGTCCATTGTATCATAACATGCATAAACGATTGAAACATACCTGTAATGAAGAGATGGGCCGTATCAGTTAGCCATCGACACAGAACTATTGTTTTGCACTGAGTGATGCCACTAGTCCATCCCTGCACCAGGCATACTGGTAATAACGATTTGGTGATGTGATAATTTTCCAACTTCATGATGCGACAAGGATGTTTGAATGCATGAAAAGATGACATGAGAATTCCTATTCTGGAATGTGAGGGCTGAGTTTTGTTTTCAGATGAGTAGGTACTGTACGTGATTTAAAACAGCTTTAAATTCTCTTAATGCCAATGTAGCACATGTGGGGAAACATACGGCGACATGTTTCAGCACAGAATTGTAGAAATGCAGCAATTAAATAGAACTAATAGAGTTTAGGCTATTCACATTTATAACTAACAGCAGTTAAATCCCATAGTTATTGGCTTTCACAATCATATGTTCATGCCACAACAAACAGAATGTGAACTGGGTGCATTTTCATCAGTTATTTAAGGCAAATATATATGGATTAAAGAGCAGAAATAATTCTAAATTCCGACTGGTGCTATACAGTGTACAGTGGGGGGCAGGGGGGCAGTTTTTCAATGGAATCCCTGACATAGTTACAGTTGCTTGGCTATGAAGACCCAATAGAGCAAACCAATTTGCTACAGTGCCACCCGGAGGCTGACCAGTACTGTATTTGTAATAAGTAAATAATGCTAAATACAGAAACCTGCTTATTGTGGGTGAACCAGGCTAAGCAATGACCTTTCCCTGAATTTGTATTTGAACTGTCTTACGGACAGCATAACATCATAATAGGTTATTTTCAGATAGCCCCCACTTCAAAATATTGATTTTGAGACATTCCGAGAGGAGGTGAATTAAGGGTTCTGGACCCCACAGGACCCCCTGTATTTCATATATTGGTGCTGTAAGCCCTTTAGAGAGTGGCAGTGAGTAATGCCTGTATATCTGAGCTGGAGCTGTGTCTGCCATCAGTTGGGAGCTGCTAATACCCAGTTCGTCTACTGTAGGCTTATATATTAATATATTTGCAAATTAACTAATTAATTAAAGACTAATTAGTAGTAATTATTCATCACTATTGGAGCAGAATCGTTAGCTGAGATTTCATGAACATGACTGGCCAAAGCGGGGTTAGATTTGAACAGGCAAAACTGATTAAACAAAGCAGGTCAGGAAAGTCTGGAGAGGTCAAACTGAGAAAGCTCTATGAATTTTGTACCATTCTTCTTTCTTCTTCTCTTTCAGGGCTTTCACCCCTCTCTTCCTGTCTCAAGCCCATACTCCTCTTTCCATTCTCTCTCTCTCTCTCGATCTCTCTTTTTCAAAGTCACTGGAGAACTTTCCTCCTGACCTTGCTGGCTGCTGGATTGCCGGGGCTGCCTCTGCTTGACGGAGTGCCACAGGGGGACATAATAAACTGCGCCCTTTTCATCCAGGACACAAAGGCTGCGGAGGAGAAGACTCCGGCCTCAAAGGAAGTGACAGAACAAAAGAGACGAGACCAATAGATCTACTGAGTGGCAGAGGAAGCTTGTACAAACTCTCTTTCTCCGTCTTTCTCATTCACACATACATAATCATTAATGGCCTGATAAACAAAGTCGATTCATCTGATGAAGTTGCCTGGGATTCATCACTGCCAAGGAACATCGTGGAGGTTTGCGCTATGAGCCATATGGACTTTTTATATGTAGGAAAAATAACAATATGAAGAGACATGCTGAATCCCAGAACCACACACTGGTGGGTGAAAGTTGTAAAGGAAGGGGCCTACCGTAGACAGTACTTTCAAAGTGAAGAGCCAGCAGTCAGGATATAAGTTATGAAGCCTTCATGCATACTTACAATCAAATCCACGCCAACATTTTGACTCACGGTTTGGTAGAATGTCTGTATTTGGAAAGTGAGGCATCTGGAAGTTGTAAGTTCTGGGAATCAGTGGGAATAGTACCATAAATTTCACATTCTTTATCACTCGTCTACGTCCGCTCGCTATCACCTTTGAATTATGACCACTGATACCTGGTGTCTCTGTCTAGTGTGGAATATTCTTCATATTCACAAATCTCTTTTCCAAGCACGGTTTTTCAGTGAACCAAGAGTGATCCTCCTATGATATCAACCATTTTCATGAACTTATGAAAGTTGGAAGAATCTTTTTAAAAGTGTAAAGAACCCAAAGATAATGTCAAGTTGTACACCAGTTTTCCAAGGAATGTGCAAAAAAAATACGTTTTTGTAACATAAATAGTACTTTTGGCTTTTTAAGGCTAAAAAATAAATAATAGTAAAAATGCCTTTTTAAAAGATTTTTTTTTTTTACATCTTTATACATCTTAACCCTTGTAGATACTTCTTACTCACTCATCTTCTAAACCGCTTTATCCTTCTGGGTTGCAGTGGGGTTTTGCTAGACCCTATCCTAGTGCTCACTGGGCGGAAAGCAGGAAACACCCTGGACAGGTCCAGTCCATAACAGGGCAACCCACATCTTAACCCCTGTAGGTACTTATGTAATCCATTCATCCCAGATGCCTCGTAAATCTACTCTGCCCACCAAAAATTTGGGAACTAGTTGCTTTTCCAGACTGTTTTTAATACAGATTAGCATTTTGTATGTATGCATTCATTTGAAGATGCCATAGAATGCATTCATTCAGGATTTTTAACTGTTCTCTGATGTTTTACATGGAAGGTATATGACTTTGCTTGGGGTGGAAAACGCCCAGGTGTGGTTTTACCCATTTACACCCTATGATTTGGTCCTAGAATGAGGTGAGCTGTTTTCCCTTTTTTCGGTGAGCTCATGAATAATAAGATGAGCTCTGCTCTGATTGGCTGGTTTCCAGTGAGACTCCTCAATGATGATACATGATCATACGAAATAGACACAAGCGGGAAAATAAAATGAACCCTGTAAATAAAGATTATATACAGTATAAGGCTTTTTGTGTCCACTCTGGTGTAAATAAGTTTAGTCACCAAAATATAACGTTGCTAATGTTAGTTACTTGGAGCTACTAGTAGCTAACATTACCTATACTAGCTACTTGCTTTCTCAACATCAACACAAAGTAAATTACAGTTGTTCCTCACTATGTAACTTTCAGTTTAAGATGATCTGCTTCAACCAGCAAACAATGATACAATCACACAGCATTTAAAAGTGTAAAGAACCCGAAGGTAATGTACACCAGTTCCAAGGAATCTGCACTACCAGTCAAAAGTTTGGACGTACCCAACTAATGTGTTTGGTTATCTTAAAGACCCTACAGGCTTGCATTTAACCGTTCTGACTGATGAGATGTCTGAAACAACACATGTCCTGATATACCACATATACTCTTGATGTAGCATAGTATTATGTTTTTGCCATATCTCCACCTCTAATATATATACTATAGTGCCAAAACACTTTTATCTCTTTTTTTGTTGCACAGATGAAAAGCTCTAGTTTCCCTTTCAATCTACTTAATATTCATGATGGAAGGACCGATAGAATTGGTCCAAAACTGCTTAGAAAAACATCTTCTTATATCGCCCTCCACTGCAGGTTAAGAAAGCTGTTTTATCCTCCGGTTCCATTTTGGAGGTTTATTAAGGTGGACTGTATAATTCCACGAGTGCTGTTTTTTAGTTTCATGTCTTCACTTTTATTCTAAAGTAAAGCATTAAGATAAACATAAGGAGACTTTCTATGAGTAGTAGTGTCTAAACTTTTGACTGTACATCCACGCCAAAAACGTTTTGTTTGTTATAACATAAAGTTCTTACAAGGCAAAACAATGGCAAACCTTGCATCTTGTTGGTGCCTTGCATCATCCTGAATGTACCGCTCCGCCTGGGATAGAATGGGAATATTTTTTAGGCCAAGCCCTTACTGTAAAACCACTGTGAAAACTAGGGCCCTCTAAGGTTTCAGGCAGCGTATTCCCAATCACTAAACACTTCCAGTGTCTGGTTCCTATCACCATCACTGTAAACTCTCAGCTGGTAAAGTTCTCCAGAACGAAGCGTTTCACTTCAAACCACTCTGAAAGACTTTGTTTACGTCTTCCTTCTGTGAGTGTGTACAAATTGTGGAAAATCTTCAGAATTCCGCTTTATGTGTACATGAGATCGCTGCCCACATTAGCCGTATGAAACCTGATTCAGTCCAGCGGTGAGGCCTACGTTACCGCACACTGTTCGTGTCAGGCTTTGAGGCTAGATATGAGCGGCTTTATCACTAGGAAGGTCGACTGGATCAAAGAATTCCTGCTCCTGCGCTTTAGAGTTAAATAAGGGGTGGGGCGGGGGAGGTGGGGGGCTTGCGGAGAGGATAATAAAAAGGAACTGAGGCGTTTTCGGCAGAGTAAATCTTATGGAAATGAGATGGAGAGATGGGAGCTTTTTTTGGAGAACAGAAGCTAGCTGCTCTTCCAGTTCCTTATATCCGTCCCTCATCCTCCCTCCATCCTCTCCTGCCTCTCCTCTTCCTCTCCTCTTCTCAGCGGTCCATGGCTTCGCATTTGCGCCGTGACACACCAGCGAACAAAGCTGGATTGTGGGAAAGCGTTGGTCACACACACCAGCCAAGCGGCGAGCATTCTACACAATTTTTTTTCCTGAATTTTGTCACCCTCATTTTTATTTTGCCTAATCCCTCGCTAGCCTTTCCCTCCTCTTCTACGCTGCTTTTTCCCACCCCTCCATCTGGCCCTTCCGTCCCGCCTGTCACGGAGAGATGGCTCCCGAAACTTCCCCCCGTAAGGCTGACGGACAGTTCAGAGGAGTGCGCAGACTCCCAGCCAATAGTCCTTTTCAAAAAGGTGATTAAAGATTTCTCCTTTTTTCGTCCCTCCTTTGACTCCCTCTTTTTTTAGCCTGCGTCTCGTCAGAACAAAAGCTATGGGCCGCTGTTTGGGAACATACACCCTCCTCAGGAGCGGAGGTGGGACTGGAGACTGTGTGTGAGTTTTGGAAGGAGGGGTTGGGGGAGAGGGGGGGTGCTACTGGTGACCTTTCCCTTTCTCTTGGCCAGTTCACCCCGGCCTGCTCCGATTCTGTACGTGTGACCCCAGTGAAAGAGAGCTGAACTCATTGTTTGTTCGCCCGGGCCGACCTTTCGACCCTTTCAGCACTTTGCATTAATCTGTTTTGTGCTGATTCATAAAGGGGTCCCCCTCTTTCAAGAGCCCCAGCCCTGCCGCCTGGGACAGTAGGCCGTCGAGCTCCGGAGTCCTTTGTGATTGTAATTTCAGGGCCAGGATCTTTGCAGGAAAACTGTTGGTTAAAGTGCTAGTGAAAAATCTGACAATTGTTTTGATCTAAAGTTCTCCAGTTCATATCCAGACACACACGCACTCACACATAGAGACAGATTAACACAAAAAGAACAAACCCTGAACAAACTCTCTTATCTTACTCTCCAGCATTAATATATTTGCTCTCCATATAAATCCTGTATGTCATGTTTCTCCTATGTGTCCTGTGCACCTGTCTAAATTATACTCTCATATATATATATAGTCTGTCTGACTGCTTGGTGGTCTCTCTTTCTTACTGCTTGTTTGCACAGTAGGAACTCTGCTTGTTTGTCTGTCTGAGTGTCCTATAATATCATGCTACAGTATTAGGGTAGTTGGTTGGTGGGCAGAGCAGCTCATAACCAATAATATATAATATAACCAAACTATATATATATATGTATAAACAATAATATGTATTGGTTAATAGATTAGATTATATATAGTCTAATGTATAATCTTGTATATAATTTTATGTAATCTAATCTAACCAATACATATACAAATATATATATATAATAAAGTTGTCCTCCAAAGAGGGGGTGTGGTGGTGGAAAAGAAAAAAAAGACAAATACAGACAGATGAAGAACTAACTACAGATCTCCAAGCCTGAACTCTGTCCATATTTATGTCCATTGTTCTAGAAACAGCATTTTATACACTGACAGAACCTCATAAGCAAGTCTATCTGAGATCATTCAGGAACGAGATGTGATTTGAAAAGCAGCACTCTGTAAATTTATTGGTTAAAACTGAAAGAAGTATCTTTATGGAGTCAGGAGAAAAAGAAAAGATATTATAGTGTGCGTGTAAGTCGGCCTGCTCACATTTAAATCAGTCATAAACCCTGGCCTGCTTGAGCTGGTGTTGGTGATGAAGACTTGATAAAACAGTTTGAGGAGAAGACAACACGAAGAGGGTGAATGAAACAACAAATAGATGAAACCAGGAGCCAGTGGGAAAGATGAGTTATACTTTCCCATTGCATATTTGTGGCAAAGATATTTACTGTGTTTCTATGGTTTATCTGTGTTTTTAATAAAACAGTACTTTTCTGTATTTGTACAGACATTTTCCGGGCACTCCTGCTGCCAGAAAATTGCCATACACTTGCCATACACTTGTTTTTGCAGTGCATGACATGACAATAAACAGATTATTCTTGTAATTTTAGTTGGATTTTCCTATCAGGAACACAGAGAAAAACTGTATCATCACATGTTAGCTACATTAGCAAACTCCAGGAATTTGAAGTCCACTTATTAAATTCTGTTTGATTTTATGCACCGGACAAGTCATAATTCATTTGTACACAAGCATTTTCTAACTTGTCTTTATTCTATAAAGTCAAACGGGATGTTTTTGTAATACAGTACCAGTCAAAAGCTTGTTTTACTTTAGAATAAAAGTGAAGACATCAAACTATAAAATAGCACTCATTGAATTACTTTACAGGAGGATAAAACAGCTTTTAAATTGTGAAAAAAAGAGATAAAAGTTTTTTGCACAACAATATATATATATATGAGAGGCGATACATCAAGAGTATATGCGGTATATCAGGATATGTATTGTTTCAGACATCTCATCAGTTGTAACTGTTAAGTGTAAGCCTGTAGCGTCTTTAAGATCACCAACAACATTCATTTAGCTGGGTGTCTCTACACTTTTGACTGGTAGTGTATGTCACCTTTAAAGCTGATACAGCTGATATATGTAAATGACCTCTGTCTTGATTCCCAAAAAGCAGTCTGAGCCTAAACAATTAAGTGTGAATGGGTGGAGCTAAACTGCTACAGGAGGAATAGACAGATATGAGTATATATGCTGGTTCTGTGACATCACAAAAATGAATTAAAAAAATTGCAAGTTAATTTTCATATATAGACTGTATAAACTGATTAGTGGATGGTACCCCTTGTTTACATACTACAACAAATGTATATATTAAAGACACCATATAGACACCGGCATGTAGCTCCTATACCAAATAACCTTAAAATTTCCCCAAACATAAATAAGCACAGCCAAATAAAGTAGTGGAGAAAATAAGAACTTAATTAAAAACAAAATAAAAGGTGTTTTTCATTCCTATCAACCTTGCAGAAACCAAGTCTACTTATTTTCTCATATATAATAATAGCCTTTGAAAAAGCCATTATGAGAAAAGCAAAACTATCTGGCTTTGCGTGCCGCAGATTCTTTTGACTGCCTCTCATTTATCTACTGCATTCTGCCTTTGAGGTGTAGCGCACTGGGCCAAAGCAATCCCAAAAACATGAATTAAATTAAATAAATGGATTTTTTCCCCTCAGTTTAACAAGTGTGCTGTTATTCCTGAACATTATTTTCAGTGGAGGTTGAACGAACATGTCGTGGCCCTCTTAGGTCCAACAGGCTTACACTGTGTGGTCTATTATACTGTAGATGGAGATTAAATGTTCTGGTAAAGTGTTCAGACAGACAGAAGATTTGGTGTTGTGTATCTTGTACATTTTATACCTCTGCATATCTCCACTTTATACCTCTATGTATCTTCACCTTATATCCCTATATGTCTTAACCTTTGTAGGTACTTATGTAGTTCGCTTAGCCCAGATGCTTCTTTAATATACTGTGCCCTTCAAAAATTTGGTGTAGTAGCTTTTCCAGAAAACAAACTGTATGGTTATATGGTTATAAGATGTATTTGCTGGGTACTGTAGTGCAGTGCGGCGCTACACATTATTGACAGACAGCGTATTAAAGCATATGTTTTGTTAAAACTAAATGAAATAAAATTAACTGATAATGGAGAAAAGAACGCACTTAAATATGAAGTGTGTGCGCTGCTGCAAGTCACCATAAAAAGCCTGAAATTATCATTTAAAAGTCAGAGTCTTTCAGACCTCATAATACAACTTTACATATTAGCGTCACATGTACAGGCCCAAACAGAAGAACTGGTTTGATATTTAGGCCTCAAATGCAAATGCTGTTGAAGACATGATCACTATGGTAGACAATTCACCCACATCCTCCTTTCAACAAGCTCACTGTAGTCAGATTTATCCAAAGCACAACCAACATTACAAAATTACAAAACTACCTCTAGAGAGGCCTCCAAATTATTAAAACCTTATATTAAGTTTTGTTTTAAATGCTAACACTTTATGTGAAATGTCTCTAATAACTGTGTAGTTATGCATTAATAACACAATTATTAGTAGTAATTATCTATTAGTCCATTAATCAGCTATTGAGCTCAAATTATGGCAAAATCTGGAGATACTTCTTTTCTGGGTTTTGTGTAATCTTGATGCTTGTGTAATATGTGTAATGACATAGGAGAAGATCACCTAAAAAACATACATTACTTTTAATGTAAGTCAATGGGACTCGACACATTTATCATTTTAGGTCATTTCTTTTGGTCCATTCATCATGAAATTTGTGCATGATGTTAAAGGTAACAAATACTTTCAAATTTAGTCAAAAACTGAAAAATGACAAAACCAGACATAGAAGGTATCTCTATGTGCATTTCTATAATATTTACATGAATGCTCCAAAATGACTTGATAGTCTTGTTAAATTAACTGACATTAATTAGAATATTGTTTTTTCTTCCCTTTCTTAAAAAGCTGCACTACTATAATCCATCTGTAACAATGAGTACATCACCAGTAGTTACTCTGCCTGCATCGTTAATGTGTAACTTCACAGTTATTACAGACACTTGAGAACACATTGATCACCTACGATTGGTGATGGAGATATTATCAACGGTCCAATTCGAACCTTACCCGAAAGAAATTCAAAACAAAGAAAATTGTCCCCAAACTTTTGAAGGTGCATATCAGCCGGAGGCCTATGCTGGAAAGGAGAAATCTGAATTACGGCGAGTTCATTTCATAGAGACTGATGAAGAGTGCGAGGGGGAGGACGCTGAGTTCACCCTGAGGATTTGATGTCTGTGATGAGGCCGCGTGTGGAGGCAAAATGACTTTCTTTTCCTTCATTTCGGTTTAATGAGGTGAATATTGCTCCTTGTGAGTAATGAATTAAAGCCCGCATTCTTTTTTTTAAAGAATCGGCGCGCTTCTCCACTGCTCATTTCATCCTCCACCTCATCTCCCTCCACAGCTCTTTGCATTGCGCCATTTCATAATCGGGTGTCAAGTGGCGGGACATAATAACACATAATTTCCTATTAGGCTTCAGGAAAAGTCATGTGCATTCGGGGGGAACGTAGAGAGGAACAGCTGCTTATCGTCCGGAGGTCTTTTTGAAGTGTCATAACAGGTAAAAACAGCCCATTCAGTCTTGTTTGTCCAGTCCAACTTTGTTCACTCATTGTAGAAATGGACTTCAGACGTTTGCTCTGTGAGAGGTCAGGCCAGTGGTCCACAGCATATATTTATCTCAGCCTCGTCTTGATGTGGCAAACAGAGTGTGTCTTTGAAAAAAGACATTTGTGAATCTGCAGAACCCCAAAAAGGTTTCCAAAAAAAAAGAGCCTCCACATGAGTTTCACACCAGTTTTCTAGAACTTTTACAGTATGTGGAGATTAGTTAAAGTTCCTCACACTCAGGTTGATATAAATCTATAGGAGGATGATTATGAAGCAGTTAAGCTTTTTGCACAGTTGTAACTTTTTACAAGATCATTATTTAGCACGAGACATGGACAGACTGTTTAAACTGTGTAATGCACTCATCATCAAAAGAACAGCTGCACAAATAGTTGCACCCAGAAGGAATCAACCGACAGGAATGAGACTTGGTGGGTAGGTTTGACATTGCGAGACATACAAATGATTCAAGTTTCACACTCAGCCGTGCATGTGATAGGCCTTAATGCTGTACCTGACTGACCCAACACGATTGCAGACATTCAGCAAGCAGTGATGCCCTCCATAAGTCCTGTTAGTCATCTTCAGTGAAAGAACGGTTTGTTGTCACACGTCACATGTCCTGACGGCCTGGTGTCACTCCATCTCCACCCCTACCGCACAGTCTGCAGGAACTGTGTGAGAATATTCAAGCTGCATGGGATGGATTATCATGGATGGTTTATCACAGGACACCATTAGAAACCTCTACAACTTCATGCTGAGCTTCCAGACAATCAAAACCAAGGAAGCTGTGGTAATGATCATGTGAAAAGTGAAAACAAGCTTATTGAGATTAGCCTCTAATACCAGGATAACTTGTGGTAGTAACCCACACAGACCCACCACATGGGGAGAACATGCAAACTCCACACAGTAAGGAGCCCGGACATCCCTCCCTGGTCTTGTTCAAGCCTCAACACAGAACCAGGCAGGGCTGTTTTTATACACTCATCGTCAAAAGAATAGTTGCACCCAGAAGGCATCAACCGACAGGAACAAAACTTGGTGGATAGCTTTAATCTGAATATACTCAGAAAGGTACAAATACATATTAATTCTACTTCAGTGCAGATAACCGAGTAAATGTAACTTGTTACTACTCAACCTCAGACTATAACCATACTTAGCAACTAACTTCACTCTTTTCTAGCTACGTTAAAACAGCCTCAAGGCTCTCAAGGACACCATATGTGAAGGTACATACTAATCTGTTGTGAGTTTCCTTATGTGATGTTTATTTAAAGCTGCACTATGTAGTATTTGGGGATTTGGAGACCCCTCTGGTGCAAACGTGTAATTGCACACAATGTGCCATAGAACATTCTGTAATGGCAGTTGTGCTTTAGGTCTCTATCCCGAGCAGATTAATCGGATGACTGTGAATGCTTTGAAAAGGCATTCAAAGAGTAACTTGGTAAATGACGTATCTTCTGAGGACGTCACTGAATCATCTATATAATGTTGATTTTGCATCGTTGCTGGACCTTCTTTTGACTTTCTGTTCGTGATCTTAATACATTTTAACATAGGGTGTGGTTCTGAAAACCTCCTGCGACTCTGGCACCACACAACTTCATTTTAAACAGTTCTTTCGGACGTTACAGGATGACTCGCAGCAGCATATTTAGCATGCTTTTCGCCTTCAAATCTCAGCAAAGCAACTTCTTTCAATTCAAAACTCTTACATAGTGCAGCTTTATGACATACAATACTGAAAAGTTGTTAATTCTGATAAAAGTGTGATATCAGCCTCTACATGCATGACGAGTATGTTGCGCCCTCGTGCATGTCGACACATTGGGGGAGTTATGTTTGTTGTTCACTGGGTTGGAAAGTTCCTTGGGGGGGTTCAGTCTTGTGATTTGTCCAGAGTGGGTTTCTCAGTGGGGAGGTTGGGGGGAGCGTTGGACAGAGTTCCCCTTTGGAGAAGACCACACAGTGAGGGGCTGAAAAAACCCCGTTTTTAGGATTAATAAAACACTTCTTTTGAATCAATGAACCTTTCAAAGGAGAGAGTCTTTTAAAAGCCCAGGTTTTCCCTCTAATCTCTAAATGCAATTACCACATTGTTCATTTCCAGGTGCTATAATGGTGAGAAGCGTTCTATTGGAGTGCTTGTTTGGATTGTTTGCTTGCTTAGTATTATTATTATTATTGTTATCATGTTTAATTATTCACTACCTGCTGCAACCCAGAGGAATGTGGGTTGTCCTATTAACTCTTGGTTTCTCCCGGATTTCCTCCTCATCCTGTTATGGAGTTTTTCCTGCCACTCCTGACCTCAGCTTGCTTGTTAGGGATTTGAACTTGCATTGTTGGAAAGCTGCTCTGGCACAATGTTTGGGTCAATATCCTACATTATTCTTGGATTAATTTTTTTCCTTGTGGTCTGGGTATGATATTCTCTGGTTTTATGTACCAAAATAATTATTATCATTTATTTTTACGTGACCATTTTCCATCCTTATCCCGTCCAATTATACAGGGTATTTTTTACTGTGCCTATAAAGGGGCCCTGGGATGCTATTCCATGTTTTTTTCTCCTCATGTGTTATTTATCTTGCTGTACATGTAAATCTTCTGCAAAGTTATAAATCCCAAAGTAGACACCAGAGGGAAAAACTCTTTCCCACAGAAGCCACTTTTCTCACCTGCCTAAATGATGTGACATCATCTTGTAACACAGTCCTTATTACCCACCTACTGGCAAGCAAGCTTGGCACACAACACACAGACAGCTGATCTGGTTTAGCTTGTAAAGGTGGATCACGTCTACCAGCTTGTTCTACCTGATTTTTAGGATTGGACTCAAAAGCACCAAAGGGATACATCAGAAATGACACCAACAGCCACAGCAGTGTAAGTGCGGGACTTATAGCAGCTGACCAATCAGAGCACACTGAGCTCATCAGGAGACCGGGTTTAAAGACACAGGAGCTCTACAGAGCATGTACATTTTTAGTAGACCCCGATAAAATTATGAACCCTGAAAATAATGTCAATGTCAATATTATATGCTGAAAATTAGCATAATGGGCCCCTTTGATCTCTGTCCTGATTGGTTTGCCTGTGATATACCATATTAAAAAGCAGGCTGAAACACTCCAGCAACAACTTCAGCATCTGGGTGGATGTGTGCAAATAGGTTGGTCTTCATGACCTCAAAAAACAGTTCTTTTAAATTACTGTCTGCCCTGTGATATACTGGCGACCTGTCCGGGGTGTTTCCTGTCTTCCACCTAATGAATGCTGGGAAATGCTCCAGCACCCCCTGTGGCCCAGTAGAATAAGCGGGTTGAAAATGAATGGATGAATGGATGAATGGATGAATGATTCAACTTCCCATATAAGGACTATGTAAATTGGGGACTGAATGGTTCATTTTAAAACTTGACATGCTGCAAATGTTTACATACAACATGAGCTTCAGTCCTGCTTTTGCGGTCAGTTCCACATGGGAGGCTTCAGCGGCTCTCTTTCACTCTGCAGTGTGCTGAAAGACGAAGTCAAATAAACTCAGTGGAAAAGAGACAGAAACAGAGCCTCGGGACAATCCAAACCATGGAAGCTGTGATAACGATCACGAGAAAACACGGTTATTGAGATTAGCCTCTAATACCAGGAAGGACGGAGGTGAGTCCTGTTGATTCTGTGGGGACAGCCGGGAAGGAATGTAACTTGTGGTCGAGATTTTGTTAATAGTTAGAAGTTAACAGTCTTAAATATCCAGATCTAATCTGAGTATCAGACACATCACTGTGGAGAGGGAAAACACAGGGGAGTCTTTAGAAATAGATAAACATGGGGCAGCAGCCTGAAGTTCTGCTTGCCGAGGCCTGATCATTCATTCATTCATTCATTCATCTTCTAAGCTGCTTATCCTTCTGGGTTGTGGTTGTGGTGGTGGGGTGCTGAGGCCTAGGTTTAACACTGAGAGGCATGCGAATGATTCAAGTTTCATGCTCGGCTGCTCATGTGACGTAAGCAAGGATGGGCCTTATCACTGTATATGACTGACTCAACAGCCATGACTGTGGACATTCAGCGAGCAGTGATGCCCTCCATGAGTCATCCTGTTAGTGTCAGCACCACTGGCAGACGGCCGCACAATGCAGGACTACATGCACACAGACTGCTACGACGACTGCTCTTAACACCACGTCAAAGTCGCCGAAGACTTTAAAGTCATGGAGGGTCATATTCAGTGACAAGCCCCAGTTTTGTCCTAGTGCAGACGACCAACAAATCCGTGTATGGAGGCACCGTGGTCAGCGCCAAGATACACTTTTTGTTGTCACGTGTCACACGTCCAGAAGGCCTGGCATTACTCCACCTCCATCCCTACCACAAAATCTGCAGGAACTGTGTGGGAATTTTCAAGCTGCATGGGATGGATTATCGCAGGACACCATTAGGAACCTCTACAACTTCATCCCAAGACGTCTGGCATGTTGCATTAGCAAACCTGGCGGCCTGATGCCATACTAAGAGACACTACTACTACACTAAACAAAGTCAGTTCTGAGAGGTCTGCTGTGAATTTTAACTTCCTGACTAAGAACTGTGAGAATCACAAAAAAGGTCCTTCAGACAAAGTTATTACATGAAATGTTTACAAAAGCACTGTCTGATGCCTGAGACCTTGTTTTACCATAGCTTTTTGGGCTACAGTGTATGTTTTAATCCATTTATGGTGGAGGGATACATGTCAGGTGTTATAAGGCAAAATAGTCCCCAAAGAAAATGTAGTTGTTCAGACAGACTGTTATTTGACCATCACCATTATAACATACTGCAGCATCCTGGTAGAGTAAGACACATGGGAGACCATCATTCTACCACGAGAAGTGCTTTTTATTGAACCCCACGCAGAAAGGCACAGAAGGGGAGGTCATCATTAGCCACACACTTCACCCTGACTGTGATCTCCCCTTACACACAAAACACAGAGAACTAGTCTGTTCCCTCGGGGGGACAAGGTGGGATGGGTGTGGGGTGCTTTTATGGTCATCCTGGTGTGGCTGTCAGCATGGACATGCCTAACAAGCTTCTAGTCCGTAGCAGGTCACTACAATATATAAACTCGGAAGACTCAAAAGTTCGCTGGAGGTTTTGGATAGTAAATAAAATGACTTTATTTGCATTGTAGATACTGGGGCCTCAACACTGTAAAGAGAACCTGACTTGATAAGTTTCTCTACAAATGGATTTTTTCACATCAAGTCACTCTGAATTACTGTTATGAAGGAATTTTGAAAAATCTGTGGAATTCTCTTTCAGTATAGCCTTACTCGTTTAGTCGTTTATACAGCGTTCTTTCAACCATCACCGCACTCCTATTCCTTGGGTGTTCAAGGAAAGTCACCAAAGCAGTTTACAGTGTTACAGTGACCCTTTCGATGTATAGTTTTCCAGTCACAGGAAACACATGGAAAACATGGAAACTGACCAAAGGTCCTAGAAATATTGCTGAAGTTCAGGAAAAGTGTAAAGTTGGGCCATTAATATTAGCATATAGTTAGCTGCTAATATCAATTCTGAAGGTCACTCCTATTGTATTTCAGAATGCTACAGTGTGGAATGTGGAAGAATACCTGGATGCTGTGTGGAGACCTAGAGTGAGGTTTTATTAAGACACGGCAGCTTTTAGCAGCGTGTAACATTCACTTCTAATATTCTAGTAGAACTAGTGATCAAATGATGGCTGACTGGGGAGTGATTTGTATGAATGTGTGTCAAACAGTGTGTCATATAAGGTTCTCTATAGCACAAAAAAGGGTTCTACTATTGTTACAAGCTTGACATTATGACAATAGCAAAACCCTTTTTGGTTCTATATAGAACCACATACAACACATTCTCCTTCAATCTGGAGAACTGTTTCCCTATACAGAGAACCACTGAAGCATGCAAATGGTTCTTTGATAGCCCTTTTTGACTGACGTGGAATGGGTTCTGTTCCGGTTTGCGCACCTAATTTTGAACTGTTTGGTGTATTTCCAACACAAATAAATAGGTTTGGTGCAGTGTGCAGTGGACTGGCTCTTCTGGGTCTTCTTATCTCCAATAGTTGGTCTGTGCTTGCTCTTTGGATAAAACCAAACATCTGTAATAACCGCATAAATGCTCACAGGTAATCTATACGCTCCACCATCTTGTTACTACCGTTTACTGCTGTTGTGCAGTGCTCTCTGTTGATGGCATGTCCTTTGACGTTCCCTTGGTTCCAATAAAAACTGCTAATGCAGGCTGGATCCCTGAATAGCAACAAAGTTCTAAGAAGCTTGAACGCAAGGGGTTCAAGAACGTGGACTATTGCTGGTGTTCATGGTTGTGTATAGAACCATAGTGTTTAGTTTGCAGTTTGTGCAGTTTGTATGATGTTAATAGCCTAACTACTTCCATTGCTTGTTGGCTGCGTTAGCTTTATGAAAACTAAAGACACAAATTCCTGTCTCGACTGACTGGCGTGCAGTAAGGGAGGAATTTTTATATGTTTAACTGCAGTATTTCTTGGCTTGAGTCAATTTCAGACCAATGATCTCTCTCTCTCTCTTTCTCTCTCTCTCGTGCAGCTCGTCTCCTCTGGATCCTCATTCCGCACACGCGCTCACTGGTGCTCAGCATCAGACAAACGCGCGCTCCTGTTGGTCACACCTGGTGAGCAGCAGCCTTTCATGTGTGCGTGCGTCTTTCCCTGCGCTCTCGCGAGCCTCTCTGATGCGCAGGCTTTCCTAATGTAGAGGTTCTCCCTTATCTCCTGTTACCGTTTAATGCCTCTCCACCCAGTCCACCCCTCACAGCGCACACTCAGAGAGAGAGAGAGAGAGAGAGAGAGAGAGAGAGAGATCCATTCTTCTCCCGTGAATATCTCAAATCACGGTCATTTGGGGGCATTCTTTGCATAGTGTAAACAACAGCTCATCATTTCATTTTAACAGTACAGTTTTACAATACCACACACTGATAAACTACTGCTCACATACACAGGTTTATTACTCACCCAGCATACGATGTACAAGCAGACCTTAAGGGGGAACTCCACCAGTGTTTGAAGTCAGAGAGGTTTGATGTAAAATGGTTCATTTGTAGAAAAACTTACAGAGTGATTTTTCCCTACAGTGGTGATGATAGGAACCGGGGTGTCTACAATGCAAATGTAGACATTTTATTAACTATTTGAAACCACCAGTTCATCTACATGCGAGTTGTTTAATGTAATGTCGATGATGATAAAATAATGGAAACAAAATTTGGGAAATTATTTTTACCCTAAAACACTCTTCATGTATCGCTCCACCATTTTAATCCCTAGATTAAAATAAATTGACATAATAGGGAACCTATTAAGCTCATTTTAAATGTCGATCATTTTATTTTTGAGGTCTACCAGAACAGGTTTACATAATGCAGTTTTCCCAAAACACAATATTTTTCTCATACTGTACTTCTGTATTCATCCTCCGTCTGAAACGCTCTGACTGGTATGCGGCTGAAGTGGTTCCGCCCCTACATGGCTTCCATTAGTTGCTGTGGGTTGTTTGAGGGTGTACCAAGCCTGCTGGTAGGCAAGCAGTAAAGATTGTGTTATGAGATGATGTCATCTTGTCACAGAGAACAGTGCCGGAATTCCAGAGATTCCAGGCGTTTCAGACAGCGGAGAAAAGTGGTTTCTGTAGGAGAGAGGTTTTTACTCTGGCGTGTACTTTGAGCATTACGACTTTTTAGACTGTTTACAGGCACAAAAAGCTACATAAGATACTGAAAGGGAAAAAGTGGGAAAGCACTATAAGTCCCCTTTAAAATATGTGTTAGACCAATATCAAAATACTACAATGTCTCAGACAACAGGCTGTGTATTCATAAGGATTTCATGTAATAACTTTGTGTGAGCTCCTGAGACGTCTGGTTCCTATTACCCCCATTGTGATAAATTCTGACTTGGTAAGAATGGAGCATTTCACAACAAACCACTCAGAATGACTTTGTTGACATGTTGACCATTTAATTCTGCAGAGAATTGGTGGATTTACCCTTTACAACACTATCAGTAAGGTCCAAACGTATACCTTAAAAATACATTCACTTCGAAGAGGAAAAGGTTCATTCATAAGTGGACAAAAAAATTAGTCACCTTGTGGGTTTATGGTAATAGTAACACACTGCACAAAGACGATGGGGCTATAAATACCTGCGGGGTGTGAGTGACGGGATCCAAAGATTGAGAAGAGGTGGTACAGTGGAATGAAGGTCTCATTCGATATGTGGAAAATGGGTCCAGAGCAGATGCTAATGAAGGAGTGATTGCATTTGGGCGTGCCAAAAGCCATAGTGTGAAGGAGCTGAATTTGCAGGTGTATGGAAGCGTACGGTCATACGGGTCTATCAGCAGTGGCAACGATCCCAGCCTACTGGAAAGAGCTGGAGTCGGGGATCAGTAGGCTGAACTATTGATTGAGGTACAGTACCTGTACAGCCTGAGGTCTCTGAGTACCTGTACTTAAGATGAATTTACTGAAACAGTGTGCATTAAATTATACCTGTAGCAGTTACAACCTGTTACCGTTTAATGTTCAGACTTGCAGCGAGAGAGCGAGCGAGAGAGAGAGAGAGACCTACAGGCCTTCATTTTTCCTTCATGCTCTCCTGGTCACAGTTCAAGCCATCATCTCTGCTCTCATCTCTTTCGATTTCCTGTCGAGTCTGTTAATAGGTTATCACCTCCCGCGCGCGCCTCCGGTGTTCTGCCTCTGCCGCCGCCGTTGGGTCGCCGCGTCCACATGCTCACGCCGTTGTCTTTCCCGCAATTGATTAGGGGTATCAAGCCCCATCTGTGCCCACTGGCTGCAGGCTCGGAGGACCACTGACACCACCACGGTGCAGTAGTAATTAGACATCAGCTCGGGAAAGCTCCGCAAGCGCCGCGTGACTGACTGAGAGAAACGGCCCAGAGGAGCGCGAGCGAGGCTTTCGCTAAGAACCTAATTATCAGTTTGCCGGCTGTGGGCGGAACATCTTTCTCTCTTTCTGTTTCTGACACAGATCCATGTGGCTCACTCCAGTTCACGTCATTTACACTAATCGGTTCACTCAGTTATTTTTACACTCAGACCGAACCACATGTTTTCCCCATTAAAACAAGTGTATCAAACCGGTGGAAAGTGTGATATTATGGTTTAATTTTTTTTTCTAATAAATAGTATAAGTCTACAAACAACATGCATTATATTTGCCAAAAGTATGTGGATGCTCCTCCTTATTGAGTTCAGGTGTTTCAGCCAAATTCATTGCTAACTGATGCATGAAATCAGACTCATAGCCAGGCTATTCCCAAAGATAAACATCCAGATGTGGGACAGCCACAAAATACCACATTTGCCAGATTGTGAACTTTCTGCCCTGCATCCGCTGGTGTGGGGCAACAGACAACATCACTTACAACCATTAAGCTACAACCCTTGTGGGAGACGGGGGTGCGATTCCTGGTCTGGGTAACTATGCTGTACTACACCAATAAGAGTCCTTGGGCAAGACTCCTAACACTACATTGGCCTACCTGTAATACGATTAGCCTTGTAAGTTGCTCTGAATGACAGTGTCGGCTAAATGCTGTAAATGTAAATGTAGATCTGCCCCAGGCAACTGTCAGAGCTAATATTGTGGAGCTCCCCTCAGCCAAGAAGTTATAGATCATGCAAACTCAGAAAGCAAGTGTGCGAAGTGCTGAAGAATATAGCACAAAACTCACTACAGTTCCAAACTTCTTCTGAAAGCTATACCAGCACAAGAACTGTTCATCAGGGGCTTCCTGAAATTAGTTTTCATGACCGTGTAGCTGCACACAAGCCCAGGATTACTATCCACAATGCCAAGCGTCTACTGGACTGGTGTAAAACATACCACCACTCGACTTTGGAGAAGCGGAAATCTGTTCTCAGGAGTGATGGACTACACTTCTCTATTTGGTAGTCGGATGGATGAATCTGGGTTTGGTGAATACCAGGAGAGCGCTCCCTACTGGAATGCATACTGCCAACAGTAATCCTTGGTGGAGTAGGGATCATTAGTCTGGGACTGGTTTTCAGGGTTTGAGCCTCTGAGTTCCAGTGAAGTATAATGTGAATGCTGCAGTAAAACACAATATTTTAGGCAAATACATGATTTCGGCTTTGTGGCAGTAGTTTGAGAAAGCCCCTCCAGCATGACTGTGCCCCCTGCACAAAGTGAGGCCCATAAAAAACAGTTTAATGAGTTTGATGTGGAGGAACGTCAGTGGCCTGCAGAGCCATGACCTTAAGCCCGCTGAACACCTTTGGGATGAATTGCAGCGTTAAGTGAGACCCACTGAGATTCTCATTCAACATCAGTGCCTGACCGCACATATGAAGTTTTGACTGAATGGGCACAAATTCCCACAGATACACACACAAAACTTTGTGGAATGTCTTCCCAGAAAAGTGGAGGCTGTTATATCAGCAAAGGGGGTCAACTGCATATTAATGCACTTGGCTTGTCCAGCAAGTTCATACAGGTGTGATCGTCAGGTGGCTACATACTTTTGGTCATGTAATGTACATCAGATAGGGGGTACATTTTTAACATACCAACTGAAGAAATAAAACCCATTAAATGTTTTGGTTTTTGGTAATTTGGTTACATGTTCTGGCTTTTTTCTTAAGGGTTAATATCACAACATAAAAGATTATTATGGTTTAACAGGTGACCTGTAGCCAGTTCTAGGTGCATTTGCTTTATTTCTAAAACAACCTCAGTCAATTCAGAAAAGTTGAGACAGTCTGGAAAATGCAAAAAAACAAAAAATGCAGTGTTTTTTTACATTTGGTTTGACTTTTGTTTAATTACAGGCCATATGAACCCAAGATATTTCATGTTTTGTCTGGTCAACTTAGTTTCATTTGGTAATTTTCATCCATTCCTGCATTTCAGGCCTGCAACAGACAAAAAAGTTGTTTTGGCACTGAGGATGCCAAGCGATGCCAAGCCATTCTATCTGCAAATATAACTTAAGTTGTGCAATGGTACTGGGTCATCGTCATCAAATTTTTCATTTTAGAATTCTCCAAACATTCTCTGTCGGGAGCAGCCAGGACTGCAGGCAGGCCAGTCCGGTACCCGTACCTTCTTCTTCTGCAGCCACGTTTCTGTAATGTGTGCAGCATGTGGTTTTGTGTTGTCGTGTTGAGAAATGCATGGAAATCTCTGGAAAAGACGTCTTCTTGAGGGCAGCGTATGGTGCTCTAAGATCTCAATGTACATCACTGAAGTATAAATGATCTTTGTCAAGGGCACTGACACACTGACCCCATACCATGACAGACCTTGGCTTTTGGACTAGCTGATAACAATCTGGATGGTCTTTTGTATCTTTAGTCCGGAGCACACGCCATCCATTTCTTCCAAAAAGATCTGGAATACTGATTCATCTGACCACAACAGACATTTCCACTGTGTGATGGTCCGTCCCAGATGCCTCAGAGCCCAGAGAAGTTGACGCCGCTTCTGGACAGGGTTAACATAAGGCTTCTGCTTTGCACAGTAAAGTTTTAAGTGGCTTTTGTGAAAGTAACTCTGTATTGTGGTGCTTAATAAAGGTTCACCAAAGTAATCCATTGCCCATGTGGTTATATCAGCTGTTGTTGAATGAAGGTTTTTGATACAGTGGTGTCTGAGGGATCAGGGATCATGGGTGTTCAGCTTAGGCTAGCATCCTTTACACACCAAAATTCATTCCCGATTCCTATAATTGTCAAATGATATTATGCACTGCAGGGGGAGCAATCTTCCGATCTTTCGTAGAGGAACATTTTTAAACATTTAAACACAAAAGTTTTAAACATTTCAATCAATTTCTCATGCATTTGTTGACATACTGGAGATCTTCAGCCCATCTTCGCTCCTCAAAGGCTCAGCCTTTTGTGGATACATAACCAACTCATGATTACAATTACCTCTTGACTTTACCTGTTTGAAATCACATTATTCTTATTGTTTACCTCATTACTAGCCCTAAATTACCCTCATCCCAACTTTTTCTAGAATTTGCTGCATGCCTGAAATCTTAACAAATGAAATGAAGCTGACCGGACAAAACATACAATAAAAGATAAAGTAAATGTAAAAAACAACAAATTTTTGGGGGGCATTTTCCATACTGTCCCATCTTTTCTGATTTGAGGTTGTAATAATCTCTGATAGAAAAACTCCTATGACTGTATATGCAATGAAGTCAAAGTGTAAAGGTTGCCACCTCCTTTTAAGGGTACTAAAGAACTGTTTCACTTATTTAATAAACCCCAACAGCCGTTTTTTGGACACAAAATATCAGGTTACTAAAATGAGTTAGAAATCCACCCAATCTTCACATGTCAGATTACAGTCGCTCGATTACACAAAGACTTAAATGACTTTAAATAAACATTTCCTCTTTTTATTTGTATGCACACATAGTCTACACAATCGGACACAGGTGCACCGGTGGGCCGGCATGAAGCAGGAAGCGGTGGCATAAAAAAGCCATTTAAGTGCACATTTCTCCGTGCCTCAGTGTGAGGCAGTGGCACCAGGCTGTGGCAATTCTGTGCAGCCTGAGCGCCGGGGTGACAGCCGTCCCTCCCTCCATGCTAGCATTCAAACAGCCGTTTTCAGATGCGTGTTCAGATCACAGGCTCGCCCCCATGTTCCCACCGAAAAGCCATCACGAGCGTTCCCGGACCCGGGCCGAGATCCGCAAAAGGAGATTGCAGTTCTACTCACTGACTTATTCATGTGAGCCGCTGGAGTCGCTTTATTATGCTTTCTCCAGCCAGAGCAATACAGACGTCACTGTGTTTTGGCGTAGCTTGTTCCTTGCGCTTCAATGGCTCCCCATGTTTGGGCCCTGTATGCCGATTGATTCGTATACAGACGGGGTATTTATCGAAGTGGCCGCACACCCTGCTGCCTCTCCATATGGCCGTGCATTAAAGCGGAGGGACTTTGTCAATATCTGCTGTGTCCTCCGCACTGTCTCGCCGCACTCAGGAGGTATCGACACTCTGCAGCTCCTGCTGACAGACTATCACTTTGCTGTCACTCTTCCCCCAGGGTTGACTAAACTCGGCACTTTGAGCTGAGTCCGACGTGCCCATGGGGGGATCGACGGTGGAGGTGGGCCATCAAAGCCCTACCGTTGTGGTGTGGATGAGAGGTCACCCAGCCAAGTTACTTTACAGGTGCACCAGTCCTTCATCCCTCATACACTCATGCACTACAAAGACAATCGGGCCTTGGTGGAGCTAGAACACAGCGTTGCCAGGCATTTATCTAGATCAATGGTTCTCAACCTACTCTGCACGTTTTGGTGTTCTTCCTGACCCCTGACCCAGCTGATCAGCCAGATTTTCTGGATTGCTAGACCACGTGGTTCACTAGTATTTCACATACTTGTTTAAAACAGTTAAAACAGATTTCACCCCAAAACACAGACTTACTGGATAATTGGTACAAATGAAAAAGTAGTGACGGGTTATGGAAAGCAGTCACATCAACTTTCAGAAGAACAAAGTGCTCTAAAGATAAATCAGCTATCAGTAACTTTCAGCTTTTTTATGGCTTAGTTAAAGAAACGGGCCTCAAAACCTGACAGAGGGCCAGTGCTGGTAGGGATAGCGTTCTGCTATGCTAGCTAAAGGCTAAATCAAGGCTAAAGGCTATAGGGGCTCAAAATACTGTCATCACAGGTATAACTATCATTTTTACTTCTATCATCTCACACCACCAATATGTTGATCAATTCTGTCTACTGGCTCGGAGTCAGAGTGGAGTTGGTCATAGGTCTGTATCCTGACTTCTGAAAGAGATGCTGAGTTTACCTTAATATGCATATTTATTTTTCCAAAATGTGTTATTTTGCATTATTTTACCTCATTTTCCTTTTTATTTAATTACTTTTTTTATAATCCTGTTTTCATTTTTGTTTGCCAATATACCCTTTTATGTTTTATGTCTTATGAACTGATTTATTATATTAATTTAATTCTTTTACTCATTATTGATACAATTTTAATTGTTCTCTTAATTCTTTTACCAATTCTTTTATCTTTTGTTCATTGTCCATTTGTTCTACATCTTTCTTTTAATGTAGTTTTTCCATTTTAATTTTTTTTATCTCTTGCGATGTAAATGCTTGACTACATTGAAATGAGGATAACCCTTAATGTATTACTGAGTGAAAATAAAGGTTTATTGATTGATTAAAGTGCCAACATGAGCATTAATACCGATGTGTTATGAGTATTGGTGCAGAACTACTAAACTTTGTGATTATAAATGACTAATTTTTGCTAGTTAGCATAGCGTTTACATCGGAAAGTGGATCACATACACATGCCTATTGTCCAGCACAATTAACAGCAAGATACACTAACATTAAATGCAGCCTCATCAGACTAATTAATGCTCAATGAGACTCATTAGAGCTGACTGTTAACTACCCTGATGGCAGGTTTTCACTGTAAAGCATAATAGCACACAGTAGGTAGAGCAACTGTTTTCTAGTGGTTGCTTTATTGATGATGGTTGAGTCTCACTTTCCTTAATTAGGGTGCCCAGAAGAGTGGCCATACTTCATGGTAAGGCAGCACTGGCCACCCTTGGCCACCTCTTAGCTATGCCTTTGCTGCAGATAGCATTCATCATTGAGCATTTAGGAATAGCTAAGAGGTGTTACTGTTATATGAAGTTGTTTGACGCAATGCACCCTCAAGTAGACAACTTTAGTGACAGACAGCAAAACCACAATCAGCCTGCATCGCCACAATAGATGCACTCGTAAAACTCACTCATCACAGAGTCGGAATCTGCGCTTTGCTTGAACACATTATGTTGGAGGGCGACGACTGAATCTTGGCCTAAGTATCTGTTCACTGATGCCTCTCACTGAGTCTTTGGACACTCCTCTGGGCTTCAAGCATCATCGTCATCGATCAATCTCCCTCCTTCCTCTCCTGAACAAGCTGTCAGCAGAGACAGAGGTAGAGGTACGTCCTGTGCTGCTGTCCACACTCGCTGCTCTTGACATCCTTAAGAAAGATTGGCTTGTCTAAACCGGCCGGACGCCATGCTTCAACTGCATCCACTCTGTGGGAAGAAGGAAGGGAGGGAGGGAGAGAAAGTGAGAGGAAGAGAGAGAAACTCTGTTGCTACCCAGTTTGGGCCATAGCTCCAGGCTTATTATTTAGGTATCTATTTGTGCTGGCTCTTATTTATCCAGCAGATTGCCTGCAATGTGTGGGACGTCCCGGAGGCGGGAGATGCTGGCATTATCATGCTGAGAGGAAGTGGAGCTGATTCAGTCGCCGTGAAGTTCATTTAGTGCCGCCTCGCGAGAGGACCTGCGGGGTAGCCAGGGAAGCGCTGATGAGCCTCACAATTACATTAGCTTCTGTGGATAGAAGCGAACAGATCGCTCAAAATCTCATCACAGCCCAGGTCTTTAGGACATTTGTCACCTAATTAGGTATTGAGCAAGCCCATTAATTACACACGTAGCCTCCTTGTGTGTGTGGAGCAGAGTGGGTCGCAGGGCCTGTGAAGACCCTTCACAGTGCTTCTTTCTTTTCTTTCTTTCAGTAGAGCATCTGCTTGGGATAACCTTACTCTTGGGCTGGAGGACAGGGGTTTTCAGCTGGGGCAAAGTGGATTGTGGGTCTGTTCTAATTCTCCATTAAAATGTGGTCAATGTTTTACATACTACTCCAGCAAAACCTGTTGACTCAGTTCAGGTGCTACAGTGCCCCTTGACTTATGCTATAAGTGTCTTTTAAGCCTACAAAGAGGAGGATGCTTTGAAGGACACTTAAATAAATGACTATACCCTACAAATGCGTCTGTCAGAGATTAGCTTGAACATCCCTTTCATGTTCATAGAGCTTTTGATGCTCCAGTCAAGCTCCAGTCTTGCTTCAGATCTGAAACAATCCACAGGTGTTTCTGTCCATCCTTCCACTGTGAAAGGACCACTTAACGGCATAGGCCTGTGCTTATAGTAGGATTCCATCTACATTATTAAAATAAGAGTTTTTTTAATGAACTAGTTAACTGAAAACTGATTTTGCTCCAATTGCTGATAAAGTTTAGTGAAAAATATTGTTTGCTTTTGTTCTTTGTGTCATTTCTACGGCTGAATACTCCCTCACTCTTCTAAACCACTTTGTCCTTCTGGGTCATGGGGGGTGCTGGAGCCTGTCCCAGCGCTCAATGGGCAGAAGGCAGGAAACGCAGGGCAGATACACAGACAGACATCCACATTCACACTCAACCTAGGGGGCAATTTAGCATCTCCAATTCACCTGACTGCATAGGTGTGGACTGGTCTGTGGGAGGGCTGTAATGAAGGCATTTAGTCTGGACACACTAAAAACTGAAGAAAATGGGATAAAATGAACTTAATGTACTTAACTGTCACTTTGACTGGAAATTAAATAAATAAAAGCTGGTCTTAGACTCAGTACTGTATGTAACTCTAACTACACTCATCATCTAAAGAATAGTTGCACCCAGAAGGAATGGTTGGATTGCAGTGCTATTGGGAAGGAAGATAAAGATTACCAGGAGCAATAAATGATGATAAATTTAGACTGATATGGACAATATTTATTGAGCTACACATACAGAAGTAGTGTCTCTTAGTATGGTGTCAGGCCACCATGTTTGCTAATGCCTCATGCCAGACGTCTCAGCATTGAGTTATAGAGGTTCCTAATGGTGTCTTGTGATAAACCATCCCATGCATCTTGAATATTCTCACACAGTTCCTGCAGATTTTGTGGTAGGGCTGGAGGTGGAGTGACACCAGGCCTTTGGACATATGACAGCGGCCAGTTTATCTTGGCGCTGACCACGGTGCCTCCACAGATAAAAGCAGGACTGGTCACTGAAGATGACCCACTGCCATTCTGAGTCACTCCATGACAGTCTGGTGTCCATTGTAGTCTTTGGTAATGTTGACGTGGTGTTAAAGGTCGTCGTAACGGTCTGCGCACATGTAGTCCTGCGTCGTCCAGCCGTCTGCCAATGGTGCTGGCACTAACAGGATGACTCATGGTGGGCATCACTGCTTGCTGAATGTCCACAATTGTAGCTGTGGGGTCAGTGAGGTACAGTGAAAAGGCCTATGCTTATGTCACATACACGGCTGAGCGTGAAACTTGAATCATCCACATGTCTCACAATGTTAAACCTACCCACCAAGTTTCATTTCTGTCAGTTGATTCCTTTGGGGTGCAACTGTTTGCTCAAGTATTCTTTTGAGTTTGTTTTTACTCTGCAGGTAGCAGAGCCATAAGCGACAATGTGTTTTGTATATTGAGGTATAGGAAAGGTATTCAGTATTTGGGTGGCGGCTTAATGACACAAAATGCAGGTCAAGAGGCAAGACCAGTTGAGAACTGATGTATGGTAATGTAACTTCCACCTCTTCCTCCAACTCTCATAGTTCATGAAATAATCAAGACTTTCTTGTATTCATATCCGTGTGCTGAAAATGAATGAATCTATGCTTGCTTATTCCACAGACAACCCGGTGGGGGGGGAACGGAGTGATTACTTTGTTCCTTTAATGTTCCGGATCTGCTGTGGAGAGCTCAGGATGGGAAGGCCGCGGGGCTTTGGTTCTGGACGCGGCCAGAGCGGCGGCCCTTATTTCATACAGCTGCATGATGATGAGAAACGGGCTCCGGGGCCCATCACTTCAATTATGCACTCACATTGTGAAGCTTTAAATGCAGCTCATACATATATGGGGAAAACCACAAGCACGCATTTCAGGGTGATGATGGGAAAAACATGGATTGGTATCTGTTTCTGTTTATTTACTTTGTGGAGCCCAGAGTGATTAGGAGCACGTAAACAAATCTGGGAATGCAGCCGCAGCATGTTTAGAGTTAGTGAGACTAGCTGTCGAATGATGTAGCAGCTTTTGCTTTTGCTCCTGAAACTCTGAGGTTTGCATGCCTTTCTGCCAGCACTGACCGGTGCTGTGGTCCACTAGGTGAACCTCCCACAGGACCAGAAAAAATAGGCCTGTGTCTGAATGCTGAGTGCTGATGTCAACTCAGGAAAACTGCCAGACTAAAAAAAGTTGCCATTTTTCATACCTGCTTTAAGCTAATCTCTTCTTTGCCAGCCCACAGGTTTTGCCTCAAGTACATTTTTTCACATCCTTTTCTTTCTGTTCTTTACAGTTTCAGGTCATCCGTTTTGGCTGCCCTCCTAAGGAGATTTTGGCAGAGGATTTCTAGTGAAGAAATTTGCCATTCAATGTCTTTTCTAAATTTCTAAATAAATTTCACTTATCATCCAAAAAATACTTGCACCCAGAAGGAAGTGTGGGATTGTAGTGCTATTGGGAAGGAAGATTAAGTTACCAGGAACAATAAATGATGATAAATTTAGACTGATATTGACAATATTTATGTAGCTACACATATAGAAGTAGTGTCTCTCAGTATAGCGTTGGGCCGACACCAGGCCTTCTGGACATGTAACGCGTGAAGAGGTTGACATGGTGTTAAGGACAGTCGTCTTAACAGTCTGCGTGCATGTAGTCCTGTCTGTCAATGGTGCTGGCACTAACAGGATTGCTCATGTAGGGAATCACTGGTCACTGAATGTCCGTAATCGTGGCTGTGGTCAGTCAAGTACGGTGATAAGGCCTGTACTTACTTATATCACATGCACGGCCGAGCGAGAAACTTGAATCATTTGCATGTCTCATGATGTTAAACCGACCCACCAAGTTTCATACCTGATGGTTGATTCCTTTTTCTTTTCATTTTTAGTGTATTCAAACACTGTTACTATGTTTTTGAGAGCCTTTAAAATCCATCTAGAGAATTTCTAACAGTGCCTCATGTATGTTCAGGACTTCAGTGAGCCTAGACTGCTCTACTAAACCAATGAGCCAATCCCAACCAACAAATCAGCACTTAGTAAGAGTAACACCAGCATCAGCCAAAACCTTTTGATATAGTAAGAAAAATAGACACTGATGAGTTTTCTTTTTCTATTTAATTTTTCTTCTGGCCCCAAAATTAATGGAAATTCCCGAATAAATGCATAAAAACAGGTTCATTTTCATTTTTAGCCATTTAGCTACCATTTACCCTGTTCAGTCTCCAGCCCTGGAACTTGTTTTCGCTGGAATTTACATTGCTGGAACATCACTGATTATGTCTCATTAAGAAAGTATCATATTCCACCATAATATAACAGCCAAACACGATGTCGGCATTGAGGGGGTTATAACTTGGTACACTTGGTGATTGTGTTACTGTAAAACCAAAGGTTTTGTGCTACAGAGAGGAAGGTTCAAAACCCTGCTCAGGTAATTCTGCAAATATTTAAGACTGCATTGGAAAAAGCTCAACACAGTTAGAGTGGTCCATTTTGGAGGCAGCTGCCTGCGTTGGCCGCATTTGCACAATCTTGAGACAAAGGCATTCTTAAGTTAGCATAAGTCAGCTGCCTTATTTTGGACGAATTTTTGAAAGCAGAGTCGCATGTGTTCTCCACGAAGATGACTCTGTAATATTGTTCAACAGCCAAGAGTTCCACCGCTTGAGTTTGGACAAACATGAACGATATCTACTGATGAATATTTTGTTACAGGATGATTTATTCACTGGATAAATACAACAAATTATTTCTGCCTGCTCTGCTTTCATTGTGTATTGCAAGGCTTATTACAGTCACACCATGGCAGATGAATGTTGAGAGCTACACTTGGGTGCACATAAATCAGATTCAAAAATACATAAAATGATTTTTTTCATGAGCGCTATTTGTGAGAATTTATAAACAGCTTAATCACTTATGTGCTAGAAATAAAGCAGGTTCCTTAAGGTGGATGAGGACAGTGACGGAATTGCAATCTTTAAGCAGTCTGTTCTTCATAAACGACAAATCACCACAGTGGTGTCAACACAAGTTAGACAGATGCTGTAAATTCAGGAGCTATCCTTACACACTGAGGTAGTCCACCTTTACGGTCATAGTCGAAGTAAGTATAAACTAGCCAGTGATGGCAGATAAATACTGTAGATACCACAAGTACAGCACAGTAAAAGTTAGGATGTATGGTGATTCTGAGGAGTGTCCCAAATGTAATGCCTACTGGTTCCTTTTTGGTTGAAATGATGTCCAATGGGGTTATTTCTTAGGACAATGGCTGGTTAACCACCTTCTCCACAATGGTACATTGCTCTAAAGCATGATTAGATTGTCTCCCTTGATAATATTGCAATATTCATTGCCAGCAGCCACAAGCTGGGATTCTGTCAGAAAACTCTGTCACAAATCATATTCTATAATGTGGTCATTTCGAATAACAACTACATATAATATAGACATGGCATGCTAATAATATGCTAAGCCAAGTTTGTGGGGATGACCGTGAAGCTCTTGAACATGTAGGGTAGCGGCTAACTATGGAAGCCCATTTCAAATGCTTCAAGAAAAAAAAGCCAAACAGTATCTCAAAAGTATGACTCATTTTCTCATAATTATGACTTACCTTCTCATAATTATGACTTACTTTCTCATAATTATGATTTACTTTCTCATAATTATGACTTACTTTCTCATAATTGTGATTCACTTTCTCATAATTATGACTTACTTTCTCATAATTATGACTTCATTTCTCATAATTTTGATTTACTACCTCATAATTATGACTTACTATCTCATGGTCATGACTTAGCATATGGCCTTTTTTTTCTTTAAGTGGCGGAAATGGGCTAACGTTAGCTAACGTTACAGCTTTGTATGCTGGAGATGAGGGTTCAGATCTCTGCTCAGGTAATAATGCATATATATATATATAATATTTGGCTGAATTGAGGATGCTATGTTTGGATTTCTCTGAAACATGATTGGACTGCATCTCTTGACAAGAGTGTCTGCAATATGTTTAAATTCTATTCGTCTATTAATTCTATTTCATTCATATTCAGGTTGCCCTTTAGTTTTCCTTTAGTATGCCCCCCAAAAATGTCCGCACACAGGCCTACTTTCTGCTACTGAGCGAGCGTTGGTTGGCTGCACTTGGAGCATTCAAATATGGAGGCTTGTGCCATTTTCCACTTATCAGTAGATTCTGCACTGACATCTGAATGCTAGCTTGCAGTAAACTGTAAAGCAAGCAAGGCATTTGATTGACAGCTCTACATTGTAATATTCGTCTGTCAGTTTTGGGTCATGCTTGTGCAGTTATGTGATTTCCTAGGATTACATGACTGCCAAAGGGACAGGCTTATGCCTGCAGCAGAGCTCTGAAGAAACACTAAGGCTAGCAGTGGGTTGGCCTGTCTACAGCACTTCTCACTGTAGACCAGTATACTGCTCCCATCTTCTGCCCCCCAAAGAAGGTTTCTGACCTGCTTCTGTAGAAATGAAACTAAAGACGCCGACAAAACAGGATAGGCAAGCCTTCTCGAAGTGAAGCATTACTAATATTTGTAGGGCCTGGACAAGTTTGGCTTCAAACATGAAAACATACAGGAAAGCTCTTTGAGTGAACTTTTTGGAGCATTTCGTAGCAACTCCCGGGGGAGAGACGGGGAGTTTTTAAAGGGCAGCGGGGGGCATATTGACTGAGCACACAAGGTTAGCTAATGCCTGGTGAGCAAGTACTTTAAATGCTAATTTCGACTGCCGCATGCTACCCTCCCCAAAACACAGCACACAAACGCGTGTCAAAAAATACCCCCATCACTTTTCTCCAGCCGTGCTAACTACTTATGAGACATCTCCCTGCCATATTTTGATAGCAATAAGTGCCGCTCACTCGTAGCCACCCCGTTGAATAAGAACCCACACAATGGCTGTCAGAGTGATCAATACAAATTGCCGTGTGCTGCTGTTGGTAGACGTGGAAGGGGTGGGAGATGAAAAAGGCCTGAAAAGTGTTTGACTTACAAGCAACAAGCGGACGATGAGTGCCCATGCGTGATTTGACATGCGAGGCAGGACGACGCTTGGATAAAGCTCGCCACGAGACCTTTCTGACAGGTCCATCGGCGGGAATGTCCACAGTCCAGATGCCTTTGACAACTTGGTGCTTTTGCCTAAAAGGGGTATTATGCAAAGGTATGGTCCAGTGCCTCCCATCACGAGGGCTTTTTCCCCCCGGTGGGCAAATTCTCAACCTAATACCCCCCTACGCTCCCTTCCCCACCTGCCAGCTTTTTGCCTGTCCCATTGTTTATTTACAAGAACCCCCTCCTGCAGATGGATAATTGCGTTGGCATGTGAGACGTAAGTAATTGCCAATGTTCCTCTCGCCCCTGCCTCTAACCACAATGCATCGCTGCCGCCTTCTCCGAAGACACTATTAATTGGACACATCTTCTGTTTTCAATTACCCTAATTGGTTGCACTTGTGAGTTCTGCAGTGGGCAGGAGGGAAAGGTGCATTTTTCCTCCTCATCCAACCTGCTTTGCACGTTACTGGAATTTTGATCGTCTCCCACTTCAACCCTGAAAGGCTTTTTTTTTTGTTTTTCCCTTTTTTTGGATAGTTTTGTTGTACGGCCGAGCCTTTTCCCCCTCGGAAACGCAAAGTACAGCCAATTAATCCTTGATGGATCCTCGAGTGAACAAGGGTGTATTTTTATTCTTTTTTAATTCCCTTGAAAATCAACGGTGATTGACATCTGCTCTGTCCTTCAGCCCTCGCTCCAGTGCCCTGTCTCTGTCTTTGGCCCATGTCTGAGAGAAGGAGGATGAAGAGGATGAAAAGCACTTCATCCCCCTTCGAGTACTTCCATGTACGACCCTGTTGGAGGTGAAAGTGGAGGGGGGGAAAATTGAAGTACTAACGTTTCTCACGATTCTGATTCGCAGGCCGTGCTTGCCCTGAGGGGGGCGCTGGTGACAGTAGGCTGTCAGACAACTCCGGAGGCCTTGCGTTCACTGCGTTCCTTCCATCAGTATTCCTCCAGGTAGCAGCATCACTGTCAGCGGCAGCCGCTCTCACGTCGGCCACCATGGAGAGCCTGTCCCTGGAAAGCTTTGATGAATGGCCTTGATTCTTGGAACAAACCCCTCAAAGCCACTAAGACAGAGGAGAAATGTTTACTGTATGAGAGAAAACAATGTTTGCATAGTAAGGCACGCTCTATTAAAAGTTGTTGCCGTAGATGAACCACTTTTGGTTCCCAGTTCTTATTTTTAGCCCTACCCCTTGTTTTCGAGTGTCACCTTGCCTGTTGGAACCGAGTTGCAAGGAGTAGTGGTTGAAATCTTCCCCTATGAAATGGGACAACCCTTCAACAACACCAATTCAAGCACACCACTTTCTTAGCAGTGATCTAGGCAACCTTACCAATCTGCAGCAATATCACAGGTGTGATAAAGTTCAGCAATCAAATTTTCCCATTCCACCTTTAATGGTGCAGCAGTTACATTCTAGCCACTGAGGCGTCAATGTAACTACTGCATCATTTAAGGTGGAATGGGAAAATTCACACAAGAAGCTGACGAGTCCATAACGGTCCGTGTATCATGCACCAGTCTGTCAATGGAAGCTGGAAGCTAGTATCACCATTGTCTAATTTAACTAGATATAGAGCATCAGATGCCTTCAAAAGGGGGGTGGAAGGAGAATTATGAGTAACTATGTGTAACTACACTGTAGCTAGCTGGCATATAACTAGCAGCTTTCTACTAGCAATTTTAATACAGACCATAATACAATGAAGTTTAAAGAACTTCCACATTCATCTTCTATACCAATCTTTATACCAAGCTTTTAATTAGAATGATACGTCCAAGCCAAGAACCTTAATTTGTTACAGGTGTGAGATAAGATTTTACATTGTCATCCACTGCCATGGAAATTCAGACATAAATAAACACTCCCCATCAAAAGAATTGTTACACAGATAGTTGCACCCAGAAGGAATTAACTCACAGGAATGACTTGGTGGGTAGGTTTGAAATCGTGAGACATGCAAATAATTCAAATTTCATGCTTAGCTGCGCATGTGACGTAAGCAAGGACGGGCCTTATTGCTGTACCTGACTGACCCAACAGCCACGATTGCAGACATTTAGTGAGCAGTGATTCCCTCCACGAGTCATCCTTTTAGTACCAGCACCATTGACAGACTGGTGCATGATACACGGACCGTTATGGATTATCACAGGACACCATTAGGAACCTCTAAAACTCCATGCCAAGACGTCTGGCATGTTGCATTATCAAACGTGGCGGCCCGACTCCTTACTGAGAGACAATAAATATTGCCCATATCAGTCTAAATTTATCATCATTTATTGTTCCTGGTAACCTTTATCTTCCTTCCCAGTAGCACTGTAATCCCACACTTCCTTCTGGGCGCAACTATCGTTTTGATGATGAGTGTATATGAATCACTCTTAGAAAAAGTGATTTATGAAAGATGTTTGTGAGTGGGAAGAACATAATGTATCCCCACATAAAGTAAAGTCTCTTTACTTTACGAAGAGTTCTTCTTAGAACATGCACATTATGTAGAGGTTCTTGAAACTTTACAAAAAGTTCTTCTCATTTACAGAACCACTGAAAGTTTTTTAGACCAAGTCTGTCATTCTATGGCACTGTGTATATAACCTGCTCTGGAGTGTAAATAAATGAAAACACCTGAGAACAGGTAGTGAATCAGCTTTGTCTGTTATTTGTTGTATATTGGGATCTTCCTGTTCACTCCTCTGTCTATCTTTTTGTGTTTGTGCACAATCGTAATTCTGCACTTGTCAAGATGATACTCGTCTTCTCTCTGTCTAAAACTAAAGGCCTCCTCTTTTGCTGGTTTTCGGTTTAACAGCAGGGAGTTCAGCTTTCTCTCCATGCGCTCATAACAGGAGTCTCTTTGCGCTGCTGTCAGCACCATGATCCGCCTCTTAAACACGTACCGCATTGGGCCTTTTGGGCTGAAACTCTTCGGAAAAAGCAGATGGGTGGATTCGGACACATCCGAGCATCTGCAAATGTTACAGGGTTCCTACTCAGGCCTGGAAAATCTGTAAGGCCGTGGAAGTTTAAGGCACTCGCTTCCAGACCGGGAACAGCATGCGTTTCCAAACATGAAAAGTAAATTCGGAATATGTTTTGGAAAAAGCGTGACTGTTCTGTTGTAATGCAGTAATGCAGATTCCAGATGCCGAGGGTCTAAACCCGCTTCATGGAATAACAAAGGAAAAAAACTCTCCTACTCTCTGGTTTTCTGCTCTGACACAGTCTCTTTAATGCTGATCACATTTCATGGTTTTCTCCGCTATGATGCAGTTAATGACCTTTACAAGTAACAACACAACACAGAAAGTCTGGAAAACTACAAAGGCATGATAAAAAAAAGCTTCATAGAAGTTTTAGAAGTCAGCAGTGGAATGTGTTCTTACACTCCAGAACACGTCTACAGACATATCTGCCATTATCTTCCAGGAAAATGATTCTGATTACTCATCATTGCGGTAAACCTTAAGCTGCAGGTTTATTAGTCACTTATTTGTTTTAAGGCTTACGTTGCAAATGTTTGGGTGTTCCTGGGTCAAATGACGTTATTATTGATTTTTGTTGTTACTGAAGTTTACACATCCACTTCTGCACATTTTAGTACACTATCACTGTTCATTCACTGAATTTAACCTATACGAAAGAAAAAACAAAACACCTGTGCAAATGTTTTACATCCCAGCTGTTACATTCCGGCAATGTTCATAGGTGTTGATATCTGGTTAAATGTAGGTTTGGGGTGTTGGGTGACCAAAATCAATGCCAGGACAAAGTCTAATTTGATGTAGAATGCTGACGACAGCTGACATTGATATTTCCTCTGTTTTAAGTTGTGATACTAAATAACCAAACTTGACTACAATCGATTTTTGTGAACTGGCACCGTTTTCCACCCAGCAGGTTGGTTTATTCTCCATTTTCAACAAAGTCTTCGTCCACACAAAAACTGAAAGTGCAATTCTGGAGTGTGTTTTTGAAAACTGCCTTTTAAGTCACCTAAAGCAGCGAGTTTGTTTGGACGGGAGGCTAAAAGACTGAGGTAAAAACTATGTTTAAAAAAGAATGCACTCTTGCAAGCTTTAGTCACATTGCATTTGCTAGGTTCTTGAAATTGGCCATGTTCTGCAGGGTGATGGAGTATTAAAGTTTCTGTAGTTTTTGTAGTTTTTAACCCATCGGTCCAACATTAGAATCCAACATCTTTTTGATGTCAAACTGAAGTCCAGTGACTTCACTGATTTCAGTGATTAATTTTTTTTTCATATATGTTGAACTTAGCAAATAAATTGTGGAAGTGAAAATGACATATAAGTAGAGAAGTATATATATATAAATCCCTATAGAGAACCAGGGTGTTCTGACTTGCAGCTGTAAGCAACAGATTTATGTTAAATAGAGTGTTAGACAGTTGCTGTTCTTAGACAACAAACCAGCAAGTTAGCCAGCTTGCTAATTGTTTGCTTTCTCACATTAAGTTGGGAAAAGTGGAGGTTTCCGGAGGCTAATAATAATAACAATAATGAGGGTTATAAATGGTTTAAAATGAGTTTATTAATGGTTATAGATTAGGTCACGAACACCTTATAAGAAATAATAAGCAGAATAAATAAAAATACCAACACAGCCCTTTGGCTTGCCCTTCAGTAAACCCACATTCATTTATACAGTTAAACTGTTATCTTCCTTTGTCTTTTGCATCATTCAGGGTTAAGCATACCACCTTTATCAAATATTCATATTCATCAGACATAACAGCTTACTGTTGTCCTATTTGACTCCATATAGAACTTTATATATCCCTTTTGGCTCTATAAAAAAACACTGTTGAAAAGAAATCCAACTGCCCATCTTGTGCGGTCTGAGGCAGCTGCACTGATGAGGTGCCCCTGCTCATCCGTCTTCTGGACTTGTTTGACCATCATGAAGCTTCTTGCTATCCAATGCAAAGTAGGAAGCCTTGATTCTTGTGATGACACTGATATTGCTTCCCCTGCCTCACAAACTAATCAGACATTGCTTTACCTGCCTCATAATACTCTGAGCTCTTTTCATATTCATACTAACCAATCATCACTGTAGGTTTCAAATGGTGCAATTGACATTCATGGTTTTTCACTGTGTTAGGCTCCTAACGCTAGTCACAGGTTTGCACTGGTAGTAATGACGGATAGTCACAGATGTGTTTCCACTGTTCCTCAGACAGGCCTCTAACAATAGTGAAATCTTATCATTGGCTAATTGAAATTCTTCTGTTCAACCACAGGCTGCTTTCTTTCCCTGTTTTTCTATATCCAATATTCTTGTTGACTTATTGTTTTGCTATCTGCTGTCAACCAGAAGAGTCTTGGTTCCTCTCAATGTTTCTTCCTCTTGCTGTTTGGGGGTTTTCCTTTGCCACTGTTGCACTTGGCTTGCTCAGTGGGGCTTGGACCTGGATTTTCTGCTGCTTTGACATGCCTGTTGTAAAAAGCACAATATACTGTAAATACACTTTGACTTCACTTTGACTTGAGATGTGTAAGTGTGAAGAGCCTTTTCTAACCACTTCACCATATAATTTAAACATTCTATTGCAGGATTCTCCTAGAACCGTAGCCAAACACTGACCAAATAACTGAGGAACCTTTATTGTTAGGAATGTGAGCCCACATTTGCTTCTCTGCAAGTTTAAAAGGTTAGACTAGTTTGACATTTTGCTCACTGACAATCCATCAGTCGAGGTATCTAGAGGCCGCATCACTTTTGAAAGTTAATCCTAGAAAATGAAGCCGCATTCCTAGAACAGTATCATATCACGCCACTGGACACCACAACAGTCGAGTCGTAGAATCCCAGAATCAAGGTTGAAAGAAGGTGGAGGTTTCGTGCATTAAGAACACATGTTCTTCTGTGATCTTTCCCTGCGATGTCCCCGTCTCCATCAGCCCCTCATTGCAGTGAATAATTATTATATCTATGCATTGTATGGAGAGACATGATGTCACTCTTGTCCTTCAGTAGGCCCAAGAGAACCCGAGCTACACTGGTGCTGTTCTGCTATAATGTCTCTCGTCTACTGACCTATATACGTGAATGGGTATCCTCTCTTAGTTTGGTTAAACAGCGGTGATTTCCTCCTTCTTCTGCATCCCGACGGCATGCTGTTTCCAATCAGGCCGTCTGTGGTCAGCTCTGTGTCTGGGAGCAATCGAGCCAACTCTGCCAAACCGGTGATGTCATTACCCTTGAAGATTTTTTTTCCCCTGCTCCCAGTTGCTTTGCCTTTGTGCTGGTAAAGCAGAGACAGCCTACACTAAAAACAAGAAGTAAAGTGCACGCTTAGGCCACCTGAGAAAAAGATATTTTAAGCTCTATATCTGGGCATGTAAGCATTTAAATGCTCAGAAAAACACACATCCATACAAATCCATATTCTACACTTTCTTGTTTTTCCACTGAAGTTCATAGAATTCATTCAAACATGACCATTTTCCAGCCTCTCTTTATCCCTTAGAATTAAACAGGCTGATTCTGTCACTGCTCTGTTAAGACCCATATATGGAAATGAGCTCTGTTCTGATTGGATGCCCTGCCTTCAAAAAGCAATCCGGGCTTAAATGTCTAGCAAACTGTGAAGACTGAAATCCTCAGTGACGTCAGAAAAAATAAACTTCTACCGCTCACTTCAAATTCCGGCATCCTTCGGAAGTCTACATAATGATATGTTTCCTTACCGACAGCCAGGAACAGCACAACATTTAATCATTTTCCCCAAATGAGGAATCAACTGACAGGATTAAAACTTGCTCGGTAGGTTTGACATTGCGAGACATGGAAATGATTCAAGTTTCTTAGCCACACATGCGACGTAAGCTAGGACGGACCTTTTTGCTGTACCTGAGTGACCCAACAGCTGCAATTGTGGACATTCAGTGAGCAGTGATGCCTTCCATGAATCATCCTGTTAGTGACAGCACCACTGGCAGACAGCTGCATGACGTAGGACTACATGTACGCAGACAGTTACGACGACAGCCTTAACACCACATCAACGTCACCAAAGACTGCAACGGTGTCGAGCCAGACTGTCATGGAGTGACTCAGAATGGCAGCGGGTCATCTTCAGTGATGAGTCCCATTATTTGTCTTGGTGGACACAACCAACAAATCTGTGTGTGGAGGCACCGTGGTCAGCACCAAGATAAAGTTTGTTGTCACACATCACACATCAAGAAGTTCTGGTGTCACTCCACCTCCACCCCTAGCGCAAAATCTGCAGTAACTGGGTGAGATGGGATGAATTATCACAGGGCACCATTAGGAACCTTTACAACTCCATGCTGAGAAGTCTGGCATGTTGGGTTAGCAAACATGGTGGCCTGACCACCATGAGACGCTACCTTTGTATGTGTAGTTCAATAAATATTGCCCATATCAGTCTAAATTTATCATCATTTATTGTTCCTGGTAATCTTTATCTTCCTTCCCAATAGCATTCTGAATCCGACACTTCCTTCTGGGTTATGATATTCTTTTGATGAGGAGTGTAATTAAATAGTTGAAATGCAAACAAAGTCTTTCAAAGTGGTTTGGTATGAAAGGCTCAGTTCTAGAGCAACTTACAGAGTCAGGATTGTTCACAGTGGTAGTTGATGGGAACCAGACGTCTGAAGAGATGTCCATGAAAGCTCAGTCACAGAAAGTTTTTACATGAAATTGTTATGAATACGCTGCCTGATGTCTGACACGCTGTTTATACTGGAAAGTTTTGTGTTAAATTTTAATCAGTTTATTTTAATCCATTCATGTTGGAGGGGTACATGCAGGGCACTGTGTAGAAAAGAAAGAAATAAAAGAAATAAAAAAGTAGAAAAGAAAGAAATTTTTTTTTTCCCACTTTTTTTTGTTTTACCATTATCAACATTAATTATAAAGCCTCAGAAGACTTCACTGGTGACTTCAGAAGATTTCACTGGTTGGTTTGAATAGTGAATAAACTGAGTAAAATGTTTGTGTTGTGGACATTCTGTCCCCTGGTTGGAAAGTTTCTCTCCAAGGAACATTCTCACACCAAACCACTGTGAATGACTTTTTCCAGTGGGATCAGGCCAATGTCTGATATTGGATTGGAGCAATCTCTAAGAGGAACCAACACTTTGCTCTTCTAGCATCTGACAAGAAACTTCTGTTTCTCTTTACCCCATTAACAATACAATAATTTAGATGTATTCAAAATGGCACACTACTATACTGCACACTGCATACTATAGCACTGCATACTGTATACTGCCCCCTGTGTGTAGTATAGCAGTATAGTAACACGTTATGACATACAATGTAGTATACTAATATAGTCACATGACCAGTTACCTCACATTTACCTCAGAGCTGTTATTACTGCATACATTAGAGCTATCTGCTGCTAACGCTGCTCAGTTCACTTGAAATACGTTTAGCCTAGCTGTTAGCTACCCTCGGCTATTTCACTCTAAAACTGATCCTCTAAAGAGAGTTCATCTTTTATTCATCTTCAGACCTGTATAGTTAAACTTTCTAAGGTTCATTCTGGTGAACACATACCCCACTACAATCACTACACCCACGTTCAGGCTGAAGCAGGCTGAGAGCTGGTGACACTGTGGTGCATGATGGGATGCAGTACACCATGAAGGTAGCTCCCCCTGTATACTAGAACCTCTGACTGGAGTAGAACACCATCTGACGAATATTGTAACATTGAGAGTGGAGCTAGCCTGAAAGTGGTGCAGTTTCGGTTGCTCTTTATCGCCACTTAATTTTAAAAATATTGTTGGCAAAATAAAAGTTGATGATCACAAATATTTTTACTAATACTGCGGGTCTCCACTATCTGGCTAATATTATCGGCCAATCAGTACATCCAGGTTCAGGCCCTAGTGTTAATGTTTCTTTTTGCAAGCTTAAACATGATAATCTGATCAAATTGTTTTTGTGGCAGTTCTTTATGTTGTCACTGTCTAAAGAAAAACCTCTCCAAACGGCAACTTTACAGGAGAGGGCAAAAACCTGATTTAATTTTAATATAAGTCAATGGAACCAGACTTTTCCCAAGCAATTCTGGGCCATTTCTGTTGGTCCATTCATCTTGAAATGGTAGTTCATGTGATCAAATGATGCATAAAAATAAATATCAACCAAAATGGAGATACATGTTTTCTTTGGACGGTGACAATATGTATGATGTACAGCGTGTGGACGTGTAGTGGCTGTTTTTCTGCTTTCTTCTCTGTCCTCCCACGTTTTAGGAAAAAAACACTGTATTTTTTTTTCTTTATTTTCCTTTTTCTTCCTTGCATGGACATGTTCCAGATCTTAGTCATTACAGACGCAGGTGACGGTCGCCTAGTCGAGTGTGCACAAACATCTGAGTAACAGGCACAGCATGCGGCCCAGCAAATGAATCCAAATGGACACGACCACTGCAAACACAGCAACTGGCAGCATCAACTTGTTTATTCTTCCTCTGCCACTGGTGCCCAAAACTGGGTTTAATGAGAAGATCTCCAGCTTGGCCTTTTTGTAGGAGAGGGGGTGGTGGTTAATGAAATTCAGAGTATAACATAACAGAACTGGATATGAAAAACAAGAGTGGGCCGCATCCTTTGACTCAGCGGTGGGCTGTACACTCCGAGCACAGGACCATCAAGTCGATGCAGCAAAACAGTCTTTTGCTAGCGTGACTGACTAGCCAGACAGCTCAGAGCACTAGGGGCTGATTTCCACTCCTCCATATGAACCCGTCCTGGGTCTCTACAGTTAATCACTACTGAGAGCGAATGTTCCGTTTTGGAGGATGACTGAGAAGCCAAGGGAAAATACTATAGGTGTTAATCTGCGTGCTCTTTTGGATCTCTTCTTCACCAAAACCAGGAAGTGCGCAGAAGAAAATCATTGCTAACCCCTCACACCCCTGACCCTTATTCCTCTGATTATTCATCTTGCCAAAAACTACATGAACATTTAAAGGAATAGTTCATTGTTCTTCCTCAACTTCCACAGTTCCCTGAAACAGAAAGCTCATTGGCTTATGACTCTTTCACTGTACAAGCTCTTAAGCAGTTGCTGAACTTCAGCACGGACAGCACGGTGGTGCTGCTGCCTCACAGCAAGAAGGGCCTGGGTTTGATTCCTGGCTGGGGTGTCCGGGGTTCTTTCTGTGTGAAGTTTGCATGTTCTCCCAGCGTCTGTGTGGGTTTCCTCCCACAGTCCAAAGACATGCATTCAGGTGAATTGGAGATGCTTAAGGTGTGAGTAGATGTGTATGTCTAAGGGAATGTGTTTCCTGCCCTCTGCCCATTGAGTGCTGAGATAGGCTCCAGCACCCCCGTGACCCAGTAGGATTAAGTGGTTTAGAAGATGACTGGTTGAGTACATTACATTACTCCAGTAATAAACATCTATGTTAAACACATTCTTCTGCTGAAAGGTATTTCAATCTGTGTAATCCAGGTATGTAGCACTATGCAATTCAGTTTGACAAAGATGGGAATACTTTTTATGTACTAGTGTTCGGCTGTGATTTGGTCATCACAGGTTATTGTAGATCATCACATGTACAATGTTACTCGTGATAACATATGACCTTAGTCTTGCATAAAACAGTTCTGCAAAATACAAGAAAAAGTCAGGCAAAGAAGACCTGAATATTGTATTAAATGTGCTTTAATATTTGCAATTACATCTGCAAAAAATAAGTAGACCCCTTCTGCATTACAGCAATATAACTGCAAACTCAGACTGAGCTCAATGTTTTGAATATTTACCAGAATAACCTAAACACTGTTCTGTTCCACAATGTTCCACAGTCTGTAAAGCAAAACTCAGCCCATACTATTTGCCATATGTTTCCGGTTAGTTCCAGTTTGTTCAGTTCTTCTGCTGATACAGCTGCTGACCGAAGAGCTTAGAGGCAACAATGGGTTTAGCATTTGGTGCAGGTCGGTGATTATATTCTTCTTTAAAGTTTAGACTGCAGGTCAGATATTGCCTTCTAGAAGTTATATAATGTGGCCATTTCCTGTTTTATAGGTGCTAAAGTAGAAAATTAGAGGTCAGCTGAAGTGTAAAGAAGTTTATGCTTTGCAACCAGCCAAATCAGTTGAATAATACAGTTATAGGACTGACCAGCATTATGTCACAACAGCAGAGAACTTAGTTCAGGGTGGATAACACAGGTAGTGTTCTGGTACCACAGATTATTTAAATAGATTCACCTTTACTGTTCTCATCCACAGCGGAAGCAAGCAACAAGTACATCACTCCACACTTGTAGATTGCTTTTGGTGGAATAAAGGTAAGCATTTTTTCAGCACATTTTCAGACGGCGTGCATATTTCAGTCCGCTGGCTTGATCAGGTTAGCACCCCACTGACTGTTTGCCACTGTTGGTCCACCCTCTGACCATCCAGATTGCTGTCCTATGCACAAGAGCTAACTCAAAATGCAGTTTTATACTGGAAAGTAATTCAAACAACAATAACAATATTACAAACAACTGAGAGACCAGAAATAAGGACAAGGGCTGATATAAAATGGATTAGTTGAAAATGTTGCTGACACTAAAAATTACTGACTAAACAAATGTATAAAGGATAACGAATGTAAGACAGGAGAAAAAATAAGTAAAATGAACTGTGAGTGGAAAACAAGTAATAAAAAGTGGCATTTTGTCTAAGACTCTGCCTAACCACTGGCTGGGCGCCCGCAAAGCGCTCTTGGTATCAGGCTTATAGTGTCTGAGGTTTTGATGAACAGAATTATGCAACTTTATACAGTAGAAAGGAGTCTAATAGGTGGTCTAATTGTTTTTGTATGCTAAAGGTGTCTATGCTAAGCTAATATACTAAATATATTATATAATATATTAAATTGACTACTTGCTTTGTTATTATTGCCCCAAACAAATAAACAAATAATACATTTTGCACTAGCCACACGTTTCACAGTGGTAGAGTTGAATTGAAAACCAGAACTGATCTGACTGAACTTGCCGTTCTAGTACTACGCACAAATGTTTACATTTACATAGAGCCATGTGTAGAACTGAAGTTAATATTTTTCTCTGTCAAATGAGTTTTAGCTACTAGCGATTTTTTAACTAGCTTATCTCACCTTATGACAAAGTAATAACTTCAAAAATAGTCATCATCACACCAAACTACACACTGTAGATAGATGGTTCTTTAGCTATGCCAGTGGTTCTTTTTACCATGAGTTGGGAGACTTCTCTGGTGGAAGGTGGGAATGTAATTGCAAGCAATGTATAGAACAACATTTTGTCAGTCGTTTTTCGGACCACCATGAGCGGAAGAATCTGAATCTAAGTACATTAAAAGAGAATCGAAAGAGAACTTTTGGATGTGAGATCTAAATATTAAGCTTGACTTTCCTTTTGACCGAAAACACCCCTGCAAAATTTGAGACCCATTTAAATGATTATTCCATTTATGTTGTTTATTTTTTCTTCCTAGCTCAGTAATGCTACTTCTTTCAGTTTTACCAAGAACAGTTGTAGGTAGTGCTGCTTTAGAACAACATTATGTAACACTTTTACCTTAAAATGACACCTTAAAATTCATTTTGATGGTACGGGAAAATGGCATCTCTGTCATTGCCACTTCAGGCCTGATCCACTTGCTATAGTGCCATGTAACTTTGGAAGAGTGGCACGGGACCTATTGTGAGAACTACGTAACGCTTTACAGCATTACACCACACATTATAGATCTTCAGGTGGCTATAAGAAGCTAGTCTGGTTTTTCCAGTGTGGACATTATGGCAGAGGCTGAAGAAGGCATTTTCAGAGGAAGTAAGGAAGAGAAAAAAAGAGCAGCAAGAGACCAGAGTGAACCTCTGACTAGCTTTTACCAGCTGGCGAGCGCTAAATGATATAAAAGGATGCAAGGATACAAGTCTCACAGCTAAAATCTGACAGCAGAGTGTACATTTACAATAGACTGCAATGTAGAATGTAACCTTATCTTTGTCTTCCCTGCCTTACGAAGTTGTGTAACTTACTACAGTCCCATTTCAGGCCAGCATGCAAAGAAATATATTAATGTCATGCCAAAAAGTTTGGTCAATCTGTTACTTATCTCACACTAAATAAGCCTTGAAAGTTAGCAACCTCCTGTAATAAAATCCTGTAATATTACTTTATATATATTACTGTTGTCTATATGGTCCTTTCTTCTCTCCCCTTCGCCTGCACACGTGTCACGCAGACATATGGACTCTACAGATTAGGCTTGCATTTTTGGTTAAATACACATACAAACAACAGAGACAGCCAAAATCATGAGTATAATCTGTAGTGTCCATTTGCCTGGCTGATACGTGTGCATGCAAAGTGAGAGTTACATTCTGTATCCTTCAGCTCCTCATCAAATGCACGTGTATAGCTGTCCATGAAGGGGGATTTGTATTTACGACACTGGTGCAAAACTCTAGGGGAACCCAATAGTAAAAAATACCAATTCCTGCATAATGCTGCTTTAATACACACAAAACTGTTGTCTGTGGTACTGCCACTCTTATATTCCATTCTCAATATGTTACCTGTGACCTGTACACTGAATACCGCACACATTCATAAACAATAGACAGGCAGGCTGGGTGCCTGTCCATTTGTGTACCAATGTGTATGTATGAACGAATAAAATAATGTGTGCTCTGTAGATGCAAAATGAGCTGAAGCAAAATTCCATGTCTAGGCCAGTGAAGCTTGATGCAGGTGTGTCTGCCCAAATGGACAGAGGAAGCGATGCTCAACTAATTGGCCAGGGTCTCCCAGTCACTTTGCTGGATGCCCATTAAATACTGCTACTAAACATTTACCCAGTCATTATTCCTGCAGCGCTCCTCTTCCAAATTAGCATAATTAACAAGAGTGCTTATTAAAAGAGTAACCCGATAGCCTCGCACTGCTCTCTCGTACAGTATCTTATTGTTCCAGAATTACTGGCCTTGCAAATTCCCAGCCCCCTGATTAGCTTCAGACCCGGCCTTACCTGAGAGTAAATTACGTTCATTAAAATCTCGTCCTTGGCGCTTTCGAAGGAACCCATTTATTAGGTCGAGCGAAGGGTTGCAAGAGTCTCCAGCTCTTGAAATCTGTAAAAAAGAGTATCACAGAATCCCATGCCTTCCCACCGTGTCGTATTAAAAGATCATATACATCTTGAATTACCATCTGAATCCATAAATTATAGCCTGAAATTCTGATAAATGATAGGGCAAGAGTCAGGAGGGTAATCTGAGCTTTGAAAGTCAATCTTCTCACCATGTAGCTGCCAGAAACCACTCAAGACGAGGTTTACAACTTCCAAGTGTAAAACTATTTATTGCCGACTGAAAGGAGAATCTTGAGATCATGGGCTTTGGGGAGAAAAAAAAATGTCTTGATGAACTGAAGTGTTCATGCTGAACAAATGGAACCACTCAGGGCTCTGGGAAGTGAGGTGTCTATAAAGGAGTGAATAAGGTGCACCTGGAGTCCAGAACTCAACTGGTGCCACAATAAATAAAGAATGGCTTCTGGCTTCTCTCTCCCTCTCTCGCACTCTCTCTTTCTCACTTCCCTTTAAAACCCAAAAATAATTCAACTGAGCTCCATTCGCAGCCCTGTCTCGTCCTTGACTACTTTGGCCTTGCTCATATATACAGTAATAGCTCAAATAACCTTTTCTCCGCAGCTTTTCTAGGAGCTGAAGGAATCTTAAAGAGCCAAACTGGGCCTCAGAAACACAAACCTAAGCACAGATGACTTATTACATAGCACTGGCCTTGAACATACAATGTCTAGCATTGGTGCACAGCTTGGTAGACTTGATAAACCTTAACTAACGTAAGTTTGGAGCATTATGGTTTTGCCAATCAAATGAAAGAAGGCATTCTACACAGCTACAATACTTTACTTGATATTTCAAGGTATATATGTAATCAAGATGAGAAATACAGGGGATCCTGGGGGTCTGGGACCCCCTAATTGACTTCTTGAACCCCCTGAATATCACAAAAAAACACATATTCTGGGATGGGATGTTTTGCTGCCCAATAGACGCTCAAATACACATTCGAGAAAAGTTCATTGTTTAGCTGCTTCACCCACAAAACGATGGGCTTCTGTCTTTGACGTCCTTATCCAACCCAATGGCATTGTAGCAAACTGGTTCATGAAGTTGGGCCTTCATAGCATTACATCTGTAACTAGCCCCAGGACACCTCTGAAAAACTTTACAGTGCCACAGCACATCTGATAACTTTCTCAACAGTCTGTTGGAAAAACTGATTTGTTACCCATTTCCCAAAGCGCAAGAGGAGCTCTGTAAACTCTCAGGCAGCATGGAAGTAGGTGTGGAAGATTGCATTACGAAACAAGAAATTGAATTGTTGAACCAAACATTGTGCTGTTACTGAAGCTAGTATCAGTACCTGACACCAGTTATGCCCCGCAGCATGGGTGGACAGTCCACTGTTCTGGCACCAGCAGCTTCGCTTTATTTGTGCATTTTCTTCCCTTTTGATTATTACCTTTTTCCAGTAAGGAGCTTCTCGATGGCTACACATCCTTTCACAGCCATTGACAGGCACTGAGTTGTCTTCTCACAGTGGAAGGATGGACAGAAACACCTGTGGATGTTTTCAGATCTGAAACAAGAGTAGAGCATGATTTTCTCCTCTCTCTCAAAGATGAAAGTTTTTATTTATTAACAACAAACAGCTGAAAACTGCTGCTGTTTACAGTTCATGATGGCGAAAAAATGGTCCAAAAAATATGGAATCAAATCTTCAAATAAAGCATTGCCGGTATGAACAGAAACATACATGCTCGGTTAACTACACGAAGTTCTGATAATATGACTACTGTATATTAGGCGTGAATCAGCCGTGCATGTCCTGCACCTTTTTTTGCGGTGTTCTCAGAGTGGACATCTCCCTCCGCAAATGGATTACTCCCTGAGAATTTGAGGGCACCGATTAGTTTTATCCATTACGGTACATTTGTGTATCCCACCATAATTGCTCTCACAGCAGGCAGTGGAAACATTGAGTTCTGCTCTGGGTTTGTGTTACAGGCCTGGATGGTCTTCCATTTACATTAATGGCACCCATTTTCCTCCGTAAAAGCCTTGCCCGTCCATTTCGTACATCAGAGCCACATCCACTAGCCTGTAATTCCAAAATGCTGGGCGCGGGACTCCTCTCTGTCTTCTCAAGTCGTGCTGACAACACCTCACATTTCTTTTTTTTACCTGTCCGTGTAGAAGAAAAGCTCTGATGGATGTCTGGCAGGCATGTTGTGGCCCTTCTTTCATGCCGCTGCTGAATAGTGTCTGTGCCAGCTACCCTGAGACCAGTTTTGCTAATATATTGGTCAAAGGAGTGATTGCGGAAAGCGGTCAGGCCGATGTTTAGAAAACTTCACAACTACGCAACCGTTAGCTGGCAGCTAAGGCGTAATTTAAAGCAGAAAGGATCTCCCAGGTAGCACAATTTGACTGAATCCATGTTAAATCACTGTTACAATGTCAACTTAATTGAAACAACATTTCTTAATCACTTTTCCACCCCAAGTTAGTACTGAAACAACAACTCAGCATATACACCAAGTTCAGTCATTTTTCAACCCTTAGGAAATCAGCACAGTCCTGCTTTATTTACATCAGGGGTGGCGAGCCCCAGTTCTGGAGGGCCTTTTACAGTTTGGTGGTTTTCCTACTCAAACACACCTGATTCAACTCAGCTGCTGATTGCCAGGTATGGAGGGGATCAGGAAAATCACCAAATTGTCCTGGGCAGTGGCCCTCCAGGGCCGCAGTTCACCACCCCTCCTCTACAGCAAGGATCATTTCTAAAAAAGCCAACTGGCCTTAAAGAAATAACAAAACTCTCAGTTAGTTTCTTTATTAAGATTTATTGCATAATAATAATAATAATAATAATAATAATAATAATAATAATACTTTTTCAATAGTACACAATTTGTCACACACTGAAATTAGTCAGCAATTCATAAATTATCCCCTCTTCAGATGTTCTTAAAAATAAGTGAGAAATCACTCTGTTTTAACCAGATGTACAAGAGTAGGTTTACATGCACCTAATAATCTAATAACTGCAGAAAATAACATTTTGTCAGTAATTCGTTAATGCACTTGAGTAATCAGATAACAGGGAAACACTGGGTCTACAGAGTCAGGCAATAATCAGATTTCTGCTTTGCAACAAGCCAAAAAACCCAAAGAGTGAGACATGACATACACCATGAAAACTCAAACTTCATGATGCAATTGTTTAAAACAACAAGTTACTTTACCCTGAAATAGGAACATGCATCATCTAAAGAGAATGAGGATTTTTAACATTATATTTAAGCTTTGTCAAGCATGTAGTTGGTTTTAACGTCACTCCAAATGTGTTTTGTTGCATCTCTCTTTTGCTGTGTTAAGTGCAGCTTCCTTAATTCAGTTTTCATGCTCTGCTTTTATCTATGCGCAAGGCTGAGAAATCAGAAAGAAATCACAACAAGGGTTCACATGTGCCGAGAAATCCTGAGCCTCCCAACTCTCTTTATCAGATTTCACCAACAATTTCTAGGCCTTAATTTTTCATTTGTTTGGCAAAAGCAAGTGTTGCTGGATTTGATAGCATGTGAAAATGCAGTGTGATGACTGAATTTCTTGTTTATTTGAAAATATTTTGTGTGAGCAATGCTGTACCACATGTGTATGATAATAAATGCAATGTATAGTGCAAAACACAGAAGTCAGTACCACTCACTTTCTTAAAAGTACATACAACGTGTGTTTACAAATACATGCCCAGCCCAACAGATGCAGCTTCAAGCACAAGGCATAGATAACTAAGTGTCCATTTTACAGCTAATAAGTAGTCAAACTAGTTCTAAGTTTTTACACTGCTGTTGTTAGATATTATTAGTGAGGTGTGATATTTAATTGTGTGCTTGTCTTGAATATTTTGGCAGAACTATTGTAGGTTGCTAGTTACAATAGGGCCCAATGTGATATATAAATCCCTGGCATTGATAACTGTTTGTTGTGGTATCCCAAATAATTGCTATGGTGTCCCAAGTGATGGATCCAATTAATTTCAATGGGAATCAAAATTTTCCATTTATTAAAAACTGTAGATCCGATCAAAAACCACATCATCTCCACACCATTCCTGGTCAGAACAAACATTCCATATGAGAGAGTTTACGTGAGCATGCCAGTTACATGGTCTCACATTCTACTATAAATCAATGTATATTTATTGTGCTCAGCATTATTGGCTGGTAAGTGTCATTAATAATTTAATGCAGCACAGTGTTAAAATTTCAACATCATCCAAAATGATGATTCTAATAGGAAATCGACGCTGGATCGATGCCACTCTGGATATAATATTAACTATAGTGTTCTGCTGCTTGTTTTCTGATGCCTTGCATACAGACCTGCACTGAGATAAATGATTAAGGTTCATACATTCGCCACTCTGAATGCCAAACATAGCATTCATGTGAGTTTCATTTTATTTTTAGGTGAAACGTTGCATTTGTGAAGGCTGGTTTATTTTTTCCATATCCATATTTCTTTCTTTTGTAGTTTTCCAACAATAAATTACAATGGTGATTATTGGGGTCCAAGCTCTATACACCTTCTAGAACCCATGGAGCACAAATGGCAGGATGCTTGCTAAATTTGTTACTTGTTTAACCTTGTTCTAGTAAGCAACTAAAAATAACACAAAAAATCATAATACCCAGATAACCATATACATATTACATATGGACTATATTTGCATAGATGTTTTACTCAGTTGAACTAAATAATTTCATAACAGTTGCAACACTGTTCTTCTAGCTTCTTCATCTTTTTCACTGCTCATTTGTGTCTGAAAATGATGTCATTAGTTGTAAAAATGAAGGTTTGCAAATGCTTCTTTAATTAGATGTAGGGGCTAGGAAAACTTTAAATTGGGATAGAACCTTTACTTTTAAACTACAAAAGGTTTCACACGTTCACTCAGTTGTGAAAGTGATTCTGTAAAGAAATGTCAGTTGAAAGGTCCTTGAAGAACTAGTAGTGGCTTTAAGACAGATTTGGGTAGAACGGTAGAAAACGATGTAGCAGTGTTCTCTGTTCTCTGTTTAGACCACATACACTCCATTGAATGTACAGAGCACTGTGGTAATATAGAGATGGCAATTAGGCCGAGTGTGTGTGTGTGTCATTTAGTCACCTAGTGGTCATTTTACTGAGGTCTCATTTTAGAACTAGCTTATTAACTCTTTTATTGTCATACAAAGTGCTTTTATTAAGGCATTTTATTACTGAACTTACATTTTGCTACTGTCCTGTTTCAGTCCTGGCTCACTAACTCTTTTATAATAACTAAAAATAAAGACTTTTCTGTTTAGGTTTAATGTCAATTGTGCTGTTGTTCTGCTTTAGTAACTCTTTTATAATTACAGAAAAAATATGGATTTTTATTCCTTCCATTTTTGGAATGTTCATTTTACTGCCAGCACATTTTTACAATGTCTTGTTAAAGTGGAAATCAGCCACTTATTTCCCAGAATTACTGTGTAATTAAATCCCTGAGATATAAACAAAGTCATTCAGAGTGGTTTGATGTGAAGTGGTGTGTTATAGAGAAACTTACCAACTCACGTTCTTTACACTGATGGCTATAGGGACTAAGGGTTGCAATATCCACAATACAACAATACCTATTTAATTTCATATCCGAAATGAGCACTGAAATCTTCTGAGCTTTTATATGTAATGTGTTAATGTGTTCTAGGCCAAAACTTTAGTTCAAAACTCCTGCAGAACAGTGTATTAAAACAAAAAAACACTCTTTTTAAATGCTGGAAGTCATGAAACATTCTTTCTGTGTTTCATGTGTCCCGCAGTGAAAGAAAAGCTCTCCAAAATAAACAGAATACACAATGACACACTCCTTTCCCTCTAAAGGCAGAATGTTTGAGGTAAATCTCCTTTGCACTGGCACTTGTCCTCTCGGACGGCGGCTGAGGCTGTCTAATCTAATGCCACGTCCACTCCCGCTCAGTCTCCGCCTATATGAGGAAGCCTAATAAAATTGGTGAGAGCCGCTGGAATCAGACACTAATTAGATTGGCCTGTTCATAACACACACACCATGCCGACAGTTCCCGAACCTCCACTGTGAAGAAACAGGACGCGTTAACTCATAAGTGACCGCTACTGGGTGGCTGTTACAGTCCATTTAGCCCTGAAGGTGAAGCTAAACAGGGATTAGCTTTAAAAATTAAATTAGCATTTAAAATGACTTTTGAACGTATCTCATATTCATGTCTGCTATCTCCGTATCTGATCAAGTTTTTCTTCAGTTTTTAAACACATGAATAACACATGAAATATTTAGCTGCTGCCTGCATTCATAAATATATATGGATGTTGAGAGTGGATATGTGATTGCAAAGTCAAGTTCTACATTCCATGTTGCTTTTAATGTCATTTTAAAAATAACTATGGTTAATTAATCTTCATCACACCTCATAAAAACGACTCTTCCTTAAATAACAGGCTTAGTCAGTTATTACTCTTAAAAGTGAAATTATAATAATTTTCTAAATTGTTTAATTATATAATAGTTACAATGTAAGCAAAGTCATTTAAAGTGATTTGGCATGCAATGTTCCACTCTGGAGAAAGACGTCCAATGTCTTGCAGTGTTATGTAATGCCAGTTCAGTTTGACATTTTGACGAGTAAATAAAATGGCTATATTTGGGATGCACACATGGCAACCCCTTGTTCTTAAGACCACCACAATAAAAATGTACCAATCTTCAATTTACCAATTCATATCAGAATACTTAGAATATTTGTGTTTTCTAAATCTTGTCATCTTATATATTTTCTTGTTATTTCAATGATTGAATTATATGATATGGGTGGAATATCTTCCTAAGACTTGCTATTCTTAAATTACTAGGTAAGAGCTACAAAACTAATGTATCTTCAGTCGAAGTTCAGTTCACGGGTGGATGCTTTAACATCCTACTGTAGAATTTCTTGATACAATCGAGAGTTCTTAATTCCATCAAATGATGGCAAGCTGCATCGGTCCAATAGCAGCAAAACAGCCCCAAACAGCGATACTGCCACCACCATGTTTCAAGGTTGGGATGAAGTTCTTATGCTGGAATACAGTGGTTGGTTTTGTAAAACATAAAATCTCTCATTTAAACCATAAAGATTATTTCAGTAATCGTCTAGTCCATCCAAAAGGTCTTTAGGAAACTTTAGTTCTTCTTGTGGAGTAGTGACTTTCCCGTGCTGTCATACCATACATACTAATTGTGTTCAGTGTTTGTCTGATTGTGTGCTCAGTGTAAGAGAGGCCTGCAGACCTCTTGGATGTTACCTTGGGTTTTTTGTGCTTCCACAGACTGTTCTATGCCTTAATATAGGAGTCATTTTTGTTGGAGCTCACTCAATGGTGAATCCTGTATTCATAATGCAATACAAATGAATTAATGAGGTGTTATATAGCATACATAACACCTTATAATACTGGGAATAATTTTGTTTAACGTCTCTTAAGTAGTTAATGAATTGCATAGTGCAAGAGTATGCGGCTTTATAATGACACCTTATAATATTTGCCCATAAGAATACTGTAGACACTAATGCTGTAATTCACCATGTAATGCACTACTTGATAAGAGTTTTATGTCAGGCCATTACAGACTTTAAGTGTAGTATGTTTTTTTAATGTTTAACCAGTTTAATTTCAGTACATTATACTGCATTATAAGTGGTGTTAACAGGCTCTAAGTGAGGTGAGATCATCTGACTGGTAATACAGGACATACAATGTGATATGTGGCTGGGCCAAATTCATATGTTGCTCTGCTTGAATAAGTAGTACAACTTTCATATTCACAATGCTCTTATGAACATGTATTATAGTGCATTATGAAACCTGACACTGTAAAGTGCATACTCTTGTTTTATAAAGTGTTATGTATTATTAATTATTATACCCTATGGCACCTTATAAATGCATTCAGATATCATTATGAGGATACAGGATTCATAGGAAGTGTTACCAAATTGAATATCCTCCATCGGACTAACAGTGGACCATCACAATCCAAACTCATCTGAAATAGTTTGTCAACATCTTCCAAACTAATAAACTTTGGCAAATCGATTTTTGAGGTCCTGAGAAATTTTAGTTGACTGAGACATGGAATGCACTAACATGGGTGTGGTAAAGACCAGACTCAGACTGGTGGCTTTTAAAACAGGGTAGGGTCAGCCACAATCACGCCTGACTGCCATACCATCCCCCATACCAAACTGCTAAATCTAGAGGTTTAAATACTACACTTTTGCCAACAAAGACATTGAATGTTGCATCAAAATAAATAGATGAAAAAATACATATAATTATTTGTGTTATTTGTACTCTTAATCTGTTGTTTGTTAAATGGAGATCTGATTTTGGAACAATTCACAAATTAATAAAGGCTCAACAAACTTTGAAACATCAACTGTGAGGTTGGCTGCAGTACCGCTTGGCCTTAACAGGGGGGGCACATGGTAAAGCACACATTACAGCCTGCAGGGAAGCTACAAGTGGGCCTGAAGGCCCTGAATCATGCAGGAGAGCAAAACTGCTATTCATTTCATACACACATCTGCAAGCAGTAGACCCCTATGACCAAGAAACGGCAACGGCACTGGAAACGTTTCACCCATTGATTAAACTATTACAGTCCCATATTCACTCTTAAGCCTCTCTAAATGCTTTAATTATGTTAAATACAAGTCGAACAGATGGAATTGATTATGCAGGCTTTGGGCTGGTGACCCACTCACAAACTAAAAAGCATAAGTACACAGAGAGATTGTCCTTAAGCACTGTGTCGAACATAATGCCTACTGAGGAACTGCAGTTGCTGCCATTCGTTCTTAATCCGTTCACAAAGTCTTGCTTTGAGGCAGCCGTTTGTCTGCGGCGTGTGTATTTGAGTGTGTACATTAATTAAGTACATCTGTACAAGCACACATTTTACTAACTGCACCATATTTCTCTTTAATAGTGGTAATAATTTTCATGATTTAACTTGCCATATTATGGCTTCCAGTTCTAATCCATCCACTAGGCACACAGACTTTGTTCCAGAGGCTCGCACCATTATAAGGCTAAAAGGATATGAAAGTTATGATTCCAAGTTTGAGGAGCTGAACTTAAAGGCAGCTCCAGGTTTTCCACTACACTGGTGCCAATAGGTATTTAAAGTTTATATCAGGGGTCCATAAAGGGACTTCGTGACCTTCACACACTGCATTAGAGACAGACCCTCTTCTCTTCTCCGGGCACTTTAGAACACAGCTATGGTTTCTGTCTGTGACACTCAGCGTTACTAGGAACAAGAGGCTGCCGCTTTCTTTAGTTACAGCTGCATTTGAAAGGCTGTATGGAAAAGTTAATGCACAATAGGATAAGGGACACACACATGCACACACACACACACTTGTATTTATACAATGTCAGGATAGGTGGTTATGAGCTCACTGGACAAAAATTAGTCTTCTGTGTCTGAAACGTACCTAATAGTGTGTATTACCTCCACAAGCACAAATACCAGCTCCGATACAATTTAGCACGGACTGGACAAATTTCTGGATGTAGGCAACATTAATGTTCAGCCACTCTTACATCACAGGTGTAACAGATTTCGTGGATGCCTTCCTTGTAGACTGGGATTGTTGCCACTGCTGGTAGACCCGTATAACCTTACGCTTCCATACACCTGCAAATTCAGCTACTACTTTCACACTATGGTCTTTGGCACACCCAAATGCAGTCACTCCTTTTGGCCAATCAGTAACATCTGCTTTGAGACCCATTTTCCACACATGGAATGAGACATTCGCTGCACTGTACCACCTCTTCTCAGTCTATGAATCCCATCACTCACACCCCGCAGGTATTTATAGCCCCACCATTTTCATGCAACGACATCTGCAGGAGCCTGAAGTTACTACCACCTTAAACACACAAGGTGACTCATTTTTTGTCCTGTGAGCTTATACACAATGCTAGACTAAAGTCATTTATTCTTGTCAAAACAGCCATTAAGTACAAAGTGGTCATTTTTCAGGAAATACTTCTGAAGAGATGAACTGATAAAATAATTCATTTGTATAAAAAACAGGAAAGTTAAAGCAAAACAAACAAACAAAAAACAGGAGTGTTCAATGCGACTGTTCTGCACTGTGTGATGTAATGGTGCCATAGAATGCATTTATTCCACATTTTATATTGTTCTCTGGTGTCTGTTTAGAAGTATATGACTTGTGGAAATCTGTGAGTTTTAAATACCTTTTAAACCCTATGATTTGTTTTTGAGCTCATGAATAATTTGATGAGGTCTGCTCTGATTTGCTGGTTTACATCGAGACACCTTTGGTGTGTTATGTAGGTGTTTGTGCATGTAAAAATTCTGCAAAGTTCTAAAGTCCAAAGTACACGCCAGAAAGATACACTCTCTCTAAATACCTCAGAATTCCACCCCTTTTCTCTGTTACATGACCAATTTTGGGGACGTAAATATTAACCAATCATTAGTCAAGACGGTTACAGAGCAGTCTAGGATTTTGGAGTTGACCTGTTTTACTGCCTCTCTTGCACAAATGGCATTTGTATTTGATGAGGAACAACAGTGTTTGAGGTTCATGGCATGTCAGTCCTATGTACTGAACTCTCCTTATTGAACTATGACAATATACACTCATCATCAAAAGAATAGCTGCACCCAGAAGGAAGTGTAGGAAAGGAATGCTATTGGGAAGGAAGATAAAGGTTATCAGGAACAATAAATGATGAAGAATTTAGACAGATATGGGTAATATTTATTGAGCTACACATACAGAAGTAGTTTCTCTCAGTATCACTGCTCACTAAATGCCAGCAGATGTGGCTGTTGGGTCAGTCTGCTCATGTCAGACAATTTGTCGGCTCTCTCTCTCCGTGGTTTGTGTGGATCTCCCAGGTCCTTCATGTCGTTGGAGCGTGCCTTCTTCTATCCACAACAGCATGCTATCTGCACAACTGGTATGGCATGTGATACGTCCAGACCAATCCCGCTTCCCAGAGCCGTACCATGTGATCCCTCTCCAACTCTTCCAACTGCTCAAATTGCTTTTGAACTCTTCTCTTGAGGCATACTTTGAATGCAAAGGATGCTATCAACACAACAGCACAAGTCAGAACGGAAAGCACACACAACAGGACGACCTCATATAGTCAGTCAGGTACAGTGATAAGGCCTGTCCTTGCTTACATCACATGCGTAGCCGAGCGTGAACCTTGAATCATTTGCATGTCTCACAATGTCAAACCTACCCACCGACTTTCATTCCAAGCGGTACTGCAGCCAACCTATCATTACCTTTACTATAAAGCCCCTTGAAGAACCATCAGTGTAACGTTAAGGGTGGTACATATTTATCCTGACAATGTACAAAAACCAACACACTCACACACACACAGACAGCTCTGTGCTAACCTACACCGAGATAATCCCAAAATCCAAGCTCAATTTTTTTTAATGGAAAAGAAAAGCATGAAAGCTCTATGAGAAGTTTATAAAAGGGTTTGACTTTATGAAATGCAGGTGTTGTATTCAATATTGCGATGCTGTGTCATTTCTGATTGGAGGATTCAGAATCACAGGAGTGTAATGGTTATCTCATTTAGACTGGGACTCGGTTACACCAAGACTAAGCCTTCTCTCTTATCCCACATGAACCCAAAGCCTTTCCTCCTTCCTCTTGAACGATACAGCGCTCCAACGAAAACCTCTGTTCCTGCCCAGCTCGAGAACGATCCCGTTTGAAGCTTTATTAAAAAGGTATGCCTGCTCCCTCCAGGACTGTTTTACACGCCCCGTGGTCGCTGGCGTGTGCTAGCGATCGTTTGCTGGAAAGAAAAAACAGATGTGGCCTCTTCTCTCTCCTTTACCCACATCTCTCCTCAGGCCCATATACATTTCCAACTGACTGCTTTTCACAAAGTCACCCGTTATGATGACAGATATATTTCTCAAACATTGTCCGGCCCTGTCAGATGATTGCGGCGCTGTGTATGCGTGTGGTGGAGGGGGGTTGGAAATTAGCTTGAGCACAGTCCATTTGCAGCAGCGCTAACACGGCTTTTCAGGGCTTTTAATAATGACTTTCAGCAGAATGCTGAAATTTGAATGCTGACTGATCTAATGCTGCAGTGGCTGGATATAAACAAGAAGATGTCAACATGGCTTAGCTGGATTTGGGTTAATGTATTAGTCACACCGCCCCCTGCTGGCCAAGTCATGATATGGTGCCTGGAGCTGAGGAGCGTAGGCTTTAACCAAATTACAAGCCTTATTGTTCCCTTACAGTTATTTCCTTTTTCCCCCAGATGTGATATTTCTGTCTTGGTACATTCGTGTTTGTAGGTGACCTATATTTTGCCAGTAGTGTACACAGAACTCTGTCCTGACGTGGGAAACATGGGTGTAGTTTGGCTGAGATTTTCAAGATTGTTTAAGTGTATTTGCTGAAGTGAAAAAAATAGAACTTTAACATTAATGATATGTTTTATTTAGATATCTACATTATATTGTGGCATCTTTGAGAATTATTACTTGTATGTGAATGTGTTCTACAGCGCTTCTGTAAGGAAATGCTTGCTGTGTCCTGTATACATTAGGAAGTACTGAGTCGGGGCACGTCCCTACCGTGCACTTAATACTAATAGTAACTAGTTTTTCAGTATGTAGTACATAGTACAGTTACGAATGTCAGAGTTGAGTAAACTAAAAATCCACGATGTGCACTAGAACCAATCAAGAATGGTAATGATGGACACTACTGACCCACAATGCAATGGGAAATGGAAAGGAAAGAGCTTCTAAAAGCTGGAAAACATGGGGAAAATGGCAGGTGTTGGTGTGGCAGTGGCTGTGTTGGTGGCGGGACCAGAAATGGTGTATAAATGTGAGTTCAAACTGTTTCTGTTGAAACAGCCTTTAAAAAATTATTCTAGTGAATAATGTGTTTATTTGTTTGTGTTTTGTAAAAAAAACCCTCCTCCAGCGCAGCTTTGAGAGTCCAGCTTGGCATGACACAAACTTCATCACTTTCTGTTAATAATCGCTGTAGTTTGTTAGTATTGTGTATACTAGCCTGCTGAACTCAGTATTAGAGTGTAGTACATATGTGTAGCACACAATTAAGTCTAGACTCAGTCTAGCACCATGCCGTCAACTTTTACCTTCAGACATGTGCCACCAGAAGTAATCTGGTCAGGTACAAGTGGACCAGTGGAGAGTAGCTGTTCTCTTCTGTTCATTTCAGACTGACTTCAGTCCAATAATAAAGGCAAATCTGAGTCGATATAGATTAGATCACCTTGTGGCATTGTGCCCTTTGGTCAATTGATAAATTGGCCTGACCATCATTTTATAGTTTCAAAATAAACACTTATCCACGACAGCACATAAAATGATGCAATAGTCTGCGGCTCAAAAGACTTCACTATAATGTCTGCAGTAGAAGGTCCACAATAATGGAAAACATAGAGTGGTTTCATTGTATAATAATAATAATAATAATAATAATAATAATAATAATAATAAATAAAATATTTATATATAGTGTTATTATCACTGTAAACATTATAAATAATTTATACATACAATGAGTTGATTAATATAAATAATTAATTTAATTTATTTTAATAATTTAATATTGTTACTATTGTTAACATATTATTATTATTATTATTATTATTATTATTATTATTGTTATTATGATTATTATTATTATTATTATTATTATTATTAT
>CM067489.1:22950250-23148965 GCA_034552555.1 Semaprochilodus insignis | reverse complement strand
AGTATTCGTATTATTATTATTATTATTATTATTATTATTATTATTATTATTATTATTATTATTATTATGATTATTTAATTATTTATTTTATTTATTCCCTGGTTAGGAAGTAATAACCAAAGTTTGTTAAATAGTGAAAACATAGCTGTGCTGAAGGGTTGTGATTTGCATCATTTCATTGCCTGCAGTACTAACATGAATGTAGAAAAATTCATATATTAGCTCCTTTCTAACTTTACAAAGAAGTTAAATCTCTTATCTATATACTACTTATCTGCAGTAGGATGCTAGCATTACTGCTACTGAGTGCTTATTGGTTAGCATTACTGCTATTAAGTGCTGACTGGTTAGCATTACTGAAATTAAGTGTTGATTGGTTAGCATATCTTCAGCTGAGTGCTGATTCATTAGCAGTACTGCTACTGAGTGCTGATTGGTTGGCATCACTGCTGCTGAGAGGTGATTGGGATTATGGATACTGAATAATGACTGGTTTGCATTACAGCTGCTTCTGGTAGCTCACTAGTGTTTGGCAAACCCGGAAGACGTTATTCCCTGGCTGAGCTGCTTATCTTGCAAGCTGTTGGCCACTTGGGGCCATGTTGAGAAAACACAAGCAAGTGTCTCTTGTTCTCAATACCTTGGCTTTTTAAACCAATACCAACAAGCTGCCGTGTTTTCAAGTATTAAATCTCAGAATGTAGCTTGTGTGAGACACAATTGGTTACTGCACGAAATATGGATAATCCGATTGGTCGCTGCTCAGCTCTTTTGTGTAATGTGTTTATAGAATGAGAGAGGGCATTGGCCAGTTACGCCAGCTTTAAGTGTGTGTTCTGCTGGCTCTTGTAACATTATGGCCTAGTACATTATGAGACATTATAGAAAACACTCTAACACACAAAAAAGGCTATTGATGTAACCGTATATATTGTGTATATGCTGCTCAAAACACCCAACCTGAAACACCTTCCTGTGTCCCTGCCTGCATGCGTGCACATTTTTTTTTTTCAGTTAGATTTCTACTAGTTTAATCTTAAATAAATATTTGCATAAATTTCATATCATAACTTTCTGTGGGGGAGCTAAACACGTTGTCTGTCTCGTTCCCATTTCAGTTAAAACAGTAGATGTATATATAATACTGTATAGTGCAGGTAGTGAGAATAGCACCTCTGTGAAAGATTCTGACTCGGTAAGTTTCTCTAGAACAGAGCATTTTTACATTAAACCACTCTTAATGACTTTGTTTATATCTAAGTGATTGAATTCTGAAGACATTCTGAAAAAGTGGTGAAATTCACCTTTAACAATAATCTATCCCTTATACAGCGCTGACCTGTGGACTGACCGGCCTTTTCCTATTCAGCAGGTTACACTGCAGCTCAGGTGCTTGCCATCTTAAAGTAGGCCTCACTTTAGCCATGGGGGGGTGGTGGTCTGACAGTCGTTTACAAAACCATTGCCCCCCACCCACTCCTGTAACCTCAGAAGTGATGTAATTGGCCTCATAAAGCCTTCAGGAAGAGAGGGGGTGGCTGGGGAGAAATACGACCTGTGACTCAGACGTCTGCCCTTTGCCACTGCTGTAATGGAGAGATGAGGCTCTGCAAGCCGTGCACTGCCTCATTGATTGCACATGACCGTCAGAGTCCAGACAATTCTAATACAGTTATTTATCTACACGCCGTCTCCCTCAGCTGTTAGAGTGAGCTATGGGTCGAGACCTGTGTCATTGCAGTCTGTGTATATATATAGTGAGACTACAATTCAGCGTGATGGGTCCCAACATAATGTAGGCCTCTTGTCACATCTGTGCAGGCAGTGTTGCTGGCATTACAGTAAAATTCCACCAATTCTTCTAGTTTCTGCATAATTCAATTACAGGGATGTAAATAAAGTCATTCAGAGTGGTCTGGTGTGAAATGTGCCAACATAGAGAAACAGAACTGAGAGAAAAGAATCAGATTTGTTCATAGTGGTGGTGGTAGGAACCAGAAGTCTGAAGCGTTTCATGTCTGTAGAACACAGAAAGCTATAACATACAATGGCTCTGAATACGCTACCCGATGCCTAAGTCATTGTTTTACGATTGTTTTGAGATAAGGTTTTGGCCAAAAAGGTACATGCAGGCCCTTGTAAGGCAAAGCATCTAAATAGTCCCCTTCAGTTTTATTTGTCATATTTACCACTATTAGATAGATAGATATAGATATATAGATAGATAGATAGATAGATAGATAGACAGATAGATAGATTTCTACCATTATCAACATTATATATGAAATCTGATAAATAAAATGGCTACAGAGTCAGCAGCAAAAAAATCATAAAACCATGCACTGAAATTAAAGAAAAATGCAATATTTAAGTTGTGTGTGTGTTATGATGTGTTAGCTTATTTTAACTTAGAAGATCAACATGTAGTTTGCCCGAGGCTGTTCAAACCTTTGCGTAAGACTTTTGGCATTTGTGCTGTAGGTTTTGTGAACCTATCGCCACTGTAAATACATTAGAACTACTAGGTTACCCCACAAATACCCCATTTCACAGTAAACCACTATGAATGACTTTATTTACGTTTACAGTGGAGGTGGTGGAATATATATAATGTGTAAATATGTATATAATAAACATGCATACATACATGTATTAAGGAACGTTTTATAAATTTAATTTGGAGTTACACACACACACACACATCGATATATATACTTGTACAACACAGCCCCACTTCTTGTTTCATTATATAAAGCGCCCAATACGTACCATGAAAGTTTCTTGAAGTATTGTATTATTATATTTTTGTTATATTGCCCCGCTTTAATGCTGCATATCTACATACACACACCACACACACACCCACACACACACACATACTCTCACACACACACACTTGAATTATGTTTTTACAACCACTTACTTTGTGCAGTCTAAACTGAGGACTTTCACATTGCTGCCTTTATTACTTGTCTTTACTACTTTGCGTGAAGGTATACGGTTCTACAGTTAATCCTGGCTCCTACATGCCCATGCTGTTTGATTTGCCCAGTGTCCACATCTTGTGTTTTTTGTTCTGGTCCGACTCTCCTCTGCCTGGAGTATAGTCATTTCAGGAGCCTCTGCCACAAGTTGTCTCCTGCCCCTAAGCCCATGCATATATGCATAAAAGCAGCTGAAACTTTTATAAGTGTGCACCATTAATCTCTGTGCCATTTTTAAAAAGCGGGGAATTAAAGATTCATTTGTATTTTTCTTTCTCCCCCGCCCTCTCCTTGGCTAGCCCTGTCCACCAGCCGCCTACCCTGACAGTTAAATATTTATCAGTGCTGAATCACACATTAGAGCATCTATATGCGTCTGCTCTCTGACACAGTCAAAACACAAGCACTCCGCACACAGGAGCCAGCAGAGCAAGCAGGCCTGCTGTTTAAGGTGCTCTCCCTCTCCCACAGATAAATCCAGCTGAAGGTGAAGACGCAGGCCTAAAGTAGCCAATGTAGGATCTGTACATGGGCATCCTGAAAATAACCCAAACCTAATATAGTAGACTCATAAATCATGAATTAATATGATCTATAACAGTGGCATTTTTTTAAACATCAGAAGTGCCATGTATGAGAAGATCTGTAATACACAATAATGTAATTCTAATAAATATGATAAATAATATTATTACAACAAACATACTAGTTTGTTAGTGTGTTACATTTGAAACACATATTACAGGATTATAAAAAATAAAAATAAAAATGTAAATATTATAATACCCAGTACCTTTTACATTTAACAATTTTATTGACTTGTTTATTGATTGACTGATTTTATTGAACTTTATTTATACTATTACAGGTTTTAAAATTACTTAAATTAAATTACATTCATTTTGTCCATTTTTTTTTTTTTTTTTATATATTTATTAATTTATAATTTTAACGCATTTTAATGCACAACTAAAAGCAGTTTTATCAGTTTAGTAGTAGTTTTTGTTCCTACCATTTAAATACTAAAACTTTGCAAGTCTGTGTGCAAGGGCCCCGCCCCCGCCCCGCGCGCCGGATCCTCGGCCTGTGATTGGTCCGCTGCGCGGTCACTCAGCAGGCGGGAGACTCACAGAGAGCGCGAGCGGAGGGGGAGCAGACTCGAGTGGGAAAGAAAACGCTGTCGGTTTCCCTCAGAGTACGGAGCCGCGGAGCGGAAGGCGGCACACGAGATAAACTCACCGTAGCCTTCAGGAACGGCGCGGAAACACGCAGCCTCGGCTTGAACTCCGTGAGTGATGCGGTGTGCCCCCCCTCGGCCCTCCGTCGTGGTTTGGCAGCGAGCCGGTGCCCGTAAGACCGCAAAGCAGGAGGCAACTTTCCACGGACAACTTCTCAGCGAGCTCGCGGCGGAGGAGGATGGTGGTGCACACGGAGTACTCTCTCTGAGCTCCCCCGCGGACTGTTAGGCAGGACAGTAACGGCTCTTTTTTGCTTGTTCTGTGAGGATATTCCGTACGGACAGGACGCTGCCGGCTAAAACTACTTAGCTGCTCAGCGTGGCGCTGAGTTTGTGTTGGACCCGTTCACTTCACTTCACTCACTCACAGACAGACAGACATGTGGAGTACGGACGGCGTGATTCACAAGAGGGGTCTAGTTGTAGATCCCCGCACGCATGGCTGAACGAGAGTCAGCCTCTTCTTCTTCAGCTTTAGCCGGTTCTTCTCAAAGCTGAGGAAAGTTTTCGCCAGTGAGCGGCTGAAGAATGGATTTGACTGTGGGCTCACAGCGACCGACCCCTCGAGTCACTGAGAGATGTGTGTAACGGACGCCTTTGTCACCTGTTTTCTTTCACTGAATGGATTATAGCGGACATGGGAGCTCACTTACCTGAAGTTGTGGAGGTTTGAATGAATGTAAACTGCTGTAGCGTAGCGCTCTTTACTAGCTTCACCTGCTGTACAGACCGACTGCTTTGAGGGCGAATAATATGATGATTCCTGTTAAGACCTCTCTAAACTGTACACGATAGCACTCCTTCATAATAACCCGGACTGAACTGTTCATCTCTCTTTTTTCATTTAGAGAGTCGTTTCAGGAACTCATCCTCACACACAGAGAGAGAAGAGAGTGATTTTGGAGTGACACCGAGGCCAGCTCTCACAGTTGAACACAATGGACAAAAACTGCATTGCCTACCAAATGGAGTTGACACTTTTGATGGTTGCCCTCCTGTTTTGGGTCACTGTTTGGGCGGACGACAGCAAGATCATATCAGACAGATATGCTGTGTACTGGAACAGCACGAATCCCAGGTAAGCAGGGGGTTTCCTGGTTTCATGGGCCACTTACTCTAAAGTTTGTTCCCTGGACATCCGGGATTATGTTTTGACCGTCAAGCATGCAGTGAGTTCACCTACTGACATTTGGATTGATTGCTGTGCTGCATGATTCCAGACTGCCAGTAGGGTTATCTGCTGTCATGTATTTCCTTCATTTTATGATTATACTTAAGAGTCACAAATCATGGTTCACTTCTACAGGTGAGCAAGTTGGTTCAGGCTTGACTTGAGTTTCGGTAGCTCCATTCTGTTAAGTGCCGAGTTGAAATTTCAAGGTTTTAGCTAATAGGCCCATGTAATGCGATTACTGTTCATACAGTTTACACTTGGTACGCTCCTCTGACTCATATCTTCTGTTGTGATGATTTTTAGGCCTCATTTGTTGGTCATATTTTCCGGTTGCACTCATCTGTTGGGGCAGACATATGTTTGTAATTATATATCAAAGTGGTCTGATCTTTTCCCATTTTTTGAAGGTGGTTGATTAGCCATCCACAAATTTTGTTTTCACATTTCTCATACGAAGCAGTATTTTAGACTTCTACTTTTATGTCAGCATATGGTTCACATTTTCAGATGAAATGCTAAGGCAGTCCCAACCCCCTTCCCCACACCACGCTCCGAGACTTGGGCAAAGTTCCAGTCTGTCATTGGCAGACGGCAGAGCTTTGTCTGTATCTTGCAAAGCTTCATAGTTTTGAAAGCTTCATTAAACTTATTTATCACATTTTGATCCTGCATGTTCGAGCTCACTTTCTTTGGTTGCACTGTTTTGTCCAGTACGGTATGTACTGAACATCCACAAGGTTAATAGATCAATAGTTGCCTTAAGAGGATAGAGGAGCGCTGGACACAAGTTCATGCTGGACATTGCAATATTCAGAGGTTGCTGCGGTAGCAGTGTTCAGCAAAGTAGACTGCTTTGACCTTGAGGCTAGACATTTCTTTATTTGTAAAAGTTTGTTTGTTTATTTATTTATTTATAGACAGAGAGTTAAGGCAGAAGTGAATAGAGCTGCAAAGTATTTACTATTAGTATTACTAAGTATTAAAGTATTTATACACAAAGTACTTGTGTATCAGAGCCTAAATTGTGCTTGTCTTTTTTTGGCCCAGCTTTTGAAAAAGGAACAATTTGCAGACACCCTTTTATAACTTGTGCTTCATACTTTTGGATCAAATGCCAAACTTATTCAGCAGTTTTATAATAACTCATAATTCACATTCAGCATTTAACTGCCTACATTTATGAACATTTGGCCATAAACTGTACTGGGATAGAACCAAATGATCATTTACTGAGCAAAATACAGGCAAGGCCACAGAAGTTCCACGTTCTGAACAGTTTTTTCATCTTTGTGATCACCGCTTCTTGTTAAACTTCATGAAAACATAGGGAAGTGTGAGTTATTACCTCAGAGACCCCCATGCAACTTACTCTAAATCTATACTTCGGTGTAGTTTTCTCTGCTGAGTTTTCAGGTGAAACCCCATCTATAGCAGCCGAGGAGGAGTGCAGCTGTGTTGTATTTAGCGTAAGTTTCCAGTTCCGAGTGCATTCATTGGCACTGCCAGTTTTACTTACCAGTGAGTGGATCTGCGCTGAGTTCATTTATTACAAGTGTATTATGCAGAAGTCGGCTTTTGACCAGGCTGGGCAGACCTGAGGGCTTGGAACGTTTTGGAAATAGCTGAGCTGCTGTCTTAGATAATGGTTACTAATCAGCGATGCTGGCGTGCCCATTGTAAATTCACTTGGTGATTCGAGTCAGCATTCTAAAACCCTGTATTACTTTTGAGCGATTTGGTTACATCCTTAAGGAGAATTGGCTGATTACAGCAGCTCTGCGGCTTGCTGAGACCCGTGAGTTTACTAAGGAGTAAAGGGTAGAAAACGAGGCCCATACTTTCTTATATGAGTTACAGCTGCGAGTGCATACATAAGGCAAAGTGATACTGTACTTCCGTGCTACGACGTGGTTAAACAGTTTCTGAAAAGGTGGTGTGCTTTATTTCCAGATTTTTCTTTTAAACATTGGTTTTATTTACTTACTTTTTTATTTTATTATTATTGTTTTAATTAAGCTCACTTGTCTCTGCGAATGTCTGAGGATCTTTGATTCTGTTATGCAAAGTCTGGTAATGTATTTACTTAATGGTAAGAAGATTCCAGAAAGTAAATAGTCTATTGTAGAAAACTTCTTTTTCTGTATATACATATATATATAATATGACAGATTTTAAAACTTATTTTAGTTCCCTTAAAATGTGTTTCTGGTGAGTTTTAAACATTGTTAGCACTTTATGTTTCTCCTTTAAATTGCTTTCTTACTGTGTGCTTGTAAAATTTTATTGCATCAGATTGATAACACCCAGTTACGTTAGAGGCTAGCCAGTGCGCTTCAGGAATTTTCTACACGTCGTAAGCATTTTTTGGGTTATTTTAATTGCAGTTTCAAAGGTTTGAATAGGTGTTTATGGTCATTCTTTCTTTTTAAAACTCATTTCTATATCATAATATGTGTCTACTGTTCTATGAATTATTAAAAATAGAGACATATTTAAGGCAGGCTTGTAAAACGCAAAGTTGCGAAGTAGTTTTTGTTTATCATGTACACTGGTTCAGTTCTGCAGCGTTTGAGGTTATGATACTTAAAGTCAAGATTGGAGCCAGTAATGTTTGTTGTTATCTGATTACTTTTTTGACTTATGCTAGGTTTATTTGGAGTACATTGGAGCAGGGAATTGGTGATTTGTGCTGGCCTGGGTTGATTTTTCATGATATTTTTTGGAGACCATCATGTACGTAATAGCATCGTAGCTTTGAGTCTGGGCGTTGTGTGGAATTGTGTGGAACAATTGGACACAGTTGAATTGCACAGCCCTCTAGGTGGCGTTACACTATATTTCGCTTCAACTTACAGTTTTGTCCGCCATTTTCTCAACCTTCTGAGACTCATGCTTGCCCTTGGAATGGTGTAGGCTGATGTCGAGAAATGGAGTACAGGGAGGTAAATTGTGCCTGATATTGCAGCACATTAATCTATGTTCCTGTAAATGTTGTGAATTTTGACACATATATGCAGTTTTAAAAGTAATCACCAAAAAAAGTAATATAAAGTACGCTGCGCAATGTGAAATCAGCAAAATATTATTTTAGTTATAAGATAGTGGTGTAAAAATGTCTCGGAAAAGTAACTTCTCTAGTCTCTAGATAAATTTTACAGTTTAGTGCTTACAGTGTATGCCTGGAAACAGGAATGTTTACATTCCTATTAGAAAGATTTACAATAGGAAAGAAGAGTGCATGTGAAATTCCTTTCTAATATTTTCCTAATGGGAAGAAACTCTGTTTGGAAAGTGACTTACAGTTGGCATTTGTTTATCTGGTCAGAGGTTTTTTTTTTTTTTGCTCTGTAATAATTGGGAAGCAACACCTTAGGGTCATTCTGCCTGTGTGTGTGCATAAATCAGCTATATCCATGTAAGTGCTTGTAATTAATTTATGGCGTCAAGAGGGTGGCAATTTACTGTTTAATTTCTTCTTCATTGTGTGTGAAATCTGCCCCCCTTGAAATTACACACAAAGCACTAATGAGTGTTCCATCTGTTTGGAACATGACCTCCTATCTTGAAGGTCAGGAAAACGGAGTCAGTTCCCCGTTTTAAGAGGCACTCAATGAAATAACTTTTTTTTTAAGATCGCTGTGCGTTCTAATCGCTGCCTGTCCCATGACTTATTGCGCCGCTGTCACGAGATCTGAGTTTATCTGGGTGGTTTAATCGAATGACCTCAGCCATTAAATCACTAAAAGTATAATCATTGTTTTTTCCAATGTCTCTTCTCCATTAATAAGCAGTTAGGGTGGTATAGGGAAGGCACTTATACTGACATAGCACAAGACGCAGCATATTCGTTAGTTTGGGAATCCGATTAAGGAGGAATAGTGGTCAGCAGTGTCTATTTGCAAAAGACACTGCATCCTTTATGGTGACCTATGGAGTCACATTGGCTGTCCCTTCATTTCTGTGAGATTCCAGGCCGTTTCGCTTGGATTACTATTAGAAGAAGTCTCCAGGTCAAATGTAGGCTATAAGGCCGCTGGCCTTTAGGTGATATAAATAAGGAGCTGCTTGATGTATTTTTGCGATAACATTTTGTGTTAAATATTTAACATTTTATATTTTTAAAGAACGTACATCTAATATTTTTACATTTAGTTGTATTGTTTGGGCATCTGCATAAATGGGCAGGAACTACAAACAACGCGTACATCAGTCATCTCGATATATATAAATTGGCGTATTAAAAAATTTAATTGTGAACCATCGTAGTTTGTTGTACATACATATGAGAAGTGCTGGCCATGGAAGTCCAGACATTCATTCATAGATTTTAGACTGTACTGTTGATGACTATAAAAGCAAAAGCTGCATTTCTTGTGTTTTATGTAGCTTCATTAACGAGTCTTGTGCAAATGTATGTTAATTGGATCACTGATTCAATCCTTTTTCTCCAGAAAAATAATGGAAAGAGAACAGAAAAAATTGCTATCCAATAGCGAATTTTCTGGTAAGCGTGCCACAATGTTACATTAAAAGCCTTGCTAACATCTCATTAAAGATTAAAGTTCTTGCGCGATTTCCAGAAAAGCAATTGGTGTGAAAGAGGAATTTGCTAATCAGTAATCTAGGTTCAAAGCTTCATTAAATAAAATGACCCGGAGTGAGCATGAGCCCAGAGCTGGTTTCATATGGCAGGACACAGCATTTCATTTCCAATGTTAATCAAGGTTATGCTAATGCAGGATGGAATAAATGGTTCACAGTCTTCTCCCTCTCTCTGTCCGATGACTGAACAGTCACAAATGATTGCGAATCTCAGGTTTTTTGTGTTTCTGCTGTAATATTATCTGTTGGCCCATTATCGGGCCCGTATCCTGCACCCCTCTCCTGCGACAGAAAGACGTGGTATGCAAGGTCGTTCAAGTAGAACGTGCTCGGCTTCCAAAGCAACCAAATAAAAAAAGCAGAATCTTATTGGTGGAGAAAAGCTGAGCTGTGGTAAAAAATTTACTGAATGGTATTTATTTAAAATGCAGCAAAATTCTGGAGACTGAACACATGCGATTTAACTGAGTTATTTCAGGTGGGCTGTTTTTAAAAGTTGGTGTGGTGGTCACTGTGGGTGTTTTCCGTAAATATAATCGAGTTAGAGTCTATTTTAATTGCGCACCTGATAGTGTTATTTTATTTAAAGCTGATAATAGACTTGCTTTTTAAGGTTTTTAATATTTGAATACATATCCATATCCATTACTTTTTACTCCCCTTTCATCGCTCACAGAAAATATGGTCCTGTAAAGAAAATTCCATCATTGTATCCGATATTTTCGGTGACATGTTTTTTTTTTTGTGTAGAAAAGAGTGTGGAAGGATACAAATTGTCTCCTTTGTATACTCACCACCATTTTGAGCCCTACACCCACTGTTGACATGGTGCAGCAACAACTCTTAATGCAGTCACTATGAAGTTAAAAGGAGCAGCTTACTATTTCTCTTGAATTACAACCGAAACATGGCATTTGTTTTACTTTACCGTGAGTAGTCAATACAAGTTTTCAGGATGTTTGCTGACGATGTAAATTTTGGACAATTTATTTTCCCTGCTTTTTACTGTTAGTTAATTTAAATGGGGCTACTTGTTTTTAACGGTGTACCTTGAATTGTAACTTAAAAGCGGCGCATTTTCCGCCTTTTTCAGCAATAGTCATAATATGCTTTCAGAATATTAGCTGATGAAGTAAAGCTTGTAGCCAAACAATGTATTGTTTGTTTTTGCCCATCCCTCTTTGATTTCACATTAAATGACCATTTGTAAGACCAATTCTGGTGTTTATTTCATCATGTTTTATACCTAGCAACAGCCCCATCACCACGTCATCATGCCTTCTCCACTTCTCATAAATTTTAATGCATGACCCACATTCATTTTGCACATTGGCAGTCACGTGCACAAAGAGGACTCCAAACTTGGTTTGAGCCTGGTGCCCAGAGAGCACTGATACCAAAAAGAAGGATGAGTGTTGAACTACCATATGAAGTACATATTATAACCAATATCAGACTAATCTTTGCATGTGTAGGCTTTATTTTGCATTTTATGAGGACGTTACAAAGTTCTCAGCTAATTTAGCACTGGACATTCTCCCTTGTACCCTATATCTGTTTATGCTCAGGCTTTCAAGGAGCTTCACAAGCCAGAGCCTTTTCTCAATGCCTGCCTATTCAATGTGCAGTATTTATGGTGGAAAAAGTGGCACAGAGCCCTCTCCTAGCTGCATTATGTGTTTTAAGTGAGGTGAAAGTCAGTCTTAAAAGGATCCAAACGGCCGTTAGTCCTCTTGGGATCATTGTGAATTGTGGAAACCAGCATATTAAAGCATGGTTTCATACATATAAACCACGTAAATATTTTGTATACTTTTTTGCCCTGTGAGAGACTTGCTTATTATAATGGAAGGTGCACAATAGGAGATCCAAACATTAGAACAATGCGTTTTGTTTCTGTAGAGCTATCTGTTAGTTTTATACTGTTTACCCATGAAAACTTGAGACTTGTTTTATGAACAACAATGTGGCCACATTTTTTAGAGGTTTTTGGTGTACTTCGATGAATAAAATTGGATGTAAATGTTCTTGAATACGTTGTTGTTAACTGTTTTGAAACCTGAGAAAATAAAGAAAAACTGCATTCATAATCTATTTTGACAATGGAAAATACATACTTTTATCATGTATCTGAAAGGAAAAGAAATTACAGTATAATGCAGCCTTTCTAGGCAGTTTCAAGCCATAATAGACTTTTGCCATCTTTAGCCATTTAGCTTAACCTATTTAGATACAATTTCTAGCTATAAGCTGCTATGAATTATTTGTGTGACTTAATTTTGACAAATAATATAATTATTGTTCATTTGTTTTAATGAAGAATGGCAGACAGCATACTACATATATGTGTAGAAATGACCTGATATAACCCACATTTGTTTTGGCCTATGTGATTTAAATGACATGTTTGTATTCAATACTAGTAATCACCTGTGAATAGAAATGATTGTTACTGTATAGACTATTTGTAATAATTATTTGCTTGTGTCTTTACACGATTTCCAAAGAATAATATTTACATTTCTCAGATTGGATGCCAAATTAGTCAGATTCTTTAACAAAGTGAAATTAATATTTTTCCAAGGTTGTGTATCTAGTATTTTTGTGTCTTCGCACTGAAATGGTAAGTTCAGTGTTTTATGTTTTTTTTTTTAAATCATTTTTATTTTTATAGTCTCTGTTAAAAAAAAGACTTACAATAAACTACAGAATACAGGCCTGTATGTAATCAGATTGTAAAAAAACTTTAGTTGAGCAAGTTTTCGTCTCAGTGAGAGGCTTATTGGTGTGTTTTTGTTTGGTCTCTGAATTTAATGAAGAGTAGTTTTGTTTAACAAACTCTCACCTTTGTGTTTTTAAAGCCCTCTGTTTTTGTCTCGGTGTTGACCGACTAAAGCCATTGAGCACATGGTTCTGTCTTCAAGCGAGAGGGCAGGCAGTCACCATACCACAGAGCGCAGCGAGCTTTGACCTTCAAATAACTTGAGATTTGGGAAGGGGAAGAATTGAAAAGGGGAGGAAAAAAGGAAAGCCTGTGAAAAGTGTAGCATTGCAGCCCAAGTCATCTGGGAGTTTTCTCTCCTGAATTGCAGACATGTCAAACCTGTCATTCTCTCAAAGACAGAGGAAGGGCTTTTATCTGGGGGTTTGATGGCAGATGGGGGCTCTGGGGTTAGGAACAGTCTGAACAGAAGTGGCCAGCCCTTACTCTAAATACCTACTGTAAATTCAGTCATGGACTTACTGGGACACTTTTGATATACAGAAGTGCTGGATCGCCCAGCACCGCAAAGTCCATGCGGTTCTCAGTTAGACAAATTCAGCTTTTCTCTGGTGGTTTAAAACATAAACATGACTGTGTATGGCATCGAGTTGCACTTCTCAGCATATTGCAGGCATTCCTGCCGAATTTAGCACTGATTTTAGTAGTGCTGGTGCGATGGCCTATTTTTCAGCTTGAAGTGTGTGTCTCAAATAAAAAAAAGTTAGTGTTGATATTTCTGGCGGATTAATTATTGGATGTCCAATGTTTATTTATTAGATTAAGTGTTTATATTTTAAAAATAAGTTGTACTGCAGTTTTAAGTTGTAGGTTGACAGTAGTAGGATATAAATAGTGGGTCCAGGCATCGGTTTTGTTAAGGTAGTATGATTTGCTCAGCAAACAGGTATCAGACTGCTCATGTCGATATTTATATTATTGACTAGACTGCAACATACTTAACCGGCCTTTTCTTATGGCCTTTAATTCAGTAGTTTTTGCTTTGTTACATTTCTTCCTGTCCAGATTATGTTGATCTTAACATGCTACATGTGGTAAATGCATACGCTTGTGCTTTCTTGGAGAAAAACATGTGAAAATTGATTTTATTTGAGTGTAATGTCTGTGCCCAGTCATGTTTGGCTTACTGGTCCCTGTTTTTGGCCAGGTGGCTGGGGAAACAGTACTCTATAAAATTTATGAGAATATAAGTCAGATTTAAGGACTTCCTCTGTGGGCCAAATGTCTCATACTTGAAATATACTGTGCTCTCTACATTTGAATCACTGGCTCACACCAATAGAAGACTAGCACTGCAAACCACAGAGTAAAGTTCAGGTTGATACAGTTGATTCTAACATAGCATCTTGATTTTTTTGCTCTATAAAGCAGAGTTGCTACAAAGAAAGGTATAAAAGATTTTCAGCAGCTTGAATGTTGTTCTCTGTCAAAAGGCTTTTGAGACACGAAAGTAGCCTGAAAGAAAGTGTGACAGCACCACCACCACGCTGTGATATAGGAGAGTTAGGACCATTTCTGAGCTTGCACTAAGAGACAAAATGCTATGTTCTCTTTTATTCCTTGGTACGAACCGGAATCTACTGTAATGTCTCAAGCACAAAGGCCATCAGGCCACAGCTTGAAACTAGTAATGTCGTAGAGTTCATTTGCCTCCAATGTTCTGAAAGTGAGAGTGAAAGCACATGCAAGAGAAAGAAGTTGTTAATCAAGAGTAGAGAAATTTTAGATTATAGTGTATTGCTTCATGATTTTCTTCTCACTTTATCTGCATAGGTAGTAATCTGCAAAGGTAAAGGCAGAGCCCGTCATTTATTTAATTTCCAGTCAAAATGGTTATTTTGTACAATTTATTAATTTTTCAGAAGATATTACTGATTAGATATGGAGTAATCTACTTCCATAAGAAAGAGGAAAGTCAAAGAAAAGTGATAAAACAACAGGAGTCTCCAAAATTCAAGCTCAAAAAAATATTTCAAATTTATGGAGAAAATGGAACTCCTAACACCCATGCAAGACCTGACAGACCACCAAACTGTCACTATCAGTTAAACCATGCGTAATGTTTTCAACTTTGGGAGAGAGCTGAAATCAGACTCTACTCTTGCTTCCTCTTGCTTCAGATCTGAAAAAAAGATATGAAAAAACTCCATAAACGTGTTTCTCCCCATTCTTCCACTGTTAAGTCACCTCAGTGCTGTAGGTCTGAAAGAATGTTAATAAGAAACGTAAACAGAACATGTACAAATCGAACTAAGACGCTGTAGGGCTGTGTATATTCAAGAACCTGGCAATATGATGCTTATGATACAGGGGAAAGAATTCAGTGTATTGCAATATAATGCGATACTGCCTGCAAAAATATACCTAATCTTTAAATCTAAACAGTTCTGTGGTTTAGAAACACGTCATGTAAGAAAAAGAGCAAAAGCACAGAGTGTACACACAAACTGCTGAAGAATTGTATTTAGTTGGCTAATTTGCTGCTAAATGTTTTCTGCTTTTTTCTAATAGAAATCAAATGCATAAAAAGTGGCCTCTGACTTCAGCACAGTATTGTAGTTTATGAGGAGGAGGGATGTCTTACACTCCTAATCGAGGAGGAGTTTAAGACGTCCACATAGGGCTGAAAGATAATCATTTTATATTGAATAATCGACTATGTCGTCTTTTAAGTGGGAGAATTTTAACCTAATAACACAGAGCTTGTGAACTAGGCCTACCTGTGAATGAGGTAGAACAATCAAAAACAACCGAAGTGCTGTATAACTTTAATTAACTGGCAATCTGGCGTGTTAAAGCCTCAAATTAAATTACAGTGGCTTTATTTTCCCCCATTTGTTCATATTTTTCACCCTACTTCCATGTTGACTGTTCTGCTACACAGCACATGATGCAACTGAACCTGAATCTCAGTAGTAGGCCACACCATTATAAAGCCATACAAATTGTGTGTGACATGACAAGGGCTTGATATTCAACCATGAGTTTACTGATGTGTGTTAAATTAAACAAATTAACTCATAAATTTCAGTAAAATCTGAGAGTGAGGAGTTGTAATTAAGCTGTGCACCTGTCTCTTTGCTGTTACGCAGGCCTGGAACCTCAAATGTTGTCTGGAAGTGGTATTTGAACCCATCTTCAAGCTTGTTAAAATAATCTGAAGATGGAAGCTGTATCAGGAGTAAATTGCAAACTACTTTTGGCAAAATCAATGAAATCACTAACTGTCTGTTCTAGTTTATCTCAGTCTTAGGTGTTTGTTTTAGGGTGAATAAACATCTTTTGCTTTCTTTTGATTTAAGAATGTAACAGTTATCACTCTCCAAAATGTGTAGAAATTTATGCCTACCACAGGAATTAGGCTGTTACGTCCATAGCTATAGGCTATAACAGTCATCTACTGTATCTAGGCTGTTACACATCTAGGATGTCCATGAAGTCTCATCAGACACCTTTTGTTTAAGCTGTGGTTAGCATATATTGTGCGGTGCTATCATAACTGTGGTGTGAAAGTATGTGATGTACCGTAAATGAAGTTGGTTGTTAAAACAAGCCAGCATTTGTTGCTGGTTTTTGATTAAGTGCTGCTAAAGGTAAACATGATTCCAGCACAGTAATACAACACTGCAAGGCACAGCTGTGCTTCAGTCAAAAGTTGCAGTTACCTGCAGTGTCCTCAGAAGAATTTAAGACTGCCCCTGACAGTGGCAGTACTGCCATTTTTGATGTGACAGTGCAGTGTTTCTATGAGTTTTTATTCAGGCTGGGTGGGACTTTTTGAGACTATTTGGGGGTATGTGAAGTGCTCAGGATGACATCAAATGCAGGCACGGCCGATCATCCCATAGTACTCTTTTGAAAAATTAATTGTGTGCTTAGCATTTAATTTGTAATAAAATAATTTACTGGAAATTGGAAGAGTTAATTAAAATGTAATTTCTGTTTGAATGCTTTACATTCCATACTGGCCGTATAGAAACATGGTGTTAATAGTTCTTTAAACCAAAACCATTTACTACTGGACTGGTAAGTCCACTGACCAGCCTAAATCTACAGTCTTCACTGGATTTCTCTGTTCACGCATTCTCTGGAGTTACTGTGAAAGTCCACAGGGCCGTAGGGTTGCAATGTTGAATGTTTTCCAGAGTCATAATACACATTTCAATTCAGTCTTCAGACATGACGATTTGGTTTCAATGTCAAGCATAAAAAAGTGTTCTCTCGTTAGCGTTTATATATGCTTGCTGCTGACATCATAGCATCACAGAATGTCACAGAACATAGGTCCGAAGTCCATTTGGCCGGGTAGTCCATTAAATCAGGGCCAGATTTAGATTGAGCATATAAGAAAGCCTATATGGATCTGTCTTGATTATTAGGGCTCAAAGAGTTCTTTAGAGCGTCCATTGCTTATATCTGCAAACATCCAGAAGGAGGAGCTCTCAGTGGTTTTGCTTAACAATAAAATGGCAAAGATGCTTGAATATCTCGCCTGTTATTACTACTCAGAAGTCTGACACCATATTTCAGTAAAATAAACCCAAGACAGAAGTTCAGTTTGTAGAAAAACATTGTTTCTTTAAGAAAATGTGGCTTTAATTGACAGTCTGGACGCCAGAAGACTAGTACTTGATGCTGCTCCTGCCACATGCCACTCTGATGTTGCTCTGTTATAGGAACAACTGAATCTGCCCCAGAAGTGAGATCTAATCTGAAAATAGATTGATTATTTTATTTTGCGCATAAAAATTAGCATGCGCTGCATAAAAACCACAGGCTACGGAGCAAGCATTAGTCTGCCGGTCATATCCTCTGTTTCTGGGTGGAGCGTGAGTTTGTAGCTGACTCAGGACTAACTAGAGAAAATCATTCCTTCCAGACTGGACAGCACGCGTGGACTGCATCATCACACCACAGTACAATTATGCCTACTGTATTTATGCCTAGTCACTAACGACTCCTGCTGAACATATTTTAAAGAAAATATGAAGCCTCCAGCAGAAGCATCCTTCCTGCCCAGGCTGTTTACACACACCTCTCGGGCAAGAGGACTAACTGTGATATTGCACCAGGAGATTTGGCGTGGGGTAATCCAGGTAGAGGTGTGAATGGCACCACTGCTCTAGCTCCCTGCACGATGATAAACTGCAGTCTCACCTCTGGGCACTGGTGGAGCCAGCTGAACATCAGGATATGTGGAGATTACAGAGCCTGTGTAGTGAGTTTAAACAGGATTAGCCATTCCAGCTCAGGTGCTGCACTAATAGGATTAGGGACTCCCTTTTCTTGTTCATCCTGCTGTTAAGCCGAATTACGGGCCCAAAACAAAGGTATGGTTTTGGTCCATGCAAGGACGTTGGGGAAGTGCCAAGCACTTAACTGGCATCCACGCTTTTTTCGATGGTACCCCTGATGTTGCATCGGACATCAATGGTATCTGTTGTTGTGCTTGGGGTACTCAGGTTCATTAATTGTGTGACTGATTTTATTTTAGTTTTGTGTGATCATATTTTACGTAGAAATCTAGAAAACATGGTAGAAAGTATAGAATTGTAGAAAGCGGCAGCTGAAATTGCTAAAATGATTTTAGACTGTTGTACACAGTGTACACTGTCGGGTTTGTGCTAAGTAATTCTTTCTCAGCTCACAAATTTTGTCTGTGACAGCACTGTTAATGCAGAAAATAGCAGAACGCATTCCAACCTGATATGTGTTCTCACATGGAGGTTTTAATTCACCATGCATTACATTATGATGCCATCCAATACAGAATCTTTCAGTCAGCCTTTAAACTGTAATGTGGGTTAAATCCACTGTTTGTCAGTCCAGAGGCCCACTGCTCTGCACATTTTCATGGTTTTCCTTTCACTTTAACCCAATAATGGACTGTTAATGAGCTGATTAGTTGGACCAGGTGTGTTGGTGAGCTGGGAGAACACTAAAAAGTACAGATCAGTGGGCCTCCAGGACCGATGTTAAGAAACACTGACATTACAGTCCTCCTAGCTTGTCAGGGAGTTAGAATATGGAATGGTTCTGCATCTGTATATGTATGAGTAGTGAAGTGTGGACCTGAATGTCAGCTGGTCTCACTGTAATGACTGCAGTATATAAACCAAAAACAAACAACTGTGTTCCCACTCCACATTTTACTTGCTAACTCTGCACATTTTTCTTTCTAGGTGAAAGGGGTCAATGACTAGTTGGAGCACTGTGGTCTTTTGGGGGGCTAAACAGAAAACCCCAAGGGAATATGCCTTTAATCCCAGGATTTTGCCTTGAAAGCCCAGGCTCTTCTAGAAGTCTTTGAGGCTGCTTGGAGAGCTCTTTGCTCCTCAGCCCTCTGTGATGGAGTGTTGAAAGATGATCGGGATAAGGGTTGCATGTTTTGTCTTAGAGAAATATAAACAAGGCCAAAATCAATCAATTGCTTTTTATGTGCTGTAGTATCGTTAACAAACCAGTAATGTTAAGTTGGGATATCTCAATCCAGTCCAGTGTAATGGAATGTGAACCAATCCTGACATAATTAAATGCGTCATCTACATTAAGGCCAGTCCGTTTCAGATCCTTTGCTTCTTTTTTGCGCTCTATATTTATGGCACTTTCAGAGAGGTGCCATAAATACACGTGATGCACAGCATACGGCAGTGAGGAAAGTTTTTAGAAATTATTACAAGTGGAAATATGTACAGTGTGGAAATATTTTAAAGAAGAATATCTGCACTGCAGTTGTTCAACTGCCTTTTGTCAAATTTAGGCGAATGTGAACGTGTGGCTATTTTCACCACATTTTTCATTCCCGATTCAGGATTGGTTAAAAATGTTTCTCAGAAAATGTTCTGCTTTATAGGTGGCTTTGCTGCTTTCGTAATAAAATTTGGCTTTAGCTTGTATTACTCAAAACTGTGAGGAAGAAGCAGGTCAATTGGGGATAATTGATTTTACTGCAGAATTTTAAAGTGAGTACATTTGGTCGCTGTCCAAAGAAAAACATGTACCTCCATTTTTGTTGGTTTTTGCTTTTTATGCATCATTTGAACACATAACCTGATGTTTACACTGCTTGAAAATTTCATGATGAATGGACCAAAATTACATTAGGTTTTTGCCGTCTCCTGTAAAGCTGTCTTTTTGGAGAAACTTGTTTTTCTTTAAACAGCATCGATATAAGAGTTAATATATGAAGGTTTTTTTTAAAAGCAGGCCAAAAACAGAACTAAAATGTCTCATTATGTTTACAATATTCGGCAGCCTACAGCACATAGTATCAAAATTTGTGGGTGTAGGATCATTGAAAACAAAAATACTAAATTGGTTTGGTATTAGTCGATACTCAAAATTACATCCACAGGGTCAAGATTCAGAATCTCATGCAATATGAATTCACAAAAGTATTTCACTTTCACACACATTTTTATTGAATACTCCTTTTTGGCCTATTGTTTCTGGGGTGACAGTCAACCCTGCAAATGTACTGGACGAATATGGTACGGTTGGCCCCACGTGAACCTTTAATCGTCAGGTCTGGTTATTATGGATGCAAGTGCACACAGCTAAGCGTAGTGACATAACGACATGAGTAAGCTTCATTTTGTCACTGTTACTTCCTCCTCTGGAATTGTCACCATGGTTGTTGCTGTCCATTCGTTACAGGAGCTTGTTTAACCATACAGTCTTTGTAACAGACTGTAAGACCATACCATTGTCAGCTTCTGTACCGAAACCTGCTTTTGTGATTTGCTGTGTGTCCTCCGGCCATGTGTTTTCTCTTCACCTCTGTTTCAGAGAGACATAGTTCAAAAATAGTCCAGTCAAACACAGTCAGTCTATTAGCATGACATTTGTGAATCCAATCCGGCATCCACAATTGTTCATAAAGCAAGCCGCGTGGCACGCTATTACAAGCATCCCTGGAAAATAGTCTTTCTGTCTTGTCGTTTAATAGTCATGCGAGTCTTTTTCCAAAAGCTTTTGGCAGCGGTCAAGGTAACTACTCGCTCACCAGGTGTCCAAGCACTTAGTGCTTTTGAAAAGCCGCTGTCTGGTGCCTCAGCATTTACTCAGGCCAGGGAAGAATTTCATGGGTCATTATCATTGTTCATAACCACACCTCAAGCAAAGGACTTTTCAAGATGTGTTTTTATGGCTTCTCTATGACAGACCATCTCAAGCAAGAGCAGTCTGGGGCCCACACCCATCACTGGGCATAAGAAGTGTTTTTGAGCACAAGCTCTCTGCTTGGAGGTAGACTGGAACACAGCCATACTGAAGCATACGACTATTAAAATGGAAAGATGTGGTGAGTGCCGTGAATAAGTAGAGGGCTGAAACAATATGACTAGTCACCATGGGCCCATGTTCAGAATAGCAAGCATGGAGAAGGGTTATCAAGTGGTTGTCAAGGCTTTTGTGAACCCTACATCATCTTGGACCTCTGTTCAGGACTCAACCACAGACATAAGGGTGGAGCTTAGGGCGTGGACTTCTGTTACACTGACCAAGAGCAACAGGATCACACTGACCCAACATACAGTTAAAAGTCAGCAGTGGTCAGGACCGTTGTAATCTGTCTGCGGAACGGGCAGTTAGGGAATCCTCGGAAGCACCAGGCCGCTGAACCCTTTGTTACAAAGCTCGCTCTATACATAGGGATTAAACTGGCCGAGAGAGACTCCACTGGAAGAGTCTTTTCTGCCACATTAGCTTCAACAAAAAGGATTTCTGTGGTCCAGGAATGGCAGCCCCCGCCTCCCCCCCATGCTTCTCCAACCTTGTCGGAGTTCAGCAGTTGCAATTAACTCGAGTTCCCATAGAAAGTGCATTTGTTGGTCCGGTCAGTATGAGGACACCTCAGGCCCATGCCCACATCCTTCAGAGTTGTAGTTAAAACGAGTCAACTCTTGGGTATGGAGAGACCAAGGGGGGCTAAAAGGGCTTTGTTCAAGTTTTTTTTCAAGGAGACCAAGACTTGTTAGTCGAACCAGTCTGCATGGCTGATCAGCTTGAACAGACTTGAGGGTATGGATGGGCTTTGTGTTTAGATGTGGGCGGGTGGAGCGGTGGGTAACCAATAAAGTTCAGTGAGCACTCAGATCACTTCAAAAGCCTAGTCTATCAGACTTGCCTTTATCTAATGTGGCAGTTCAAGAAGAATAGACTCTCAGTCTATTATATGGATTATGTGTCAAAGGAACAAAGTTTGCCTTGAAACGTAGATGCAGGTAGCATTCAACTGCAAAGGCGTATTAGCTCACGGACAGAGTTTGGAAGAAGCCATGAACCTAAGACTGGGGTGTTTCTTTGATCCGTGTATCTGTAATACTCATTCCTCAAAATTTGAAGGAGATGCGGGATAGAAGCATAGTGTCAGAGGGCAGCCGTAAACAATTTTCATTGGTAGCTGTACCACCTATTACTCTTTTAGCTGCTTTAAGAATTCATCCCCAGCTTTGTCCATGGTCAGTTTCACATTGTGCTAGCCCTTCTAGTGCCAGTGTTGGTCATACTGGCACAGAGCGCTGGGCTTGTTAATGCTGCCCTTAATCTCTCCCTCTCAGGGGGGCATCTTGCCCGCTCTCTCTTGTCGTTTGGAGGAAGTGCTCTCCCAGCACTCCGTTAAGCACCTCTCAGCCTGCTTGGACAGGAAAGATGGAGAGTATTAGAATGGCCTCGGGCACCTCACCTTGACATAAATGAGTAACCCAGCTTGTGGGTTGAGTGTTGAGGAAACACATGTTGTGTTTTTAATACTGATATCTGTATGTTATCATTGGCATTTATTGTGGGAGAATAAATAACCAGTAGAGCTACGTTTTAAAACATACTATCAAAATACATGATTTTTGTTCACATCTTTGCACGCAGTGCTGCTCTAAATGCAGTTAAAATGGGTAATTTAGCTCTCTTTATGATGAAACATGCAGTTGGTCAGTGTTCTGTATATCGTACTGACAATATCCACAGTATGTTCAGAAAAGTGTGTTGTATTTACGTAATTTATGATAACAATATTATTATATTATTATTATTGCCCAGCCCTTCAACAAGCCGATGTTCCGATGTCAATGCAGACTAATGCGGCAGTTTAGTAATATCACAATACTTCAAGTAGTTTTCATAATACTTGATATGTCATAAGATTTTGTTATATAATTAAATAATATTTTTTGAGGTTTGGCAAGTTGGGACAGGGTAATAAGATAGGTACCACATTTAAACAATTCTATGAAATAATTTATAATAATAATTTAACTGATATTTAATAACGTGTATCATACTTTAGAAAAGCAGAGACACTGCTAAAATATCTGCATTTAATAACTTTTACTGCAATTGTAACCCAATATTAATACTCAAAAACCTGTTTTATGTGTCTATAATGCTATAAATCTAGGTTGATTTAGTCTAAATTTCTACACAGTGTAAATGTTTATATGCACTCATCATCAATGGAATAGTTACACTCAGAAAAAAGTGTTAGATTGCAGTGCTATTGGGAAGGAAGATGACAGTCTGGCACAACACCATTGAAGTCTTTGGCGATGTTGACGTGGTGTTAAGGACAGTCGTCGTAATGGCCTGCGTGCATGTAGTCCTGTGTCATGTAGCTATTTGCCAAAGGTGCTGGCACTAACAGGATGACTCATGGAGGGCTTCACTCCTCACTGATTGTCTGCGGTCGTGGCTGTTGGGTCAGTCAGGTACAGCGATAAAGCATGTCCTTGCTGACGTCACATGTGTGCCCGAGCATGAAACTTGAATCATTTATGTGTCTCACAGTGACAAACCTACCCACCAAGTTTCATTCCTGTCGGTTAATTGATTCTGGGAGCAACCATTTGTTCCTTTGATGATCAATGCATTAGCATCGATAGATATGTACTTGAAAAATATCAGATATTTAGCTCTGGCCACATAACTTACAAATCCTACATACGGCTAAACTGTGAGTCGCTGTGGCTTCCTAATGCTGTATTCCTTCAGAAAGCAAACCTTAAATTTGCATTTTGCAGAGATGCCCTTCTTCGTTTTTGTGCCAGACGTAAATATAAAATATTTGGGCACAAATATAAAAGACCCACAACATGTGTCTTTTTAATACCTTATTAATAACACTTTTTCTAAAACTCCACAGTGACCTGACCTCAGCCATTGACTGGATAGTGCAGCCAGACGTATGAAATGAATGTCTTGATTATTAGTTATTATAACAAAGCCTCAAAGCTGGGAATCGGATGACCTTTTTCTGTCTTGGCTGCACTGTTATAACTGTACTCAAGTATGAGATTTCTCTTTAATGAAAAACAAACAGAACTTGTTTTATTGCCTTTCATTGCTCCATGGTTTGATGTGCATTGTTTAACTTCTGTTGAGCAACATAGAATATGCTTATGAAAAGAAAAAAAAATAATGCCGGACCATTCATTATGAATGACTTGAGATTACTGTGGCCATTTTTTCATACATTATTGAAACCCAAAGAATCTCAATTGTTCATATCTTTCCCTACCCACAGGGAACAAGACCTAGTTGCACATACAGTAGGTTTGAGCTATCTGGATCAGAGTTGAAGGAAACCGAATGGATAAATCGAGATGCATTTATGTAATGGGCCTTTTAGAGATATGGCCTGTGATCAAAAAGAACTTAAAGGCTGGATCTTGCCGCATGCTCCTGCACTCTTGCACGTTAACTCCATTTGGCTTTCAAAGCCAGAACCACATCTGAGTGATTAATGAGTATCGATCACAGCAAGCGCGGGTGTGTTGTACAGTGTATCATTCAAACATGGCCTCCTGCCATCCATCATGCTGTTTGTGGAGGTGGGGGTGCATGTCATGGGGGGTGTGAAAGGGGAATCTGTAACATGATGCTAGTGCCCAGAGCATTCCATCAGTGTGGCTCTCAGTCTTGGCCAGGAATCAGTCAGGAGCACGGCGGTGTGAATTCCCATCCCGGTAACCCGAAACCGGGACAGATTTCACCGACGTGCATTACACAGGTAGCCGGCAGCCCTGTACCGGGCCTCTGTTGTTCCTTGTGTTTCTCTGTTGCTCACAGTGGCGCCCAGGGGGAGTCTTTATTAGGAGCATTTTCTCTGGGTAAAACCTTAACAGATTGCTTATTGATCGGTGTTGGAGCCGAACGGGGGAAAAAAAGAGAAAAAAGGATAGGAAAAAAAATTCCGCCACTTCTTCTTCATCTTCTTTCTACAACAGGCCTGACTTGCCGGTGCCACATTCTGTGTTTTGCATCACTACAGTATACAGCCCCTGATACTCCTTGTCCCATCACCCATGCAGGAGCAGGCACTTGCACTGGCGTTCTCATATATCACAGTAGTGGGGGATGTGTGGATGGGTGTGCACACATATGTATAATGCATGTGTGGTGAAGTTTGTTTTGATTATTGGAGTATAATTCCAACCTGTGCTTGATGTTACCCGCAACATATTCCTGCTTTCCTGACGTTGGGTGTCTTGAGGTTAAATCATGTCAAGGTTTCAGACCAGTACGTTCCTTTGCCATTAATTCATAAACTAGCAATCAGAGTTATGATATCTTTTTTTAGATAAATGATATGCACATAAACATTAGCCTGTTATTTAAATGACCTGAGTGAATGCTGTGAAATGGTTCCCTCGAGTATCCTGTAGATAATTGCTTCTTTTAAAATAATATTTAGTTGACTCTCTGGCATTTTTCCTGGCCTGTGTCTGTAAGCCGGTTTGGATCTAAGTTTTTTACGTTTTTGCTCAGTCAAAAAAGTCAACAAAGATTTCGTTGGTCATCTTATTATAGTTTGTACTGTCTTATTCAGACAATTGAGAAATAGCTCAGCAAAAATGAAGGCCTTATTCTTTTATTGGAAGTTTTATTGGAATGTTTAGTTTCTTCTTTGGTGAACTTTTCAGAGATACAAGGTTTTATTCTGCCGAATTTGTTGTGTTTATTAAGTCCCAGTTTTGCAAATGTATTAAAATGTTAAAACTGCAGATAATTCTGGAAATGGAAGTTTGGACCTTGTAGCCTGAGAGTCTATGTATAAATTTAACCCTTACTCTACTGAACTAAACATGCCATTCACATTTATGTGCATCAGTCTGGCACTGGGCAATGAGCACAAAAATGATGTACTGTGAGCTGTTAAAATGAACAAAACTTTATCGCTGTGACCAGCCATTTTAGACACTACCATGGCAGGTATTCACGAAGCAGGACAGACGCCTCCCTGTTTATGACAAACATTGTCACAGATAGTAATTCTAAATCTGCACTCCTACTCCTGAGTTCGTTTGAATACAGATGGTGTTGCTTAAACTGACTGCTCACAGTTTTGTGCATTTTTGTAGTTCACAGTAAGCCATACTGTCCTCTAAATCACATTTGCAAGTCTGTGTGACGTTAATGAAGACCTGGATTTGGTTTCAGCAGGATGAGAGGCATTTAGAGAATGTATTTTTACAGAAATGATGATTGGGCTGTATGTTTTGACTATTGAGTTTGCAGTGTTAGCGGTGTTAGCCTCATATCTCCAGTTTTAAACTAAAGAAGCAAAATCTGGACTCCAAACATTTTGACTCTCAGCCAATTGACTACATCTGGGGTAACTTGCTTAAATTAGATTTTCTGCCAAACGGTTGCTTTAGATTGGCTTTGTGGTGTTGATTCTATAACTCTTCATAGCTTGCAGATCAGTTTATTAAAACAGGTTTAGCCATTTGTCATTTTCATTGAGCCTTTATGCCACATTAAAAATAGTAAAATATGCAGTGATGTGTTGTTTATGTTGTTAATTTATTTATTTATGAATGTAAAAGTTTCTCAGTAACCTATAGCGGGAATATCCTTTATTCCAATAATGAATATTACTTAAGTATTAGCCTTTTTTGACTTTTTGGTCAATCATGATAATGCTTACTTGGGTAAAAGCCCTATTTTGCAATAACTGGCTTTGAAATATTACATGCATAACAGTTGCTCAGGTAGCACAGTAACCTTTATTGAATATACTGTAATGTGATGGCAGTTATACTTCTTAGAGGTGCAGTTATCCCATTTATAGTTCATTAACTGCAACATGATTGGGCCTAACTCATAACATAAGGCATCCTGAACAAAGGCATCCTGGAGGGCCACAGTGTCTTCGCTGCTCTGTTATGAGTCATGAAGGACCTCACAATTAACTGGTGAGGTAATTCATGTGTATTAGAGCCAGGAAAACACCAAACTTTGCAGTACTGGAGTCATATGGGACTGGATTAGACTCAGTAGCACTTGTGCTGTATGAATGGTGATATTTAGTATGTATTTGTACTTCATATAAATTGAAAAATGACAACTCTATTTGTATCTAATGCACATTTAGTAGTTTTAGTTGCTACCGCATAAACTCTAATCACACCTAACACTGCATATTTAAGCTACTAGCTACAAAATTAGGCTCTGTGGCCACCACTTAAGAGCTATCACAGAGAGAAAAGGTTACAGATGCGTCATTACAAGTAAACACTGGTGCGATCATATGTTTATACAATAATATCCTCCAAAATAATTCCTTCCCAGTGTTTATATATTTATTTATTTTATTTCTTATTTTTATTTATTTATTTATTTTTACCTTGGCTTAGACCCACCTAGTCCTTCTTTTCTTTTCTTTTTCCACCCCTGTACGAATGTTGCAAAGGATTGTCGTAAAGGCAGCGCAATAACTGGAGAGTTAATGGGATTATGCAAATTGGAGCGCTCTTAAAGGGCCCATTTGAAGTGGTTAATGGAGATTATGGAAATGGTCCACTGACTAAGGCGCTTGGAGTGAAAATGAAAAGGCAGTGGAAAGGTTTTGGGAGGAGGTCTAAGGCAGGAGGACGTGTGCAAATAAATAAATAAATCCAATCGGTCCTATTCGTCTGGATTGGGGAGAGCAGGAAAGACCAGGTGGAAGAGAGGGCATCATGGAGGAGGTGTGGAGGAATATGGGAAAGAGAGGTCATGCTTACTATTAATTTTTTTATATTACACAGTTTAACAGGCACGTTGTTGTTATTCATCTTGGCTGTACTTGAGGTAATGAAACAAGACAAAAAGCAAAACAGAAACTGCTGGGTGGAAACTTCACATGAGGGCCATTATGGCTTTGCTGATGTTCACTTTGTTCCATTTGCATCTACAGGAAATGCGAATTGGCACATTTAGTCAGTAATTAGCTGTATTTACTCAAGTGGTTGCTGGACGAAGATTACAATGTAAAGTCCATTAGAATGCTTTCCAGAACAGTATCTTTTTTAAATCTTGTTTTGTTTGTAGACTAAACTATGGACATATTTAATGGTAACCAGGGGCCTTTTTTAATAGACAAAAATTAATCTTTGCTGAAGAAAACCAGGAAATATTTTTGTTATGCTTTTGCATTAGTCATACTGGCCACCAAACTGAATATGGATTTTTCATAATTTTAAAGACATTTGCACTAAAGTTTTACGCTTAAGACAAAACCAAATAGTAAAGTTGATATGTATATGTATATATGTGTGAAAAAATAGTTTTAGGCAGTTAAGTACAATTTTTAAAACTAGTAATTGTGTTTGTGCCTGTAAAAACAGTGCTGTCAGTGTATCTCTATTTTTGTTATTTTTCAGTTTTTGACTAATTTTAAAAATGCTGATTGCCGTTTAGATCTCTTTAGGACCAAATCACCCACAATTACCTAAGTTTATAGATGTACATTAAAAATGAACGAAATGAACGAATGAAATGTTTTTCCTTCTCTTGTAAACTTATTCTTTTGGAGATTATGAGGTTTTGTTCTGACAGCATGTAATTAAAATAAATGCTGATAAACATAATTACAATAAAAAATAAGAATATGTTTGTGATGAAGATTTGGGGAGGGTTCATTACCCAAACCGCATATTGGATGATAACTACAAATAATGCTGGACTGTTATGAAAAGATGTTTGGAAATGATCAAACAAGTACATTGAAACACTTAAAATTTACACTTACTGTGTTACTGTTGTTGGTGTTTATTGTAGCGTTAGTATTTTTCTGTGTTTTTTCAGAGCAAATAAAATTCCTACTGTCTAGATAAAGTAGCTATTTCATTTAAATGCCAAAAGCCTTTGCACAGTGCTCAGCCTCAGTTTCAGTCCTGTTGGAAAAGCATCTCAGGTGGCTCCACATGAAGCAGCTTGAGAGACAGAATAATATTAAGAGTGTGGAAAGCTGCATTGAGGCAATAGGGTGCTTGTTTCTGAATCTAAAATAAGATATTTGTTTGATTTCTTGTTTGATAGAGGTTGATTTGTTTATTGGTCCTGTATAATCCTGTATACATTATTTCGTATATTTAATGTCTTCAGTGTTATTCTAAACTTGGAAATAGCCTTCGGAGAGCAGGTGTGTCCAAACCTTTTGAGTGCTATGTTAAATTTCCATGGAAACTGGTAAATCATTTCCTCAATTACCGCTGAACATACAGTCCTAAGTTATATGATCATCGTTGGTTCCTGTGTGCTTCCATAGCAAAAATTGGCCTTGAGTTAAGATCCTCTTTAAATGTGTTTTAAATGAGTAGCAGCTGACTCAGCAGTTCCATTTGTAGTCCACTCTGGTTGAAACGCGGATCGCCAACATGGGTCCAGAGAGGAAATAAAATCTCGGCGGCGGGCTTACCTGATTACGCCGGTCGATTACTCGTTGGACTGAGCGAGCACAAACAATTCAACCAGCTGCATGTTCGAAAAAAAACTGTTCCTCTCCTTTAATTACAGGCACTTGCAGACACTGGATGACCTGGGTCTTCTAGCTACAGATTAAAAGGCCATTAGAAGAGCCTTTGGCACAGTGAAACCCAGGAACAATGACTCTGTTAAAAAGGCGATAAATGACCTCAGGCCCAATTTCTATTTTATATTTATGTATTTGTTCATAAAGCACTACAGCGAATGCATAATCTGAAATATTGTTTTTATTTTCGTGAGCAGGTTGTATTGTCCTGATTATGGAAAATTGGGTTACGAACCCTGGTCATAATTAAACAAGTCTCTTTAAATACAGTTATGAATGCTTTGTGGCCGTGACATGCTTTGTATCATAGTGCTTAAGTTATGTAAATAGACTCCCACAGCTCAGTAATACCTCTTGACGAGAGGTTGTTCTTCGCTTCTGCTTAAAATATTATACTCCACAGTATAGCAAGGTCAGTTCAGCTGGTTCGACGTGATCTGCACACATCTGTGTAGAACATTACATTTGCAAATGTCATTAAGCTCTCAGGGAGGGCGCGTAATAAGGATCCTCTATGTCCTACTTACAGTTTAAGTGCACATAATCACAAAGGAGAAACTCCCACGTCTCAGCCATCAGGAGCTTTATGGTATTTCTTTATGTCTTAATTCGGTATTTTTTGGACAAGTTTATTGAGCAGTAATTTAAGTTCTGCTGCTTAGTATATTGTCAAGACTCGAATGAATGAAATGAATATCTTCATTGGGATGGTTAATTTTAGAGGGGACCATGAAGAGCACCACAATGATGCCTTTTTTTAGGAGCCCACTGTTAGTTTTTGGAAAGCCTGGTTTACCTGAAACAGTAATGACCATCCGTCCTAAAAGCCCCAATGCAAGTCGCTGGTATGTGATGAAACAGTCCCTCTACTATGCCGCGAAGCTGTTGGGAACAACAATTTATAGTGTCATTTAGTCATTTTGTTAATTAGAATAAGATTTTCTTTTAAGCACTGAGAAAACCGGCCTCAGTGAAACCAGCAACAAATTCTGTTTAGAGCAGAATGAGAATTAGCTAGCTAAATATAGATGTAAATAGACTAATGCTGATTAAATAGGTGTATATCGAACACTAGATAATGGAGCGACTAAAATTGACCGGTATTCTCCTCAGATGAAAGTCAAGAAAGATTAAAGTTTTTTTCTTTTGGTTTTTCGATTTTTAATACCAGCCTCACAGTTCAGTATTCATCTGATATTGTGAGCCAAATCTCAATCAATAAAAATAGTGACTGTTGCTTCATACCCATGTTGCTGCACAGAACACTTTTGAGCATGCTGGAGTAAGTCGTTTTATTGTGGTAGTCTTTAAACAGTGCAGTTGCGTTAGATGACATAGTAATTGTCCACCATGCAGTGCCACATTTTAGCATTGCAATATCATGGTGTCACAGTGTGTTTTTACACCTCTGAAGTTTGTAACACACTGAAAGCAATGTGAATAATTGGCAAGAAAATGAGGAATATTTTTTGCATCAAAACTCTACACACTGGATGCGTTCTGATTTCCTTGGAATTACACTGTGTTCACGTTGGTAGCGTATCTGTCAGAAAGATAGCATTTGCTTTTCACAAAACATGCAGCTTTTCATTGTGAGAAAGCAAAGGAGAACAGAGAGTTTCTCCGCCTCATCAGGAGTTAAAACTTCGCACAAGACTGAGATTTCCGTAGTTCAGTTTGAGCTGCTTTTGGAGATGCAACACATGACGAAGCACAATACAAGCAGGCGGAATGTCTTCAAGAGCAAATAAGATTTTCTTTGCTCCTCACAGAACCGTGGCACTGGGCAGGCTGCTTTCCATTTTGGAAACGTGAAAGTAGCATGGAGAACTTCGCTTCATTCAGAAAGAAAAAGTTTGAGCGCTTCCACATATAACTCGGATGTTCTCATTTTGACGTTGGTGGAAAACTTTTATTTGCTGGCACGCCGCTGTTCAACCAGCTTGGTTGCTGCCATGCTAACACCAGAGAGGAATGTGAGTAGTTGGAGAGTTCTTGTCAGCAGTGAAAGGTCGTAAAAATCAACCCTTGAATCGACAAATCACATTTTGGTGTGCTTGATTCGTTACGATTCGTTTTGCAAATTAATACGTTGTCTGAATAAGTAGCCTAAATAAATGCCACTGAAAGTCCTTCATTTTATTTGATTCTTTTCTTCTTTCACTTAATTTCTTGCAGTTTTATGTGACGTCCAAAGATTGATTCAAGGCGCTGTACATACCCCTGAAGTATGTACCATTCAGCAGCGTGGAGGGGCCACTATTTTAAGTGACAGTCCGTATGCCTCCTCCCCCTCTATTCTATTCTCAACTTCCTCTGTGCCTTCTGAATTAACGCTGGCCTGGTGGAGGGGAATATCAATGAGGTGGCCAATGCGAGGACAGGAGCACCGACTAATGGTAGAGTATCAGAGGAGGGCTGCATTCAAAATTTAAAACAGCTTCAGACATCCTGTTCTGTCAGGCTCACTTCAAAGTGGCTGCCAGTATAAACTAGGAAGGGTGAATCAAATTGACTTTGTGAAGTTTTCAACTTTAGTCCTCCAAATAAAATCCCTTCTTCTTGTCCAGATTTTGGACAGATCCTGAAAGAGAGAGCTTCAGCCCTTGAAACTCTGTGTGTCTTGCCTACACCTGTAGCACCACTAAAGATTGATAGCACTGGGGGAAAAAATGAGGGGAAAAAAAGAAAAAACTCAGAATAACAAAGCATCCGTCAATGGTAGCTGTCTGTCCTGTCAGTCTTTCCCCAGTAAAATGGCGGTATTTTAATAAATAAAAGTCAGAACACCCTGCCTGTCCCACTGAATTCTTCTTCTTGCCTGCCGCTGATGTCCGCCATTCGTTTGACTCCTGAGGCTTCACTCGCCAGCCCTCCAGTGGCTGAAGTCAAGTTTCCACATTAGAAAGCCCTCACTGGCTCCTGTGACTTAACTTTCATTTTATATAATTGATATTGAAAGCAATGAACTGGATGAATTGCCATCAGGGACTTGGGGCTTGCTCCCCCTCCCTTTCTATGGCGAGGCCAAATGAGGTAGATTTAGGAGATGGAAGGGTATCTTAGCATTAATGTAGTTCTGCTCCAGAATGCGGAGAATATATTTCAGCCAGCTCTATTATGGTATTTTCAAAGGAAAATAATGACCTCCACATTTCAGGTTGAAATTGAAAATCTCTCTCGTCTTAGTCATTACTTAAACCACTCTATTTTGTGCCCAGCCATCAGGCCTTTCACGAATGATGCTCCCTAGATGATTCTAGCAGAGATGAGGGACTTTTCTGCATGGACCCAGCTTTAGACCACCCTTGTTATTAAATGGCATGATGCCCTTTTTTTGCTTTGTTTTTCAGCTTCCTGTATTTCTAGCATGTCTGAACTAGAAACCGCTTCCTCCAAAAAAGAGCAAAGGCCTTCGGGGCTGACGCTGTACGAGAAAAGCAGAAAAGCTGATGACAAATTGCACCAAGATTGATAGCCAGCATCTTTTCCTTCCTGGCCCAACCTGTTGAGCTCTACACAGGCTGAAGTCGTTCCATTTAAACCCAAGCCTCCTTCTCCTCTCGGCTCCAACTTTCATGTTAACAAGTGCTCCCAGGTGGGAGTTGCCATGGCGATTTCCCCGCAGCTGCCGTGGAGACGGGATCGGGGCGGAACGGAGAGCAGGTTTTTGCCAGAGACAGCCAAAAACCCCCCCATCTCCCCTCTTCTCTGGTTTCCTCCCCATTTTGATTTGTTCCCGAAGCATAGCCTCATAAGGCAGGGCAGTAAATCTGGATTTTGGGTCCATCTGCAAAGTCGTAACATTGCATCATCAAAACGGCACATAAATTTCCTTAAATTTCACTTCAAGTGCACTATTGTCTAACTCTCAATCTCAGTCTCGTATTTGATGGCGGGGAAAAGCCCCCAGTAAGCCTGTGTACCTTGAGGTAATTAGCGATTTTAATATAAAAAATATTTTTTTTAAATTTGTGCTAAAGGACTGAGCATCGCATTAAGTAAATAAATATCTTCTTTGTATGTTAACCGTAAAAATTGAGCCAGTAGAATCTTGAAGTGTTTGTGTGAATGCGAAGAAATGGTCTTACGGCATCCAGAACTCACCATGACAAGTTGGTTTAAATGGTTGTCTCGGAAAGAAACATTGTCAGATTTCTGACTTACAATTAGGCAAGTATTAATAACACACACAGTATAGAGATTAATGAGTAAAGTACACTGTAATGTGCTGTTGAAATGTTTTATCACACTTTTTAAGCACTACTACAATGTTTCATCTGCTTTTTAAGTTGTATGTCGTAATCAGTGTCAGTGAAATGGCATTTGCTGAGTTAACTTTCTACTTAGAATCTCATTATCTTCCAGGATCATTCCTAGAGTTATTTTTGTAAGAACTTTTACCCTGTATGAACAGCCTAGGCTCTAGCTTACTACAGCTTTATTATTCCAGTAGGAATTAAAATGATGAAACAGTGATGAGAACGTTCCCCATTATCTGCTTACTAATTTCATGAGGAGATGTTACTGGTTTGAGTTAAACTAAGCTTGTCTAATTGATTAAATTAAGTACTCTGTGAAATCCAGTCTTGCACACGTAAAAACAGCAGTGCTGAAAATAATTTGGAGTGCTGCCATTGAAGAACCCCCTTTGTTGTTGTTCTGAGAAAAATCTTGCAATAGGTTGCAATGAACCTCCTGATAGTTTGAAGAACCTGTGAAATATAGTCCTACATGCTTAAAAATACAGCAGCCAAAAAGAGTTCTTTGGAGCGATGAAATAGAAGAAACACTTGGATGTCTCTTTTTTTAGAAATGAGTTGTGGGTGTGAAGAACCTTTTAAAAGTGGAAGTCCACCAATCAATTAAGCATTGAAAGCATAAATAAGATTAGAACAAAGTTATTCATTGTTCATATGCTCTGTTCCAGAGAAACTTACTGCATCAACATTGTTCACAGTGTTGGTGATAGGAACCAGACGTCTGAAGTATTAAATGCCTCTAAAGAGACTTTGCCTAAAGACTGAGATTTTGGCATGAAACATTTTTTAAACATGTTCATGGTGGAGAGGTACCTGCAGCGCAGTGTAAGGCAAAATAGTTCCCAAAGAACTTATATTTTCAGATCTAACAGTGTTCTGGCATCGTCAATATTCCATGTAAAAGATATATACAGGTTCACTGATCATTTTGGGTAAAATAATATGGTTATATTTGTGTTGTAGACTGTGACTGGTTCCCGCTGTAGAGAAATCCGAGTCAGTAAGTTTCTCCAAAGTAGTGGTCACCAACCCTTCTTCTGGAAATGCAGGTTTCACCTTCAACCCAAAACTAAAGCCCATCCCTCAGCTGATCAAGGTCTTCTGTGGGTAATTAATAAATCAGGTCGGGTCGATTAGTGTGGACACTAAAGCTTGCAGGAAGATGAATCTCCAGAGCCACTCTACATGACTTTGTTTACATCTAAATAATTGAATTATGCAAAGATGCAGAAGTATTGCTCTTGAAACTTTAAAGAACCTCCACACAAAGTTAAGGATTTGTACTGATTAAAGTGTTTTTCCCTGAGAAGCAAAGAGTCGTAAGGCAAGAACCATTTAGGAATCTTTATGATCAAGATGTTTCATGTGCGACTTTACCAGTTGTTTGTCGACAAACTGAGAACACTAGAAGGTGGCCCTGTTTGTAACCTCTGATTGCAGAGGCCTTCGGTCTTCCGTGAGGTCCTCCTCGTTCTTGGGTGTCCACATGCCCTTGTGGCTACTGTGTCCAATTTATCACAGTAGAACCTCCTGGATGTCACAGCCCTGGTGCCGGCTAATTGGCTAACAGCACTGCTGTGAAAATAGGTCCTCCCTTGCTCCCTCGGCTGTGGCGACTGTGTCCTCGCCGTCCTGTACTCGCAAAGTAGGGCCTGCAGCTGAGAGGCAGAGAAAAGAACATAGCGGTAAAGAGAGATAATGTGGAAAAAGGGAAAAAAAAGAGAGAGGGAGCAGTGCAAGAAGAATGTTTGGGCTTAGTGTGGAGGTTGGTCCCTATGGGGCGGATCAAGCAGCTAACGGTGGTTCCACCATGGGGAGATCTATATCCTCCACAGCTATGAATTATAGTAGCTCCTGCATCTCAGCAGTGCGAAGCAGCAGCTTAACCATGCCAGGCTTAGAGAGAGAGAGGGAGAAAGGGAGCATGCTGGACCTGACTTGACTCCACTCTCTAAGGATGTCTTCACTGTTTAGGGCTCAGGCATTAAGATCAACATGCAAGAGGCAATTTCGATACTGGCACATTCCTGCTCAAAAACTACCTTTCATGTGCTCTAACCTTGTTTGGCCCAAATCACAAAGTAATTCACATGCTCCAGCCTTCATTCGGGGGGTTGCACGCAGAGGACTGGGAGCCACCTCTGCCCTTGGCCGGCCGACTGGAAGAGTGTGACAGCAGATTGGCTCCTGGACCTGATGGATTTGCCCTGCTGCTTGAAGACTGGTGGAAAAAGAGAGAGAGAGACTGCAGCTTAACTAAATCAGAGCATGTCCTTGTGTTTGCCCAAGTCTTCCTAAGTAAGTTTTTGTGTGAGTGTGAGGGGAGGGAGAACTAGAGAGGACAGGTAGCCCTGACTGAATATAGTAGTGGATGCTATGGCCAAAATGTATCTGTATATATATATATATATATATATATATATATGTATGTGTGTGTGTGTGTGTGTGTTTGTATATATATAATTAAAATCAATTTTAAATTTCCCTTTCAATAATACCATTTTTAAAAACTATTAATAATGTAAATTTGCTTTATTTTATTTAATTATTCAAATTAATTGAAGCATACATATACATTAAATATATGTTCACCTAGTATGGCTTTCTAACACTAGCCCTATGCCTCCGGTAAAATGCTGATAATACTGAATTTCTACAAACCTGAAGTTTCTTGTTTGAACTTTCTGTTTTATCTTAAATGGACAGCAGTTACATACTGGTACCTGTACATGAATATAACAGCTACATCATTTAGCAGGTGGAACAGGAATTATGAATAAGAACTATCTCAAGTCATTTGTCTGGTCAGCCATGCTAATGTTGGCTTCGATTGCACTATTTCTGTGTTGCATTGTCTGCACGTATGTGTGGGATAGCGATTTAACTTTTTAAGTGGTCATAAATTATTCTAACCGGTATACTACACCAGTATATATATTTTTGTATATTCTTTTTTTGAAGACCAGCACATGTTGTATGTTTACCTCACAACAAAGAGAAGTTTAGGTGAAAAGTAACAGAAATGGCGTGAAAATTACCCAGATGCAGTTTTACATGCCTCTTTACAAACCTGTGATTTGGCCCTAGAATGAAACATGAACTTATGCTGATTTATAGTGAGACACCGCTGTGAGCACACGGAAGCAACCTGTCAAAAAAGGCACAGGAAGGAAAATAAAACGAACCTCCGTGTAAATAAGCCAAGTTGTCACACTATGTAGTTAGCTTTGCTAATGTTATAATAGCTAACTTTATCTATACTAGCTATATGCTTTTGATCTCAACATAAACATAAAGTCGTTATATTACTGTGAAACTTAAGATGGTCTCACTTCACCTATCAAACAGTGATTAAATCACACAGCATGGCTGCTACTTACAGGCTGCTGTTGGGGTTGTAATGCTATTAAAGGTGGAACTGCTTCTTTCTTCAGTCTCTTCAGTGTCAAACTCTGGAAGAAGCCTGCACGATATTGTCCAAGGTTTGAGAAACTGTCTGGAGTGAAAGGTGCAGAACAAATATCATTTAAAGTTGTCCAAGATCTTATAAAAGCTGCTGGAGTTCCTATTTACCAGCTTGTTTTGGGAATTTTCAGAGACAACTGTATTAAATGGTGCTGCAGTTAAATTCTCGTACCTGTGCAAGCTGTAGCAATTAAGGCAAAACAGAACATTTAACTAAGGATCTTATGAATAGGAGGCTAATTTTAGTGTTGTTCATGGCGTCGTTTATTAAAATCAACCATGCCCTGTGACAGTTTGTTTTTTTGGAAAGTGTATTGAAGGGCCCACATCGCCTTCACAACTTGTAACAGTGCATTTCTCCACAAAGTCAACTATTTTCGTTGCTGTTGCTTCGTTGTTATGTGTGAGTTTGGGGTTGTAAATATTAGTGAGTCAGGATTGTTACAGTAGTTTAGGAATCAGGAGTTTGGAATCGACCTGGTTTACCAACCTCTTTTATAACGTGGGATCTTGTATTTGAAGGAGGGGACAGTGTTGAGGTTCATGGTATGTCAGTTCTCATGTCATATGTCATGTACTGAACTCTTCTTATTCATCTATTACAGTGTAAATACAGTTCTCCATTCTGTGGCATCTGTAAAATTTCATGATAGTGACAGGCCTATGTACAGGGGAAGACAAAAACCTTCTTCATGTTCTCAGTCCATTCATAATGAAATGTTCACACAATGTAGAGGGCAGCTGGTGTGGTCCAATGATGCAGAAAAATAATGCACTGTAAAACTGTAGACATTTGATATGACCGCGTGTAACATTGTGAGCATATTCTTTATGAATTCTTGTACTCTGTAACGTATATTCTGTAATGGCAGTGAAGCTGCAGCGTGGAGTGGGCAGTGAGTGGGGAAAGTGGTATTTTAGCAGTGCACATGCCTGTAGTAGTATTTGTTGTGCTTAAAACGCTGGCTGAACAAGAATGGACGCCATTCAAATATGCAGTAAAGGGCTGAGTAGGCCTGTATTTTATGTTTCCTGGGGGTGATTTACAGAAATGTGTCTAAACACAGTGGACACACCGTTTTCATGCCCGTGCATTTTTTAAACTTGGTAAGATTCAGAATAATGCGGGAAATACATTTGAGTATCTTATTTTAATTCCACTGTTATTTTAGTGTCCTGTCTGATATTGATGCTCATTGTCATGCCATTTTTAGGGGGTCGTCTTGTAAGGCCAGGACCACTGTTTCCAGCGACATTAAAAAAAAAAATTGTTGCAGGTTTTAATCGAGTTTGCTTTGCTTATGATAGACTTCCTCATGAGCTCTCCGGTGCTGTTTGTTTTCTGGATGAAAACAAAAAGAAATTTTAGGTTGGTGAAGGACAAGACAAGTCCGATTGCAGTGGCTCTAGGTTCTGCTGTAATGGCACACCTGTATTGCAGGGCTATTATAGAGGAAACAGTGATGTTTTGCACTTTTTCAGGCGCAAGCTGTAATGCAAAGGCGTGTCCTTTGTTAATGCTCCATCTAGACAAGCCTGAAAGCAAGGCAAGGACGGGGGCTCGGGCTGGCCAGGACAAGCCTTGTGTTTTTTTTTTTTTTCCTTTCCAGAATTGGAGGAACCATTGTGCATTGCACCATTGGTGCGGCCTTCCCCATCATTTAGAGCCGCTCTCGTGATGGGGATTTAAAGTCTCTCCGAGCCGTCCCGGCCCTCTCTCTGCCCCCTCTGTCTTTTCTCGCGTTGGGAGGTGAGCGGGAGTTGGTAGGCGGAGTCGGTGGGCCCGCTGGCCGAGGAAATGGTTTTTATTTAATGCATACATAAGCAGGCTCCCTGTCTGTTCTTTCACCTCTCTGCCTCCCATCCACACACTGCAGAAGAACACCGCTGTGCCAAAGCAAATATGCATTATACAGTCACTTACACTTACATAAGACGCAGGTTGGCGTATGAGCCTAAAGGCACACATCTGCACATTCACTGTCCTTATGTCTCTGTGTCACTTATCAATGACAAGACACACATAACTAAAACACTGAAGGCTGCATATTCTAGCAATGGCCAGTTTTGTTTGCATTCGGTCTTTCCATTAGTCTGATGGGACTCCTTTTCTGGCCACATTATCAGAATGCTTTTTCCCTCACCCATTTCTGCTACTCTCTCCTTTGCTATGGAAAAGAGGCTGCTCAATAGAGGCCTGCGGTGCCCATTTTCGTACTAAGCTGAATCGTTTAGGACACTGAATTGCATTTTTCTGTATTGTTTTGGAAAAAGGGGATTTTCAGAGTTTCCTGAATTTGCCAGTTTTGTGCTGTTGTAAGCTTTTTGCCGTATTCTTTGATTTGAGTGCAAGTTTAAACTTAGCAGACATAATTCAATTGTCCAGAATGTTTTTTGTGCTGTTTCTTGTTTTCACAGAAAATACTCCGGCAGTCTCTCTGACCAGAAAAGTGACAGTACTAAAAAATATTGTTGTTTTTAAATGCTACATAGTGTGCCAGATATAAGAGCGAGAGGTTTGGAAGCAAGTCACACTAAAAATGGAAGGTATCCTGGTTTTGAGGCTCTTGGGTCTTGTGGATTGACTCTTGGTTTCACAGTTGACCCACGCCCATCAGAGTGATATGGACAAAGTACAGGGGTGCTATACTTTTTCTACGTACAGCGATTGCACTATGGCTTGTAATGTATAATGTGTAATGTGTATATATACATACATCTTTTGACCAGTTTTTTTTTCAAATTCAAATAAAAAACACCTATTCAGAATACCTACTGAACTCATAGCACATAGTATTTTTGGAAGTTTGCTAACAATTTGAAACGGACAAAATTCTCTGGCAAAACAGTTTAAAAATAAATATATGATATTTCATGTATTTATTTATATAAATAAAAGTTAATTAAATAAATACAACTGTTTTAACTATTATGTAAGTAAAATTTGGTTCAGATAAAAAAAAAATGCTATGCATACATTCATGGTTTTTTTTCTGAAATAGCTTATTAACTCTAGGAGTTGTGATTTTTACGACAAAAACAATGTGATAAAATATTTTTGTTCACTTTAGTTACAGGGCTCTTCTGCATATTATGGACTACTGAGATATCAACATTGTGATGGCTAATATTCCAAAAACAATTTTCTGTCTAGCTACATACTGCGTCGGTCCTTGTGGGGTCTTTGCAGAGTAGATAAAAAAAAAATCTCAACAGTGCGTCTTCCACACCCCGCCTACTCCACCCCCCTGGCTCCACCCCTCCGTCTCGACCGCTCTCCTGGGCTGCACCCCTCTCTGTTTAAGGTGGCACAATGTGGAGCTTTCAACTTGCTCGGTTTAATGCTGAAAGACAGGCCTACATAAATAATTCATGGTTCTTTCACCAACCCTCTCTCTGCATACGGTGCTAGCGTTAGCAACAGCGCATGTGTTTGTGTGTGTGTGTGTGTGTGTGTGTGTGTGTGTGCTGGGAGGGGTATAGTAAGCAACCTACAAAGGCGAAACTGACGAATGCTATGGCCTGAGCTAGCTTACTGTTCAGCATTGTAGATGCACCTGTAGATGTTTGAACTTCTCTCTCTCTCTCTGTCTCTCTCCCTCTCTCTCTCCACAAGCACATATTTACACATTGCTCATTTCACTGTGTATGTGTTTATTGCTGCATTGGGAAAGGCTTTTTGGACCAGTATTATTGCATCGGCTTAGTAAACGTTCTAGGTAAAAGATCATGAGAAGAGCTGCCTCGGATTTAATTTTACGCCTCACTAGGGTTTTATTGCAATGCAGCAAAATACAGTAGAGCCCCGACAAGGTCACGTAGATTACCATCTCAGCTTTAAAATCTCACTTCCTCTGTCTGATTTGTGCAAGCATCATTCCCATATGATGTCCTTGATGTTTACAGAGCCAGTCAAATAAGTTTTGCTGCGTAATGTTCTTGCGCATTTTCATAAGTCTTGTGAGAGTGCTATGTCAGGCGAAGTCAGAGAAAACCTGGGTATATTTAGAATCTAGTATTTACTTTATTTTCACTGGAATGGCAAGTTTCAGAACAGTACATTAAAAGGGAATTTCCCTCTAATTAAAACAAAATTCCAACATAATTAAATTATTATGATATAGACAGAGTCATTCAGAGTGCTTTGATGTGACATGCTCCATTCTAGAGATCTAACAGACACAATGGTGTTATTAGGAACCGAGCATCTGAGGACTTAAAAGCTGCTAAAAGCTCCCTCACAGGATGTTAATACATGAAATGGTTACAAATACGCTGTCTAATGCTCGAGACATTGTTTTATGATAGGTTTAAGATCAGGTTACTGACTGTAGTAACGGAGAAGTACAAACTGTCGTTAGGTGAAATACCTAAAGAAAACTTTTTCCGCTATTTTACCATAATCAACATTACATGTAAAAATCTGCAGCGAACCGTTTTACATCAGATCACTCTGAATGACTTTATTGACATCTTAACTACAGAATTAAGAAAGCTTAAAATGAAATGGAATTACCCTTTAACAAGCTGGAACATATAAAGTATTTCGTTTAATACTGATTATACTGCATAAAGTATTAATAAAAAAGCAAGCTCACAATGATCGCAGAACCGCTTCCTCATTACTCCAAACTATTCGCTAATGTATATTACATTGGTGTTAGCTTGTGGCTAGTATTATAAAAATATTACCAACGTAAAATATTGAACTTTCATGATGTTGAATGCTTGAATAAGCAGGAAATGCAAAGGTAACATTAGACAGATTTTTACACTTTCCTCATTTTTCCGCATCAAAAAATTGTAGGATTTGTCTGTTAATGTAACAGAACTATAAACAATTATAACAACAAACTTTGTAGGTAGACTAACATACAGTATAAAAGGTAGTACAATGATAAAATACAATTAAAGTAAGTTTTTATATACCATGGTGTGCAAAAGTTTGGGCACGTCTGTTTTATTTTTTGGTGAAAATGAGGTGAAAATAAGTACAGATGTGCAGTAAGTGCAGATTTCACTGCTTATTTAGTGAACTGATAAAAAATAACATGAAAATAAAAACACGTAAAATGTAGCCTATGCTGGACAGAAAACTGACCTGCCAGCTATTTGTCAAGCTTATGTACCAGTCAGCCACTTAAGGCTTTCATACTTATTCTTCTATTAAACCAAATATTGTACCTGTTATGTCTTCTCCAGAATACAAGTCACCGCTGACTTTAAGGCTGGATTTCTTTGTCATGGGTTACGGTAGACACTTTGACCTCTCTGTGTCTCTCAGTAGTGAGTGCAGAGGCTGAGTGGTGCTGGCCGTGCCGCGTGGGGGCTAGAGGGCAGTGCTGGTTTCTACAGGTCCGTTTCCCAGTGAGGTGCAGAGCGGAGCCCTGCGGGAGAGCCTCAGTGATTACGGGTGCATTAGGCCTCTCCCAGAGGAAGCATTAAGGAGTGCAGCTTAATTTTGCCCACTCGCTAGCCGTGTCCATCGTTAGGGAGAGAGAACAAAATGTTGTTGCGGAGTAAAGAGCCCACGTTTCTGCAATTACCATGTCTGGCTTTGGCAGGAAGAAAAACAACTTTTGAAATCATTTTGGAAAAAAGACAGTGTTCTGTACTGAAGCCCGTGGTGAGAAAGAAAAAGGAAATGTATTTTGTTTATTTTTTTATTTTTTTCTTCTTTGCCTGTTTCCCACACAAGGACACACTCACTTATTTTCGCTTCTCCAGATTTTACTGCGTCCGCTGGTGAAGACGGTGTATAGCGCAGCGTGGTCAGGGCACTGGGACATTGGTTAGGGAGAGTGGAGGTGCGCCCCTGCTGCGTCCCAAAGGGCCAGGGTGCACTTCTGCTTCTGTAATTGTGGACATCAGCACCCAGTCATGCAGCCCCCGACTTTTCCCTCGCTGGCTGAAGCTCCACAGACGCTGGCCAGCGGAATCGGACAAATTCAATTCATTACCCAACCTCACGTTCGCCCCCGGGGGAATCTTCACTCGTGAGGCGCTGCTTTGTTACAGTAATTAGCTCCGTATTAATCAGCCCCTTCCCTCGTTTTCCAATTCCCCTTGATTAAACAGAGTGTTTAAGTAATGGGTTTGATGACCGCATGATTGCCACCAGTGCAAAACACACACCCCCGGCCTGGGTCCCATCTTTTGTGTTTTCCGGCAGCACCATGTCGGCCCAGTTGGGCTGCGACATGGCTAAGGGGTATGTACGTTTATGAGTCTCAAAGCTGTCTGTTCGGGGCTGTGCGGAGGAAGCTGTAATTCATTTTTATGCTCTTCTCCTCACTGCCCCTAATTGCAGACCAAGCTGCTGTTGTCGGCATGCTCTCACCTCAAATGACGCTAATGACTGGGTCCTGTCACAGCGTGTTGGGAGCAGACAGTAGCATACACATCTGAGGAGCAGGAGGAGAAGCACACGTCATTACTGTGGATTCCGAAACGGTTTGTCCATGTTAATTTGTAAATGTGGTCGTTATCAACTGAGATGTTTGAGCCTTTATTTATTTATTTGTGTGAGTCACAGCGTGCTCCTGTCTTTTAACTACTGCACACAGTATCACCAGTAGGGCATGCAAAGGACACCTCCTCCTACACAACTGAAGCCGTAGAGTCAGGCCTGTGCCTAGTGACAGGAGACCCCCACAGTAAATACGTATTCCATCAGCCACTCGTCTTATTCATTTATTGAATGCGATCCACAGGAAGACACTAGTGTCCCAACATGTGAACATTAACGAACTTTTAATCATGTTAAGTGATGTGATGCCCTACATTAAGACTGTGTTTATTGTTCCACACATACTGTAGATGAGAAGTAGATATTGTCTGTCCAAAAAGTGGCTGGTGGTACAGCATCAGGTTTCAGACCTCAGACAAAACAGTTTAATGTCCTGGGGAAAACACATCAATTAAATCATGTTTCAGCTCGTAAATCAGGTGAAATGGGCAGTTTAAAATGGCCTCAGGTGAAATGGGTTCAGTAGCTAAACAGTAACGCTTATTTGACATTTGCAAGTCCGTTCTTTATTATGTGAATACAGGTTTGTGGCCCAAAAGAAATGACAGTTTACTACTTCTCATGCGTCCTCTTCGGTCTCAAAATGACAGTTTTTTCTATATAATAGGTTTTGTAGAGCTGTAAAAAGGTCACTGCAAAGATGTCCACGTCAAACCATAGTGGCCTGGTTTAGGAGGACTTTGTCACTGGCCTATTAAAAAAACTCTGTTTGGACGTCTAATTCTAGTAATGCCTACTGTAGTTTACGCACTGTAGACCTGGATCCTCTTTACTGCTATTGATATGTTGTAATATGTTGATGTATGTTGTTGGTATTGTAAAGGATGTGGGAATGTCACATTTACATTGAGATTAAAGCTAGTAAAGGCTGATTCAGACAGTGTGACACTGATAAAGCTGTGTCTCTCTAAAATAAGCCACCTGTCTGAAAGCTCACCTTGGGGCTCAGTGTTCTCCTGCTCTCTCTCTGAAGAAGATATGACTAAGAAGACACCAGTCAGCAAGCCCGATCCAGCAGGTTTTCATTTTTCCACCCTGTGCTTTGAAAAGGTTTTTTTTTTGTGGCTCTTACAAAACAAAATCAATCTGCTTCAATCGTCACATGGATTGCTACTGAAAGAAGTATTGGCGGTTGGGAGCTGGAGAAGAACTCAAGTCAGCAAATTGCAGCGAGCTGGAATGACTGGAATGGGTTAAGATACACAGTGCTGCCTATCTTTGAGTGGTCAAAGCAGAAAGAAGCAAACTTCGGAGGAAACAAGTAAGTGCTTGGCACATCTGATCGCCTGTGATTTTGCAATGGTGTATTTCACAATGGTGCACACTTTTGATAAGGAATCCCACTGCCTGGTATGCAATGCAACCTTGTCTTGTAGTAGAAACAATAGCAATTGGCCTGTTTTTGCGTTGTCAGAAACAAGTTCTGTTATGTACTGGGATGTATTTTTTTTTTCCCAATAAAATATTTATTTAGACTTACTTGCTATTTCCCAGCATCCGTGCCTCCGGGGGTCGCTCAGGGAAAGACTGTACTGGAGCATTTTCTTGGTATGTCTTTCCCTGGTTATTGTTTCTTCCAACAAAAATCCACTCTGCCACTCAAACGTATATGCATTCATTTAGAAATGCACATTTTGGTTAATTGTGTCAGAACTAATACGACTCTATCGTCACGGTACAGATCTCATCTGTCCATAAGAGGCATGAGTTCATTCCATGGGTAATAACGATGGCCACGATGAGAATGTTGAAGCTATGAAGTTGATTTATTGTGAGATTCTCATAAACTGTTGAGTTACTTTTGCTGTTTGTTTCACTGTGATCAGCATAGCAGTTCCAATAAAATAGACAGGCTTTACGGTGAGCATAAAGAAAGTTCTGATATAACGTAATGTGTTAGGCCTGTGGGGATTAGCTGGCTATAATTCCACCATAATCCCCTGAAGTAAATTCACTAATGATATTAGGACCCTTCCGCTGATCACGCTGAGGAGGAGGTAACGAAAGTAACCTTGCAGAGCAGAATTACCAATCATCGCGAAACCGTTTTTGTGGCACAGCAAGAAAAGGGAATTTGAATACAGACCTGGGGAAGAAAAGGAGCGAAAGAAACGTGTATTGATTTCAGAAGCTCAATTACTGAGGAATGCAATCCCCATCTCCCAGCGCCCTTGATCGCGTAGTGTCCACTGGGCTCTTCATTAATAACCAAGCACATGCTCAGTTTCTTATTAATTCGCACGCACGTGTCACTGTCGTCGGAAGAGGACCCCCAACCCCAGCCTCCCCTCCTCTGTCCTTATTGCTTTCCCTTCCTGAACCTGCTGCGCTAAGTTGCATGATTTATACGTCAGCCCTCTCTGGCAAACAGACTCCCTCAGCCTTGTCAGACATGACAGTGGGAGAATCGGTGGGTGATTAATGAATTTGTGTCCATTACTGACTTCAAACTGTCTCCATCAAGACATCAACGCTGCTTATGGACTGAAGCGAGCCACTGACAGTCCTCGGCGGATTAGTTTGAGCCGGTCTCAAGGTAACCCTGCGGCCATCAATGCGACGCGCTGAGGGTTTAATCTGGACAAACTAAACACTGACACGACCTCCACAAAAGCTTAATTCACTGTCTCATCTAAGACACTCTTTATTTCCTGGCTATCTTGGGAGTTGTTCTGGGAGGTTGTTAGGCTGTTAGGCCTGTAGCGCCACAACATACAGCTTGATCAGAAGTGCCCATGCACTTCTGCTGTGGACACTATTTGTGGGCCTTCTGCTTGTTCAGAGAAAGCGCATCAGCCAAGTATTAGTTGGAAATCAAACCCAGATTGTTCACAGTGGGAGTGAGGATGTCTTAAGGCTCGCACAAGGCTGTACCAGAGTCTTCCACTGTGAGAATGGCACCAAGTATTAAGCAATTGTGTAAACGGGCAGGCTAAACTTGCGAGCTCACTGTCAAAATTGTGCATTCCCGTAGAGTTCCAGATCTGTTGGTCCAGAGGTTTGTCTCCCACTGTTTCACATCAGTCACTGGTGCTGTAAATTGTTTGAGCCAAACTTGCACAGTTCTTCTTGGATCCTGTGCTGTTGCTGTGTCTTGCATGTCTCTTTGGATTAACTCTGGCCACTGATCCACTGTTTTTTTTTTCTGTCTTGTGGTCTTGAGAAGCAAATGGCAAGAAAAAATGACTTCTTTAACCTTCTGCGAATTTTCCAGGCCTGCTAAAGTGCTCTAATAAAAGGGGCCCCTTCAGTCTCAGGCATAGCTTGAGCACAGTTTATGGCTGCATGCAGATATGGATGACTAGCTGCCAGTGGCCTTTTTAAACCGTGCTTCCTGGTTCCATTTCATTAACAGAAAAAAAAAATAAAATAAACACCACTTTTTTTTCTTGCTGTGTTCAAGTATTAGTGGTATTTGCCTCCCCGACCGTCAGACTGATGTTATTCTGCTACAGTACAGTATGTTATACTTTATTCTTGCTTTATTATATATTTGTTCCCAGTAATATTGGCTATATGAAGTGTTGACGCATGTGATTTGCCATGTCACAAATCAGCAGTGCACAGCAATATAACTTCCATATCTCCATCAGTGTTTTCTCCACATCATACAAGCCTAGCTGTTGCCGTTCTCCTGTTTCACATATGGTATTCATTTGCAAACGCTCACTTGTGCCTGAGGTCACCCAGCTGATGAGTGAGGCTGAATGTGAGAGAAAGACAGAACATGAATGTCACCAAAAAGGAAAAAGCAGCCAAGAAGAATGGAGCCCTCAGAAAGTCTTTAAATCTCACTCAGTTGCATTTTATAGCTTTTAATCTCTCGAGAAGCTGTTTTTTGTTAAAAGCATAATGTTGTATGACAGAAATAAGAGCTTTCTGGACTCTCTATTGTAATGACAGAGAGGGATCTTTGCTGCCTTTCCCTTAATCCCTTTCTTGATGGATCTTATTGCTGAAGCAGGCACAGTGGAGCAAGGGCATGCTCGGAACAAATTATTAAGCCATGTTGCGACTGCTGATTCATAAGGATCTGTCAGAAAAGGGGCCCTAATGAGGTTCTTGAATCAATAAGCCCTTAACGATAAAAACGCTCTGATGAAGTGGGATGGCATCTCCCCCTTCAGTATTTCCCTCTTCCTGTCTCCTACACACCTGCTTGGTGGGCCCCGGCGGAGAACCCAGTCGTACGAATGTGCTCCCTGCCACACGCGGTGTCAGTCAATAAGTTACAGAAGAGTTTATTTGCAAGTATTGACAAGTGAAATGATGAAGCCGGGATGGGATGTCTTTCCCAACTGGGCAGAAAATCTCATTTAACTTTCCTAGAGCTTCGATTCGGAACGTATGCTGTTATTAGTGTTCATGTAGCCTACTATGTAGCAACATTTTGCAAAATGTGATTCATGGAATTGCCTTTTTTCTGTCCGTTAAATGGAAAGGTGGCTTTCCAGATCACATGGAGAGTAAACAGTTCTGTGGCTGTTTTAATTTGACTCAAATTACAACAATGTTCATTTAACTGCTGCAAAAGAATTCTTGCATAAAGGCAGATATTATCAAGCAGATCATGTATTTACCTTGATTTATAGCATGCTCACAGTTGCTAATGTATCAAAGTAAACAGGCTTGTTCGATGAAGAGGTTAGTGATGTATTATTAGGTTATTAGCGTAATGCATTTAGATGCAAGAGCAACCATCAGCAGAAACTTCCTTTAAAGCAGCTGTCATAATGCACCGGACAATAATAACAGAAACATAGTTTTTCTGAGGCAGGAATGTGCTGGGATAAAAGTGTGTTTATTAAAATGGGAAAACTGCTTTTTTAATTTTGTACACCCTTTTAATGAATTGATGATCTTTGTTGGGTAATTATCAGAAAGATTCCCATGACTTTTCTACTGCCATAACCCACCACTGTATTAATCTGTTTTGAAGACGTTTTACCTTTTTAGCTAAGCACCTTGATTTTTGACTCTTATCATTGTTGGCAAAAATTTGTTGCCAGATGTTTGCTTAAAAATGATCGACATCAGACAGATGTTGGAGTCTGGCTACTATTTTTAACAGTAATTCAACAACCTATTTAGCATACACCATAAAACTGTGCAGCATATATATATATATATATATGTATATGCAATTTTTAAATTTCGTGCGTTCGTAACCTGTTACAAATAAATGTTACATTTCTGTGCAAATTAGGGCTGGCCAGTCTGACTATATAATGTTATCATGATAAATTAGTCATAATGCAACACAATATGCTTTTCTGAACTGTGTATTTTTACGATACTTGTAAAACACAGACTGACTGCATGTTACATTATAAAGAGCAAAATTACTCCCGTTTAACTGGATTTAAAGCAACGCAGTATTTAAAATCTTTAATAAAAAATAGTGTATTCACGTTTTTATAGTATTCTGTAATGTAGCACTACTGGTTTCTCAGTTTCAACTGATCAGATGTCCGATCAGAAAAATAGTCTAAATATTGTGACGTTTATTGTGTTTTTTTTTTTCCAGACACTGCAGATGTGGCAGATCTGTACATAAAAACAATACCAGTTATTGACATCAGCCCACAATTCCCATTTTGGTGTGTCCCTACATATTGAGGCAGTTAAAAGCTGTGCTGTCAGTGGTGAAGAATATGTTTTGTGTACACACCAACACATCACAGTATCTTCCCATGAACACCTGCCTAATAGACAGTAACTAAGTGTGTAAAAGGGAATGGAATAGTATGTAGAAACAAAATAAGCACCTCTGTTGTAAATACTAATGGGTCATTTATTACATTTTTGGAAAGGAATATGGAAGTGAATTTCTGAGACTTGTTGGGGAAAATTGAACAGTTTTAGTAGCAGTGAATTGCCTACAAATTGCCTGGAAGTGGGGATGTGCAAAGAGGGACCTTGGGCTGAGTCACCCCTGAACCGCTGGGTGGTATCTTCAGGGTCTCTAGAAGGGAGCTGAGGGGCATGTTCCTGTCAAAAAGGGGGTCATCTCTCCACACAGCTGCCACTCACAAGCAAGGCCAATGTTGCCCAGGGTAACGCAACAAAGCCAACAATGATGAGGTCATCGGAGGTTGGCGGGAGCGCAGCACAAACCCCACCGCTGTAAAGGCTGGGTGAAGGACTGGGAAAGGGGTGGGGGTCAGGATTATGGGGGAAACCTTTTCATTTTTTTTTTTTTTTTCAAATCTGATTAGCCCTTGAGTTGTGCGTTGGGAGAAAGTGCGAGGGGGGCGGAGGAGGAGATGGAGGGGGGCTCCTCATCCTCCAGCTTTTGTGCTCGACTGAGGAAAGACCTCAATATATCACGGCAAATTAGGTTTCTTAGGTTTCTCTCATTGGGGAGATGCTGCGGCGGCAATGTCCGTGTTTTGGTTTTCCTCGTGCTGACCCATATCCCTTCTTAAAAACAGCCGCTCTCAGAAAGGGAAGAGGAGAGGGAAGGGCCTGCAAAGAGGGCAAGGAGGGGACTCGAGCAGGAGTGGGAGAGGAGGATTGGGCACAGAACATGTTTTCTTTATCTCGCCTCCTTCCACGCCAGCCAGCGCTTCACAAAGAGTGGCAGATTAGTAGTAGTTCTGTCCTAAACCCAGCTCAGGCGGAACTTGGGGAGGGGGGCCCTTGCTGTTTCCACAGTGCTTAAACGGGCACAGAGCCGGCGCTACAGTAAATTCATGACACAGACGTTTGGCCTACACTTTCTCCCCATGTGGAAAAGAGGGGTCCAGGAAGCTCTAGCTCTTTGTTCTGTCTCCCACTCGCTCCGCAGCCTTGAAGGAAAAGGGCCAGGCTCACATGGCACGCGAATCTGCTGATGTCCAAGCAGGAGTAGAGGGCAAAAGATGTGTGAAATTTTGCACGACAGATAAAAGATGCCAGACAGCTGTGAGTTGACTCAAGTGTGGATTGGCATTTTATGGGAACACCCATTAAAGACGGAGCCTCAAACTGATTTTTCATAGTCACTTTAAAAGAGGCTGGTCCGTTATTTGAAACTGGGCAAATGTGCTCGCAATTCTCTTGTAATAATATCTGATCATAAATGCACCTAATGCAGGCGCTGCTATTTTCCCCTTCATCGTGCACCACTGCAGTCCACTGAAACCTAAGATGCCTGTAGCTGAAGTAGTTCTAATTTTTCCATGCCATCTCAGACATCTGTATTTGATATCGTTCTTTATTTGCCATTCCATTTTAACATGTTTTATTGCCGTGTTTATTGTTGTTAAGCGGCGTTGGCTGGACCTAATGTGTTGCTAATGCAATCACGTTGATTTATTCAAAGTGCACTTTGTACAATAGTTACTGGAATAACTCTGAGGTAAAGGCAATGAGAGTGCAGATTCCCAGATTTCAGGAGAGTTCACATGGAAAACGTACTCCCTTTTGGCTTCAGCTAGACAAGCTTGTGTTTTCACATTGTCATTCATTTTTTGGAAAAGTGTTCAAGGTCAGATTAAGCTGAGCATAGATCCTCATCTGTGTCAGCTAAATGCTAACTCATGGAGGTTTTTGAAAATTCTTGTAACTTTGTCTAATTAATTCCAGCTGCAGGCTTCGTTTTACTCCAAATCAAAGAAAATCAAATGCAGATTCCCACAGGAGAGATGTTGTGAACAGGATGAATGCTGCTGGTTATTGGAAAAACAGATCCAGCTTGCTTCTCCGAGTGCTCGTCCTGGTGCCTGGCCTGTCTGTTTTAACACAAAACCTCCAGCAAGCTCTTTTGTCATTGTTAACCCCAGATCCACATTCCTGTCTCTGGCTGCTCTTCTCTAAAACAAACTCCTGTTTCCAAATGGGAGAAGCTTTCCGCTCCTGCCGAGGCGCACTTGAAGTTACCAAGCTCCTTCAGGAGAACAATGGCGATGTTCTGAGAACTGAAGACCCTCTGTCTGGGGGGGGGGTCCTGTCCTTTTGTCTCACTAGAGACAAGCTCTGTGACCAATTAGCGTTTTATTGGCCTAACAGAAAGCAAGAGCCTGTTTCATACGTAGTTTTCTAAGTATTGTGCTACAGGGTACTCTTCTCTTCCCTCCCAGCACACTCTCTTCATCCATTCAAGAAAGATACACTCTCTGTCCAAACCTCATTAAAGGCACAGAGAGGATATTGTCACCGGACAAAAAAGGTCTTGAATAATAGGTGGCCTTGTCAAGCTGCCTTAAATTTAGCCTTTAACCAAAGACCTCGACGTGCATAGAGGGTGTAAACACGGACTGTTAAACATATTTTCTGTGTTTAAACATGACCCCTTTGGAAAACTGATTTGATCTTGTTGCAGCGTGATGGGTTTGGTCCTTCAACAGTTGCTTATATTTCTATTGAGTTTCTGCTCAGATTTAAGATGTAAAATGAAAATACATTTTTTAAACAATTTTTGTTGCATTTCTCGCAAAACCTATTGCTAAAATCCATCTCTAATCCCATGTGTGTGGCAAGTTTGCATGCCAAAATTGAAGTATCACATTTTTTTGATAACTTACTGCTAATGAATTGATGTGTGTATTTTATAGATTTTATTTGATCAGAATCTGTTTGAGCAGTTTTCATTTAGAAAGCTTGTGGCATTTTTTTGGTTTCACTGTCTATAAGTTATGAAATATGTCAGCATTACTTTAAAAAGAGACATGGAAGAAATATGTCGCATGACGATAAATGTATGCATTATTTTTGCTAAAAAAAGTTTTCAGTGTAGGTTTTTGCAGCATATCTGATATCTTTCATATATGTACATCTCTCTGGGGCCAGTAAACATTTATCAAATGTAGAAATTGGTCCTAGAAGTGGGCGAGACGACAAAAGTAGCCCAATAAATTAAAATGTGGTTTTATTTAATCCCAGTTATTATTATTTTCCAGCAATTTTCTGCCAATACTGATGTAATTCTTATATTATTGTGAATCCATAGGAAAAAAAGTAGTCTGGAGTCCTTTCACTTTGTCTAATGTCAGATATTTCTTCTTCTCTTTCCGGTTGCCCTTCTGCTGTGTCCATGTGGCCTGAAAGGTAAGACATTTTTGGCCTTAATCGTCCTGTATTTGAATATCTGAAGTCTTTTTTAACATTATTTTAATCCTATTTAAGGCTGTTTATTTACTCATGTTTTACGACCAGATTTAAAGGTCGTGACTCCAATGAGCTCACATTACTCTTAGATGTGGAGTGAGCTTTTCAGACTGAAGCCTCGCATATTCCAAATGTTTAGATTTTGTTGATTTACTTTGTTGGAGACAAATCTCCTGTGTTAACTTGTTCATGAGAATGTATAATCCAGGGTAAGATTCTGTCAAGCCTTTTGCTGCTCTGTCTGACAGCGTGTGGTCTGCGTACACGGGCGTAATGACTGGACTGCTGGATGTCCTGTGTGTACAGTGTAAGGATCAGGGGACCTGAAGTGGTTTTAGTGGAGCTTTGGTACAGAAGTGAGGAGGCGAAGCCATCTCCTCTTCAAACTGTTCCTCTGAACTTCAAACGGAACTGTTGACTCAAGCGGAGACTGCTGCCCAAACCTAGCTGGTTTTCAGGGTATTTATTCTTGAGGAAAGCGTCTGTTTAGGTCTACAGGCCAGTCCCAGACCTTCTGTACAGATTAGCAGTGCTATGTTGAGATGCAGACGGGCGTATGCATTGTGTATGTTTGAGCGAAGAGGTAATGCTTGTTTATGTAAGAGCAGTGCACCGAGAAACAGAATTTGGTTCCTTTATGTAAAAGCATATGTGTCGCTCTGTTTTTTATCCATCAGCAATCTGTGATTATCATTTGACGTGTCACTCAGTGTGTTAGGGGTGGCCTCTGTATCTATGTGTTGCCATTATGTATGTATAGACTTGCACACGTTAATTGCAGAGACACAGGAAGCTTGAGAAACAGCGTTTTGTTATTTTTGACTCACAGGCTCCCCCCAAATTCAGCCACGGTAAACGAACTGGCAGCGTAACTTTAAACTGCTCAGAGCTCCGCAAATTTGCCAAGCCATGTGTAATTTTCCCCTTTTGTTTATAGGCCTGTTTTTCCCCATTTACCTTTCTTTTACTTTTCTTTTTCTTTGTTCGCCATGAAATGAAGATGAATGACTTTTCCCGCACTATCACATTACTCTCTGATTGGGACTACTTTGCTCTCGTCATACGCAATTCACCTCAGGATCACTCGGGAGCGAGCGAAAGGCTGCAATTACAGCTGAAGTGATGCTTTCTAGTGGATGTGACAGGATTAGGCACTTTCCATTCAAATGGATGTTCTCATTCAGGTATATTAGTGAATTTATGTTAAAGCGTCTGTTGCGTGCAGCATTGTCCTGCAACTGTAGGTCAGCTTTTTGGTTTGAGCCTTCATTTCACGCTCAGATTATTGTTTTTTTCATACTCACATAGTACTGACCCTGTAATTTCTGCATAAGTCCGAGATTTAAACAAAGGGATTCAGAGTGGTTTGATGTGAAATGGTCCGTTGTGGAGAAAAACTCGGATTTCTTCACGGTGGCCGCAATAGGAACCAGGGGTCTTGCCTACAACACAAATATAGCCTTTTTTATTACTATCCAATGGCCTGTTAACCTACTTGTCTTTTAAGTTTGTGAATATACTGTTTATGATGATGAAATAGTGGTAAATCTGAAACAAAGTTTTCTTTGGGAGGTATTTTGCCTTATAACGCTGCATATATCACTCTGTCATGGTTGTGCCTTAAAAAATATGTTAGTTCAAACTACCGTGTCTCCAGTATATTCATAACCATGTCATAGAATAACTTGGAAGCTTTTAGAGGCATTAAATGGTTGTCTGGTTTCTATCACCACCCCGTGAACAATTCTGATTCAGTATGTTTCTCTTGAACAATGCATGTCATATCGTACCACTCTGAACAACTTTATTTCTGAATGACTGAATCATGTAGAAATATTGAAAAATCGATGACATTCCCCTTCAGTGTTAAGCGAATGGCTTATCCTGTTAATAAAACTTTAGTCAGAGGCGCTCTCTGTAGTGTTATTACATGATTCAATTAGTACTGATCTAGTTCAGCTTGTCCCAGAATAGGTTTTCTGTCCCACTCCTCATAAACTGACATGATATTTGAGCCCCTGTTTTAAGCTAAATGGGATAAATCACTATTGCCAGTGCAGAGCACTTTTCTAAGCGCAAGCTCAGAAGTAGAAAGAGTAGACACACATCTGCAAACAGAAGACCTGCTATCTTTATCGGAATACAAGAAGCTTCTAGTAACGGGCTCTAGTGTTTCAGCAGTATGTATAGTCCTATGAAATCCCATATGTATATAATTTTCAGAATGACCACTTTGACATTGCACCTTTCACTGCGATGTCATTGGACCTGATTAAGTTCATGAATATGAGGTCATTAATTATTCGTTTAAATTATTAACAAATGCCAAACCATGTGCTGAATTTTTAGGGCTTGTAGGAATGTCTATATGTGCTATTAAAGGGCCCATATTCTGGAAAACGTAATTATTCTTACTTTACACAGATTCAAAGTATTATGTAAGCACTATTGAAGTTTCAAAACAAACTGTTAACTCCCCACTCCATACAGTCCATACCATCGCTATCCAAAGAAAAACACGTATCTCCGTTTTTGTCTGTGAAGTAGCCATTTTAGAGACACTTGTTTTCTTTTGGACAGAGATGACTTATAGAAATCAAGCTGCAAAAAACAGCTGCATTAATATACACTCACCTATTCAGGCTACAGAAGTATAGCTCCGCCCACACGGAGTGTAAGGAGTGTTTTAGCCCATGCTTTTGAATTAACTGCAATTAGGCTAGGCACAGTTATCAACTGTTTAATAATTATCGTTTAATCATAGTTATTTAAGCTGACTGCATTTTTCACAATTGTTAGATTCCATAATCTAATTATCCTGTAAGAAACTGAATGTGAATTGGGTGGGTTGAGTCAAATAAGTGTAAATAAAACAAAGCTGTAAATACATTTATTGTGACATCACACGGCTTACGAAAAGAAACTTGATTCTCTAACATTAATTAGAGGGCAGCGCTGAGTAATGTATGTATGCAGGCAGAGTGACAATGCTTGCTTACTTTATCTTTACATTATCTGTCTTAAAGGCACAGTAACAAAAACAGCTCTTTTGTTTTTGGCACGTAAACTCAAACATATGTTGTAAGTGGGCAGATTCCAGCGAGCCATGGATCACATTGCTAGCCTTCAGGGAACCAAAGATGCAGACCCCAGAATCTTACAAATTTGTGTCAAACTTAGGCACACCCTACGCAGCCTTGCCAAGACATTAGCCTATGGCAGTGGTCCGTAGAGCCAGAGAAATTTAGAGTGAAAATAAGAGTGACCAACTTTAAACTTTATGTGATTACACAGTGTTGTTCCCCCATCCCATGACATGAAATGACTTTTTACTGTTATTTCAGGAAACTGAAGATAACGACATTAAATTTCCAATTTGTAGAGCTGGCCATGTTGTTATTGTTAGAATCACATGATCAGCAACTAGTCAAGATTAAGTTTATAGCATCATTGCCGTGCATGCGATGTGTGGAGGAACCAGGAGAATATTTTTTTTTTATTATGCTGACTTTGTACATAGTACGTACTTTGTACGTAGTTGTTTAGTGTTCTTTAAGTCCTCATGATATCCACAATATGCTCAGAAAAGTACTGTGATAGTGTAGTGATAGCGATAAAATATCATCATATTGCCCAAACACCACCAGCGTGATTTTTGAGATTTTTGAGCAGAAATACAGTTATTGTCCAGATTACTGATTTACACCAGTTGCTTAGGAGCCCATGTAGGAGCCCATTTTGCAATGTACAGTAGTGTATGGTTGAAGGTAAAAGTTTAAATACTCCAACTTAAGTTACATTGTGTTTAAGTGAAATAAGTTACACAACACATTTGATTTGCTTGAATGTAAATATAATACATAAATAAAATGTATTTTTTCCCACTATATTAATTCAGCAGATAAGCATTCATTTTGTAGGTTTTGTTTCATTCATTCATCATAGCATTCAGTCTAAAATGTGCAGAAGTGTCTTAGTGTCATCTGCTGTAGTGGATGTTCGTTTAGTAGTGCTGTATATTTTTCTAGGAAGTATTTTCTGAAGTGTTCAGTTTTTTATTCCTTTAGTTTTAGAATCCAAATGGCCTGTAGTAATGTCTAGCAGTACCAATAGTGATAATGATAGTAATGATGAAATATATGTCACAACCGGCCTGAAAAGAAACGTAATGAGCAGCAAAAATATATATTTGTGTAGTATCTAGGACATGGTGGTGTAGCCTCAATCCCACTTAAAGAGGTTTCTTACAAAAATAACATGCAGTGTGTTCGAGTGGTAAAAGCAAATGTCTCCCATTTCCCCTTTGTGACGGGAGAGTTCAGGGAGGTGCTATGATCTGTCATCAGCCTCACTCAGTGAGGTAGTCTTCTGATGAATGGAGGCCTGAAGCCATCTTTCACACTGGCTCCATAGCTCACGTCTCTCTGACCTTTTCATTTTTCACGAGGGGGATCCTCCCTGGGTTCAGGCCAGGGACAGCGAATGAAGGAAGAGCCTGTCAAGAATGGTCTGCTTAAGCAGTCCTTGGCTTTGCTTCAGTGCCTCTCAACAGGTACTTACCTTTGGAAGGTCCACGCAGGTACAGGGAGTTCCTCCAGGTTATCGCCATGATGCAGTTCAGTGCAATTCAGTTGGCATGATATCGGAAGAGTTTAATCAAATCTTTCTCACTGTTCTCACTGGGGCAACATAACAATATAAAGCTGTTATACAGTCATCACTACTGGTTGCAGTACTGTGCAGAAATGGGAGACCACCCTTAATTTATTTCATTTCCAGTCATAAAAGGCCATTAAGTGTGAGAGTTCAGAAAAAGGCAGAATGCATATTCAGCAGTAAATAACTAAGTATAACTAAATATAATATCTGCAATATAATATCTGAAATCTACAGGGGTATTTTTCTGCACCTCCGAAGTTCAGTCTTTGAAGCATTTTCTACCTCTTGCAATCTAAGTAATCCCAAACACATTCAGTGATGTTTAGGTCTGGACTTTGGAGTGGTCAGTTCATTGTTCTGAGAACACCAGCAGCCTCTTTGTTTGATTTGCAGATTTTCTTCTTTGTTTTGTCTATTTCCTTTTTCAGTAAGGGCCTCTTGACAGCTACACCTCCTTTCAGACCTGAAGTGTTGAGCTATCTTCTCACAGTATGGACAGAAACACAAATGGACTTTTTCAGATCTGATTCAAGAGTGAAGTTGGATTTTCTCCTCTTGTACTTAATGTCCTTTTTGACTGGAAGTTAGATAAATGAAGGATGGACTTTTGCGCAGTATCATGTATTAGTAATCAGACAATATACAAATAATGATTTAATGATTAGAGTTTTTTTCTGAATTTTAGATGAGCAAAATATAAACAGGGAAGGCTTAATAATTCTGATTAATAAGACCATATTAAGAATGTGTGTTCTAATGCAACAGGGACAAGTACCAGGTGCTGTACAGACAGTACTGGACAGACAGAAGAAGAAAGCCTGTTAGATCCATGCTTGATCACTTCCGAGCTTTGACCTTTACTACCTATGTGACTTTCTATGTGGTTTCCGCTGGTCAGTCTTCACTGATCCAGCTTCGAAGGGACACTATCTCCTGGCCAGCGCTGGGAACAGGGACTGGGGACACATGCCGGCGGCCCTGTGGTCATCTCAGGGGCCACTGGGCCGGTTGCTAAGCTGCGCGGGCACTCATCTGGAACCAGCAGCACTCAACAGATGCTTCTGTCCATTCCCATGTCTCCCATGCCGAAGGCAGTCCCACTACACCCACTCACACACACGCACAAGACTCACAACACTCAGGCCTGCTGAAGGGCATTCAGAGCTTTTCATTTAAAGGTGCCCAGCTGTTGGAGAGGTTTCCACCCCCCTCCCCAACCCCTCCATGCCTCTGCAGAGTCCAGGCCAGGCTTAGCTAATTGTTTAACCAGCAACTGCAGATTCATCGGCTGTCATGGGGCCCATTTAGTTGGTTTTGTCGCAAATCCTCCCTTTGAAAAATCATGTCGACAGCTACAAAATAGCAGGTCGGGGAGAGAGTTGATACCTGAGACACCACTTTAGTTTCAAGGCTGCGTGTATGGTTTAAGCATAATCTCAAGGCTGAAATGCTCAAGCTGTTTTTTAGGCCTTTTTCTGGTTTTTCCCCCCATTCAGTTCCCTATAGAATTTTACTAGGATCTGCCTATTTCACTAATAATTCACAATATTTAAATTCACAATTTTAATATTTAAATTTAGAATTTTAATATATTCTTAAAAAATGTATTACGCCAACATTTTCAAAAATCAATTAAAAGCCCTGTTTAAAATAGTAGTAAGAGGTAAGAGTGAAAACAGACCATGCTGCTTCTATTGAAAGGTAATGTGTTAAAGCGTCATTCAGGATACATCAACACACTTTGAGGAGAACGCTGGCAAGTCTTTACACCACTACTTGCTGCTTATCTCATGGCTTTTTTGTATGTACCTGGTCTCACCACACAGGTGCACCCTTGCAGAGAATGGATATACTGAAGTGGAACACCACCAGGACGTTGGTGTAGTGTGTTCACGTCAGGGCTAAGCTTGCAGAACAGAGGATTGTGGAGGTGCAGTGATATGCTTTATTACCTTCAGCACCATAGGGACATAGGTAGAAACTCTGGGTCTCGGAAACCGCAAGCTTTTTTCAGTGACTTGTAAAGGCGAGTCCAGGGACGGTCCTGTGTTGCCTTCGTCAGCTGGTCACAGATCGCCTTTCATCCCTTCTCGAGGGTTTCCTCCAACAACACTGAAGCTTCTTCCTGTCAGTAGCTTAATCGCCCCCATCGCTGTCTGTGGGTACGTCTGTCTGCGGGATTTGCATGAAATTTTAATGAGTGATTGGATTAACATGGCTGGGGCTGTGCTCCCAGCAGCCTGTGGTCTGTAATCCCAGCAGTGGCAGGCCAGTGATAAGTGCAGACACTTGCCCAGTGCGATCAAACCCCAGCATGGCCAAATGCTGCAGCATGGATGCCCCGGATGCATGCAGCACAAAACTCTGTCTGATTGGCCCCGGCCGAAGCTCATCTGCTTGCCTGTTGGTCTGTTTAAAGCAACTGAAAACCTGAACCATTTCAGGGGTTAAGAGATTGAACTGCCTGTTTTATTTCCTAGGTTTAGGCTGTGCACATGGGGAGGGGAAAAAGTGAATCTCCATGATGTACTCCCAGTGTTTTTGAATATTAAAATAATGGGCCATTTTCCGAGGAGCGAAATGGGAACAGATTAATGAGGAGTGAAGTGTTAATCAGTCATAGAAAAAAGGAAAAAAGTGCAAATCTTTTCATTTGGGAAATGTGACCATTTCTTAAATAATAGTTTTACTGCACAATAGAATTACTTAAAGAATAAGAAAAGTAGTTCATGGCTTTAGAGTGCCTTGGGAGTTCATATCAATTTGTGTCAGATATATAGTTCTGTGCAAAAGATTTTTTTTCCCTCTCGGCAGTAAGTATGTTCCTGCTAGTAATATAACTATATAACAGTAGAATAAATATAAATAAACATGAATACACTAAATGTTACAATAGCTTTTCATTTTTTGTACATTTGAAGTAATATATTGGGTACACAAACACAAAATTGAGTTCTGATTTCTTGCTGCACTCCAGCCGTTACATGGATTTGTCAGTTTTGTCAGCCACTCAGTTTCTATAATTTAATAAGGGACTGATTAGATAAACTAGGTACTGGATGGTAATTGTGAATACTGGGCTTTTTCAAGGACAGCTAGCAAATTGACACACCTCAGATTGGAGTGTGTTTGTTTGTTTTAACTGTAATGCTTTTCTTTTCCCCAAATAAACTCTTAGATTTTGTACAATAAAATATGACCCAAAATGAACCCCAAAAAAGAAGTATAGAAATACTGTATGCTATATTAATACAGTGAATTCACATAAACATGAATGTATTTAACAGTAGCCTGATGTTTACTGAGTAATTACGTAAAGCATAAAGGCATTTGCATGTGGGCGTATGCATGAATTTTTATTATTACACAGGTCAGCGTCTGGAACAAGAAAAAACAGATCATGTTTATCTAACGTAGACTTGTTATATACTGAAAGCACCTCTTGTTTAGATCATACATAAGCACCAAACTGCTGTTGTTCTGGCCTGTCTACGGGTGAAACAAATGATTTGATTTTTACTCATTGTGATCGTTGCTGATGTTTATATATATGTTTTTTGGTAGAGGTCTCCAAATCTCACTACAGTATACAAACACTGCATGGGAAAATCCTTGGTGTTCTCACAGGGAAGTTTTATTGTTGTCCAGCCTCTTTGATTTTCCTTCCATATCCAGCGCTGACAGGCCACCACCTCAGGGGTTATGTGAATAAAGCAGGGGTGCACCCAAGCAGAACAAATCCCCTACGCCTGCTGTTTGGAAGGGCTTCTCCCCCCTTCAAGTATTGTAGTTCAGGACACTTCAGAGGTAACCTGACCACTACACATGGTCACATTGTGAGGGGAACAAAAGGTATGCATTTAAATGCGAAGAAATATGTTTATGCTGGGCCTCTGTGGTCATAAAACTAAGTTAATACAAGTGCTGTGTTGTTACGTTAGGCCTCTAGCAGAATGTTACACCATTTCTAAATCTAATCCACATTATTTAGGAGGGGTTTGTTGTTTGGGTTTGACTTTTTATGCAGAAACACAGTTATAATTTTCTTTAAATCTTGTTTTTATTGGAATCCTGGTGATGAGGTCCAAGATGACCTTTTGCTAGAGAAATAAAAAGTGACTATGCTATTACTATAGCCCAAAGCTGTTAAATAGTTCCATCCCAAAGCTTGAAATTTAATAACGTGCACGGCATGTGTTTGGGAGTATGCAATGGCAAGGACATTTTTCTCCTTTCCTCGCATTCCCCTTATAAAACCCAGATGAGATTGAGTTACTCATGGAAGTCTGGAATAAATACGTGTTCTCTTTTTCACGTTTAGGCCTCTTTTTCTGCTTTAATGACTCCCCTCTGTGAAGGTTCCCCATAAACACCGTGTGGGGACAGGCCTGGGAACAGGTTCCACCCACCAGCACTGGTGCACAGTATACAGTGATTGGGGAGGCACAAGCTTCTTGCGATGATCGCACCGCTCCTGAAGGAGCTTCTTCTGGTCAAAAGCTATGCACATCTCCCCAAATCCTTGGCCTGTATATTGAGCTGATGTGATTTCTACACTAAACCAAATTAAGCTTTTGGGGTCGGAGGTGTTTTATGGAACATTATACCGAATTTGTTCAAACTGCGGCCTTACAGTAAAAAAACGACAAAAAAAACTATTTACAAGAATTATTTTTATAGGAACACAAGCTATTTGCAATACTAACAAGCTAAATATATGCAAAGTTATCATTTATATTATACTTTCTTTTGGGAGGTGTCCATAACTTCTACATTTCAGTAATATTTCCTTTTGTTAAAGTGCGTTTGCATTTGATTTTTAATTAATTTTTTAATGTTTTAAAAAAATGCTGTCCCACATTTTCATGTAACTACCAAAACACAAAGCATTTGAATCCATGGGTGGAGCCTTATTTTGGCCATGCCCTCGCATTTTAGAGCAGGAAGTGAAACTGCATGCCCTCATAGCCACACGGCCAGCAGTTAGATTCCATTCTTTTGAAGGATGTGCCCCAAAGGCCAAAAATCAGTATGTAAGATCAGGAAAAAAATATGATTTTATGTCTGTACAGCAAACTCAAAAAACTCAAGTTTTTGAGTTTTGCTCATAATGGGCTAAAATTGTTTGCTGATGGAATGTTTAATATTTTTTCTTAATAAAATAAACATAATTAAACTATAAGGTCATTCAAAGCAAAGTCAATTAAAAGTTCCTAGAAGTTTTTTACCAGTAATTGAACTAATTAGTCTTTAGCTAACTGCTACACCTATAAAGAAAATGGTCATTTGGTTTAAACTTTATTATACATAATAAATAAAATAATTATAACCATCAGATTTGTAGTTGGTGTCCATACAGTCATAAAAATAGAGTTATAAATTACTTGTCAACATGCAGGGTTTTAGTATTAGTTGGTTAGATTATATATTCAGAATATCCGGTCTGAATTTTCTCCTGTGTTCACATCACATTTTATGTTCTTTAACTTCCCACTTCATCTAGAAAGGACAAACGACAAACCGGTACATCATATTGCATTGATTTTCCTAAGAGCTTTGCTAGAAGACTTTCAGATGGATCAGCGAATCTACCCACTTGAATAAGGATGGATCACGCATCCTGGAACGTTGTCAGCCCTCAGCGAACAGCATGGATTTGATGATGTGATGCTCATGCATTCCCAATGAGTGACTGTATGAGAAAGCAAAACCTGAACCCATGCTCCAAATGGAGTTCTCTAAGATGGTGGAAAATCCTCCGGTCCATCCGTAAAACGATCCGGGCCTATTTGAAGATTAACCCATTATCCATTGCACGTATAAAAACATTAGTGAAACCCAAGCACTGCTTCAGAAAAGGATTGTGGAGCTCGCTGGCCTGTAGTATGCTGCTTTATGGCTATTTTCTTTTGGGCAAAGAGGGATATAAATTCATAAGCTTTTGGTGCAGTTGGCGCTTCAACTGGCCAAAATAAAAAAGCGTGCTTCCATTGTTTGGGTTTCTGTTAAACAGCCTCTCGTATGTCATAAGCCGTTGAGGTGTTACAGGAATTGAATTTCAGCCTCTGAAGTGCTACAAATCAATGTCATTGACCCATGACTTTTACAACCCACTGAGGTTCAATGATAGACAAGTCTTTACTGAGTGTCTCTTTTGATCAAGCACCTGAAAGCTGGCGAGCATCTACACTCTCCGTCCCCCCGTGACCGATTCTAAAGGCATTTTTACAGAGCTCTCTCTCTCTCTTTCTCTCTCTCTCTCTCTCTCTCTCTCTCTCTCTGTTTTGTGATTAAGAGGGATTCCGTTGTTACGTTAGCTTTTTTTTGGTGCAGAAAATTCTGGCACAAGGGGTGAAATGCTTCTCTTCGCCCCTGTTCCAAGAAGTTGAAACTGAAGTTCTCACACATGGAACGGTTAAAATATTCGTGACCTTGGGCTGTCTGAAGCTCAAGAGCCCCCGTTCCTCTGTACTTGCTGAGGAGGGGGAACGTCTGAAGACCGTATTTGTCTCCTGCTTTGACGACTGGTGAAACATTCAGGCCAAGAGCTTGTGTCACCGGCAAAAGAGCTTGAGAGCAAAAGAGCAAAGAAGGACCATGTGGAAACTTTTCAAGGAAGCAAATGTCATGACTAATAATGGGAAACGGTTTGGTCAACTCTCCTCACCGCCAAGTGCATCCGACTCCCACAAAAAGGCAAAGTTTTGCAAAATCGTTTTCTTTTGTCAAACGTGTGTCAGTGTCTGGGGTGGAATGCACCTTAATCAGGCCCATGTGACATTTCGTTAATGTGTTCCTTTTCTTTTTGGTGGATCGATTCTCCCCGCTTCAGAATTGACAGATGCTGGCTGTATGTGGGCTGAGAAACCAATAGGAATATATCTCTCGCAAGTGTCAGCGCATGGTTAAAACCTTTAAACTCAGCCAACATCATTCTTTAGGGTGTTTTTTTTTCCTCCTCTTGTTGTTTTTATGGGTTCCCCCCCATCCTGTTTGAACCTGCCTTGCTATTCACCAGTGAAGATGAAAAATACAACAGAATGGGAACTGGATCGTTGCACTTGTTGGCCATTCATTTATTTATGCAAACAAATGGAGGTGGCGGTGGAGGAGAAGGAGGAGTGTAGCCTGAAGAAAAGAAAAGGACCCAGAAAGTGATGCCAGGCCAAAGCTTTAAGATTGCGGGTGGTGGGGGTCGAGGCAGGACTGGGCCTGCTGTGCATTTGGGCCACTGAAAGGCATTTGTCCTCTCGATAAACTTCCCCCCTTCTGCAACCCCGCCTCTGTGTGAGAGAGAAGGAGGCGTCTGGGCCAGCAGCATGCAATCGATTGGACACGGCCACGCGGCGGGTTAAACAGCAGCGAAAGGCTCCCCCGGTGCCCGCCTCCCCTCTGGCAGATGTCTGGGAATCATCGGAATGGAGGTGGCCATCCAAGCGCTAATGCGCTGCGGTGATAAGTCAGCCGTCGTCCAGCTCAGAGAGCTGCTGTTGACGGACGGGACCCACAGAGACCCGGATGGCCCAAAGCCGAAAAAGGGGTCATGGGTCCTCCTGGGCTGTGGATAGAGGAACTCACTCTCTGACTGCGCTAATTGAGTTCCTCCTTTATTTAACAAGGGTTCTCTCAGTCGCATATCTCCCACTGCTTGCGTGGAACGCGAACACAAAACATCATTAAGCAGAAGCCTGTAATTGCGCTATGGGGCCACTAATTTCACTTTGTGGAAATACTTGGTTTAATGAGACACAAGATCTGTGGCACAAACGCTGCCAAGCATTGTTAGGCAGAAGCCTGTAGATAGGGATTGATTTTGCCTTCATATATTGTTACTTGCAGAGTGAAATAAGCGGAGAGTTGCTTTCAATAATGGGGAGAAAGTAGTCGACAACCTCTAAGGGTTGTTCAAGGGCCAGTGCTGTTAAGGGGGAAACGAGACCAACTAAATCGGTACCGGTTACTGAAATATGGATAAGCTACTGGACAAACGGTGCTGCTGTCGGTATTAATGTACGTTAAGTCATTCTACATAGCAGCCATTTTCAAACACAACATTATATAACTCAGAAACAGTTCAACATGCTTGACTGCTTTAGCAAAGCGACTGCAGCACCTATGTCTTTCCAGTGTTGTGACAAATTGTGCAAACTTGCCGAAATGTCCTGCCATAGCACATATTTATAGGTGGGCCTCTTACGTTATCAAACCACCTTATTAAAAATGCTACCAGCATTAAAACTACAAAACAACTTCACATCTGTTAGCTTACAGTTGGAATTTTTCCGGTCCACCTTAAATAGTGCACCAGTTACCTGCTAGCAGAAACTCCAACAAGAAGCTGGTGAATTCAGCCTTTTGCTGAAACTACAGGTGGGATAGTTTGATAGCTTGATACATTTCTGAATGTTTCCAGTATTAAAAGAATAAGCTTATCAGTCTGTACTGAAATAAAATTTGGTAGCTAACATACAAAGTTTAGTTTGAACTTGACAACTAGGGTTAACTATTTCAGCTTTGCTCATAGATGTTAATGTTTTCAGGGAGATGACCACAGCCTTTTCACATCTTTTCATTTTGAATTATCTTTTTTTTCATTTCATGTCTGTTTTTGGCACCAAATTATGAAGAGTAGTATGAATAAGAGTATCGATACAAATCAGTACTGATAAGCAGTATCTGTGCCTACGAGTGACATGTATTGCTGATACTGGATTGTTTGATACTGTATGGTAGTATATTGGCATAGTTAAATTCATCATTAACGACTTACGTAATAAAAGCAAATATTGAGAAAGTGCTACAACAACAAAACATCCAAATAAATGAGGTACAGTGGGGTCCAAAAGCCTGAGAACCTGTGAAAATGTTTCTAATCTATTTTTGTCATTATAAAAAGTTTAGAATATTAAATATTTACATGAATTTTAGTAATTTTGTTAGTATTAAGTATGTTTTCCTTCTGATTTAATGCCAGCATACACACGAATTGGCACTCGATCTGACATTTCTACAAAGACCTTCACCTTAAGGTTTGCTTGAATATTGGCCTTGAAGTAGTTCAGATTGTCCAATATTTCTTCATATTTTTTCTTCTTTTTAAATTTTTTTTTAAATTTTGTTGTTTGTTTTTAGGCAAATGAAAAGCAAAAAAAACCTTTCTCAGACTTTTGCACCCCTGTCATGATGTTTCCCCCATCTGGGGAGGCTCTGCTCCACTTGGACTCTCTATGGATCCAGCCAGATCCTATACTACTCACACCACCAGCTGATATGACACTCATTAGGACTCTCATATATACCATTTGGTTTGCCCTGTCTGTTTCCAGGTCTGTGTGTTTTGTGCTTGAGCTCTTAGACGTTTCTTTGTGTTTCTCCTCTCTGGTTGTGACCCCTGTTTGTCTCCTGGTTTGTTGGTTAAGGACATCTCTGATGCTGCGTGCCTGTGTTTTAACCCCTGCTTGTCTAGACTCTTAAGTATTGGATTGACAGGCAACCTGCATCAGCCCCCTACGTTACAACCCCATTGTATGTATTTACATGCTGTTTCTTTAAATGAGACATTCAACTTGCCTAAAAACTCACGGACTTGCTAATTTTGAGCTTGTGATCAGGAGAGGCGCATTTCTGCAATGTAACAGTTTGAGTATGAAAGTCCTCTCTCTTTCCCATGCGTAGTGCATGCAAAAGACAAGTGATCACTCGCCTCACCCATCGTCTGCATGTATAGGAAGTCTCTATGAATATGATGTAACAGTTATAAGCTGTTTTCAAAGACTTCGAAGCACCGGTGCAGCTTACATCCTTCACTCCAAGTGGTGTTTGGTTGTAGCAATGTGTTTCAGGCAACATTAGCCCGCAGCGCAGCATGGCTCCCGCTGGACAAACAGCTCAGGCCCTGAATGTTTAGCTGCACACAAACCCTGACTTCGGCTGCAGCTGAGTTCACACACTGAAAATAAACACTCAGCTAGTTTAAAAAATGTTTCCATGCATAGGACTGAATCTGCTTTACTTTATTTTGACCACAAATTTAAACTTCAGTGCAATCTGTTGTATAACTTTTCTGTTTGCAGTTACAGAAACATCTCAGCATTCCATTTACAAATGGTTGCATACAGAAGTTATAGAATAATAAAACACCAGTCACAAGAAAAGTTCATATTGTGAAATTAGCAACTCCCACTTCTCTCTAAAATAACAATCAATATTATTACAGTACTAGTCTGATAGATATAATATTACAACGTTAGTCTAAACTGTTTTTAGTGTACATAACGTTTATTTTGATGAACACTTCAAAATACAGTAAAATGCCTTTGTTTATTCTTCATAAAACTATTAACAAGTTTCCAGATCCTTAACGTTAGTTATCAGCAAGATCAAGATGTTAGTAGTAAAATCCTGTAGCATATGCAAATTACATTGAGAAGCTATCTTTATAGTTTGGGCTACATTTTCTGAACTAGGACATGGCTGAAGAATGTGGGCTTCAAGGCATGTCAAGCGATCCTCATACATTAATGTAATGTAAGATAAGCATGCAAACTGTTCTATATATCTATATATATAATTTACATAAAGTGTATTTATTTATATATAACTGTAGAGTAAATGTAGTGTGGACATGCCCCGTTACATGAATCATCTCTGTATTTGGAAATCCATTGTACTTAAAGGTTATCAACAGTGTGGATCAATGCTCCTCTTAGCCGAGGCTCAGAAAAAGCTGAAAATAACAGCCCCATATATCGGCTGGTTGCTGTATCGGTTGACCACTAATAGAAAGTATGTTATTACAGTGCGAGTAACACTGCCACTGACAGTAAAAGGGCAAAAATGACACATCTTTCTGCGGAAGGTTTTATGGTTTTATGTTGTTCTTGAAAGAAAAAAAAAAAACCCAAGGAGACACGCAGCACTTGGTAGGTGTTGCGTAATAGGGCTGGGCAGTATGACAATATTTATGGTTAATGTTACAATACGCTTTTCTGACCATGTTGCGGATGTCAGTCTTTCTAGAACACTGACCAACTGCAAGTTTCGTTACAAAGAAAGCATGATTAGTTCTGAATATTTGGATTTAGTGCAGCACAGTGTATGAAACGTTAAACAAAAGTCGCTTGTACTCAGTGATTGATAGTGATTTTTAATGTGACACTGCTGGTACTATTTGCCTGTTGCAACGTTTCAGATAAATATTGTGACATATTCCACTATGTTGTTTTCCTTCAGTACTAAACATTCAGAATGAGAAAGTTCTCTGTTTGATTTCTCTTTGAAGTATTTTTAGATGTTGGGTGCGATGTTCCGCAGGTCTGTAGTGGCTAATGATCCAGCATGGCTGCTGCTTCTACTCTGGGTTTTTATGATTATCATTATTCAGGGGGAACAGAGGTTTATTTCAATACGTTATTAGCATTAGTATTGGACTCAGTTTGTACTGTCAGTCTAATCATAGGAAAAAAAAAGAGCTGCATTGGAGCTTTTGCAGCTGCTCTCATAAGCATATATTTGGACAAAGGAGAGAGAGGGTCTGATGAGAGAAGAAAAAATGGGGGGTGGCTGGCCGTACATGTATAGGACTTAACCATGTGCTCAGACAGGGCCTAATTGTGAAGTGATATAAAGTGACAGGGAAAAGTGTAAATCATTCAGTCTGCTCACACTGTTGGCGCACAACGGCGTCTTTGACAGAGAGCAGTAATTGAGAAAACCTGGCTGTGGTTAATGCCTCCTATTCCCCCCAACCACACCCGCTAAGTTTCAGCCATTCCCCATATACCCCAGCCTCGAAATCATCCAGATCCAACATGCGTGTAATTTCCAGCAATTTGGCATCCGCTTTCACAGGGACAGGTTTTATGAAACCTGAGGCCGTGGCGAAATAGCGCCTGGCTTGAAGGTGCAGCCGTGAGGGCAGGACGGGGTGTAAATTCAGCTCTGCGATTGGAGCTAGCATTGCACCGAGCCCTTGCGTCCGCAGCAATTAAATGCTTTTCTCCTTACTGGAATCGAGCAGTCTGTCATCAGGTCTGGGGCCTAATATATAGTACATATGCTTTAATGGCAGATGAAATCTTTAGCGTAATAAAACCGCTCAGCAGTTGCACGACTGGGTGTGTAGTTGTAGGCCACTCCTGGACCTGGCAGCGGGCCATATTGTGGTTCAGAGGCCATGGGCGACATGCTCTTTTTTCTTTTTCTTTTTTTTCTTTTTTTTTTGGCTCTGCAGGCCAGACCTGTTGCCATGGCGGCAGTTTGGAGTCTGACCTCTTTCACCCCCCCCCCCAAACCTCAACCACAGTGCTAAGAGTTCTCTCCCAGCAGGTGAGGCTTCATCATTAGCAGCAGGATAATTAATTGTCAGGCAAACAAAGGCCAGGCCTGGACCTTTCAGGACCCCACTAGACCTCTAGCCCTGTGGTACCTTGTAAATAGTGCAGCCGTTTGGGTCAGCAATGGAGTGCATTTTTGTCTCCCTCTGTTCTCTAGCGGTGGACTGAGATATGATTCATGGTAAGGAAGGGAATCCTTCAGGGGCTGTTAATACAGGATATATATTTCCCAGCAAAACATGTTCCCATAACAAAGCCTGTGTCTCGTTGCAGGTCCCTCAGAATCAGATATGACTTCTCTGGAGGGAATGTTCAAGAATGAGGTCAACAGCAGACCCATTCCCTTTTTTAGGAATAAAGGTTCCTAAATGTTCCTTACCTTGTACAGTTGTAGAAAGTTTTTGGAGGAGGTTTTAGTGATGAAAGCTACCCCTTCAGATGAACTAATGCTAACCCTGGTGCTAGTCAGAGCATGATGTCGAAAGGAGGGAGACATGGTTCTTAAATTTTAATGAGTTAATGTATCACGTTTCTGTTTTTATGATTTGGACTTTTTCTATTTGTCCATTCATCATTCAATTTTATGACAGCTGCCATGTTCACATGGTGCTTTAAAAAAAATAAATGATAAATTGACAAAAATTGAAATTTTTGCTATCATATGGTTTTGTTCTAACGCCGGTGATATAAGCTGGGGAAGACATCTTCTTTTTCTGTAACATTATTTTTCGTTAAACATAATATGATATGATATGAGTCATAATAGTCATTCATTCATTCATTTTCTGTGATGGTTATCGTTCTGGGTCACGGGGGCTGCTGGAGCCTATCCCAGCGCTCACTTGGCAGAAGGAAAGGAAGGAAACACCCTGGACAGGCCGCCAGTCCATCACAGGGTGTAATATACAGATACAGTAACCCAGATAAAGGGTAGTTTACCTTAGTGTCAGTTTGATTTTCGGTTTGTAGTTTTGACATGAAGTTGTGAGTTTCGACTGGTTTAATCCAAACCTTTACCGCTCCAGGAGCAAAATACAAACACCTTCTTCAGCAACACCTTTCCACCTCTTCTCAGCTGAATAATTCAGGCTGATTTAATGTTGTTCTCACTGCAGGCTTCTGACTAGTTTAATGTTGTTCTCGCTGCAGGTGAGTCCAAATGAGTTTTGACCTTTGATGGAGCAGGTAGCATGTAAAGACGATCGCCTGAGATGCACGTTGGTCATCATTTTTTTTACGTTTGGTATGACATCTTTACACTATTTAGAAGATCTTTTGTTTATATCTTTGGATCTTTTATTTATAAAATAATATTCTTTTAAAATATTATTCAAGTTCTTAAGCGTATCAAACCTGGTTCCTTCAGGGTATAAGAACCCTATTTGTCCTAACTTTTTTAAGGGTGCATGTCTGGTAGCATATTAACAGCAACGAGCAGAGCGAGGACATCCCGATAGCCGCTGAAACAGCTGTCAGGTTGGAGCTGCAATTCTTCCACTTGCACACATGTACACACACAAATACACACACACACACACACAGTGTGAGTGTCTGAAGGCGTTGAACAGCGAGTGTGTGGCAGGGCAGGGCAGATGGTAGGAGGCAGTGTGTCACCAGGCACTTGAGGATCCGCCAGTTACAAGAGCAGTGGGAGTTTGCGGGCCCCCGGCAGGCAGATGGGGCTTTGGTGAGGGAAGCTCCAGTCGGGCGTCCCGAGGCTGCTGGGGTGCGCTCGGGGGCTTGATCCCGGCCAACTCACGGCTGGGCTGGAATAGAAACGGAGCCATGCAAAGACGGAGAGATGAAGAGCAGGGCGGGAGTTACAACAGACGGTCAGGCGGACACCCCAGGTCTCATTAGGCGACCTCATTACCTCAGTTGCAGCAGAGCGGCCAACCCTATTTTAAGTTCCACACATTTACAGTAAACCCTTAGAAGACACATAACAAATGCACAGTGTACTCCGATATTAATTACTGGTGACTTGTAGCTCAGGTAAACATTTTGCGATGTAGAGATATGCTGGCAAAATATTACTTTATGGGAAAAGTGTTAGTACTCTATTTATATTAGTTACTATTACTATTTATATAAGTACAAAATACTTGCTTTTAAATGTCCTTAAGAATCAAAAGTGAAAGTATAGTAAAATATTCATATTTTTTGTTAATATGTTTCATGAAAAATTCCTGGATTTAAATGAAGTTACAAAATTCTTAATATTATTATTTTTAAAATTATTTTTACTTCTGTAATCCCACTGCCGTCTCATGAACTAATCAAACAATTCTGAGTTATAACTGATCATCACACTGATTTATCAGTCTACTCAGACTTTAGCAGAGCTCAGTGACACTGAGATTAATAACTGACCATCACACATATTTATCAGTCTACTCAGACTTTAGCAGAGCTCAGTAACACTGAGATTAATAACTCATCATATTGATTTATCAGTCTACTCAGACTTTAGCAGAGCTCAGTAACACTGAGATTAATAACTGACCGTCACACTGATTTATCAGTCTACTCAGACTTTAGCAGAGCTCAGTAACACTGAGATTAATAACTGACCGTCACACTGATTTATCAGTCTATTCAGACTTTAGCAGTGCTCAGTAACACTGGGATTAATAGCTATTTAAGGAGATAAATACAAAGCAAATGAATGGACAAATAAAAAAAGAAAACAAACAGGCTTTTTTCATCCACCAGTGAAGAAGAAAATATAGCTATGTGGGCTCCACTGAGAGTCATGTACTGTTTCGATCCCTCAGCCTTATCAGATGGCTACTTTCCTCTGACACTGGTAGCGTTCCTCATCAAACAATTAGCTGTGCTATGATTTTCCTGGCCTTCGTTTCTTTGCCGTTTATTGGCTGCATAGGCAGTGGAGTGGTTTTCTATGTGGTGTGTGGTACACTTGCTGGAGACGTGTCTATACTGTTGCTATGCGTGTGTGTTTGTTGAATGTGTGTTTGTGTGAGCAGCTCCTCCTCTGTTAGATCTGGTTGGGAGAAGTCTATTGACGTTTTTGGGGGGGCCCATGGGAGGCTGCAGCATGGGGAATGAGGAGCTCACGTTTCAGCCTCCTCCACTTTCATCTTCAGCGGGTGGAGAAAACCCGGCGAGAGCGAGTTGCACACAAACAGAATTTGGCAAAGGGGGCCTGTCACTCGATGGGAGTCTTTGTGCATGCATCTGTGTGTGTGTTCATGTGTTTGCGGTGTGTGTGTTTGTGTGTTTTGCGACTGTCATTCCCTCTTTATTAATCTGTGCTACAATCACACTTGTTATTTTTGTGGCTTTCTTTTAACTTTCTTCTCTGACTGTAGGGAGTTTTGCGATTAGGCAGCAGAGTGACCTAATTCTTGCGAGCTGAATCACTCAGACCTTAAAGGAAAAAAAAACCTTGCGTGGAATTTGAACAGGCTGCTGGAGATGAAAGAAAACGGGATGCGAAGAATGTCTTTTGAATGGAATTTAGAGGAGAAATTTTGTATAACGCAATGAACAAACGAACGCGGCGCCAGTGCAAACGAGATCGCGCCGCTACAAGCGGCGTCTGCGCATTTCTGAAAGCTTTCTAAGTGCTACAAACTGTTGAGGTTAAAGGTTGCGCATGTACAATTAATCACGGTGTTAAGTAGGGTGTTCAGACCGTTTGTGCTCGCAACTTCAAGCAAATCTCCGCGCCAGCACGTAATGTTGTTTGATCACTACAGTAGTGAGCTTTGTAAAGGTAAACCCATTCATTGTATTTTGAGAATTTCGAGCATCAGCATTAAAAAATGAGCGACAACGTTAATGTTTGAGTTTGTTAGCATTGAACATCATTAAACAGATTTGAGCTGTATATTTTTATCTGTAGATCATATGTAGGATCTTTGGTTCATGTAGGATACAAATGGTAAGTGCACACTAATGGTAACTGTAAGCTAACATTTGGGGGCAACTTGTCACTTGAAAAACTATTTTGGCTTTTGTAAATGTAAATTCACTATATTTTTAGAAATTCGCCATCAGCACAGACCAGTTTTCAAAATAAATGAAAAAAAAAAATGCTTTCTTGTTGTTGTTTGGAAATTAATAACTAAAAAAATCATTAGACCGATTTTGTTTTCATAGATTTGGCTGTTGCATATAATATTTAGTGAATAGGACCTGGCCAGTTTGTGTTTACACTTGTAAAAGCGTGACATGCTTTGTTGAAGATAAGTTAATACTTCCCCTACGCTTCTGCACATTTAGATTCACAATTACTGTTTATTTGCTGAATTTAACACGTTAGGAGAAAATAGAACAACAACCGGTTAAAAAAAACGTGGTTAAAGTAAAATTAGCGGACAAATGCCATATTTAAGTGAGTCCTCTGTAGAGGTCGTGGTGACTGATTTTATTTTTCAGAAAATCAACGAAAATTGTAATTTGACCAGGGTGTTCAAACACCGAGCTTAAATGCAGATACAGGTTAAACATTATCCTTTTAATTCCAGTACACTCATTTAACATATACATAGTCAAATACATTTGTGTCTTTTATTTATTATTTTCCAGCATTCAGATGAATTCACACATTAGCAGGTTGGAGGAACACAATAACAGTGGCACAATCCATGTATCTGGATGAAATGGAGCATTAAAACGGGCCTGGTTAGATGGTAGTGCAGGTGGCTAAGGAACACGAAGCAGATTCCATGCCAGTGGCCATTCTGTTGTGTGAAAGTGCCACTGCAAGCATGCAGCCTGATAATGCCATACCGCCTAAGGCTTCCAGTAGAATCTGGGCTTGTGTCTGTCTGGCACAGGTTAAGTTAGCTTTGGCATTACTTAACATGGATTAAGTGCACAGCTTGGAAAAATGTTGTACGAAAAAATTATTTTGTGTTTATATATAAAAACAAACGCGTTGTTAAATATAAAAAGTCCTGCTCGTTTCCCCTCATTTAGTTTGGTAGTAAAGTGATATCTTTAATAATAATTTGTTATAAACAATAATTATTTCCATCGATATCATGTTTTTGTTTTTGTATAAGTGGGGAAGAAACATGACTCTTTTCCTTCTAAAACTGGTCCCCGTGTTGCGTGTTTATTAGTTTATTAGTCGATGTCCAAAAATAATAATAATAATAATAATAATAATAATAATAATTCAGCCACTGTTTAGTACAGAGCAGCACACCAAAAAAAGATTTCGGTCTAACTCTGTTATCAAGCTGGGCATGATAACTGGAAATTCAGCCTGAAAGGACCAGGGAAACGAAGTCATCCTCACGAGCAGCAGCAGCAAAGCTCATAAATCCTTGTAAAATGTGAAACTCAAATTTTTCACAAATACCTCGTACCATCTTACGTGCATTCTGCGTACCATATCACCTGCACTTCTTTCTGCATTCATTTTCCATGTTAGCAAAGCGTGCAGCAAAGCACAGCTAAGCAACTTAGACATAGCATTAGAACCCTAATTCTATTTCTCTGAAAGTAGCTGCCTGCGACTGCACACTGAACTGTGAAATGTCTTTCACTTGCTGTATAAGCAGCAGCTGTTTTTCTGTAAGCTTGGCTTGATTGCTGGTTATCATAGCAAACAGCCCATCGTCAGGGACTTCGATAGTGGGTCTTTCAGGTTTTAAAAGTTGGTTTAACTCGGTAATTTCAGGGAGTATTAAATGTCCTACATATAGCTAATTGATGCTTCTGTGGTAAGCTCTGTGTACTAAGTACACTCTTTCCTCTAGACGATCTTTAACTGGTTCGGGCGTCATTCGTCCTTATTTACAGAATTGTGGTCAAATATGCCTTTTCCTCTTTTCAGTATACCGTGTTTATAAATAATGCATGTTTTTTTCAATTTCTAACACATTTCTGCACATGCAAGGTACAATTACTGTTTGCTTGCTGTATTTACCATATTTGGGGAAAAATAAAACGTAAAATGTGACTTGTGCGAAAAATCATGGCACTTTTTATATTTTAGTTTATTAATAGAAAATTTGCACTAAAATTTGCTGAAAAATGCTACACATTTGTTCTCTGTAGAGGATATGTAAACCGACATAGCGTGCAAAAATCAACATAGAGTGTAGTTTGATTGGGGGTATGTATATTTTGGATATTATTTGTGGAGTCATCTTAGGAGATATTGATATTGTATTTTCTGTCTGTGTGCTAGCAGGCAGTGTAACATATCACGATAGCCGGGAGAAATATCCACAATATTTATTTTGCTCATTTACAGTTTACCAGCCGCTAGAGCGTTTAGCAGCCTGTCATTTCAGGATTGGTGGGCTATTTTTTCGAGGTGATTTCTGGTGTTCGTACTGTTTACATTATGTTGTGGCTCTCGCACGCTGCCTTTGAGAGGAAATTATCCTTCTTTATGAGCATTTGATGCTGACACTAATTTGAATGCATGTTGCTTTCATATGCGTCTCATAAGCTATGCTGTTTGATTCGATTTGGATTGTTTCCTTTCGCTCAGAGACAACCCACCCAGACACTGAGAGATACGGATACACGCTCGCACACTATCCCCTCCCGAGACCGCTTCATCTGGAGGAGATGAGACAACAGCAGATATTGTTATGTATCCATTTCTGTTATTGTAACAATGTAACGTCGCCTGTTGCTGTATTTCAAAACAGTAGAGAGAGAGAGTGGGAGAGGACGAGAGAGATATAGAGGCAACGGTGACACTGGAGGGTGAGTCCCAGGGGACGTGGCGCATTTCTTTAAGGTGTCTCTCTTTATGAGCCCCCAGGGTAGCACCCAGGCTGCTCTGTGGTCCGGGTGCACATGTGCAGGGGAGCTTTGAGATTGAGCTGTTTGGATGCAGAGGAGGAAGAGAGCAGGGCCGCGGCGGGGCCCCACCTGAACGCTGCCGGCCCTCTCCGGTGGCTTCAGCTCAGGGACGGAGAGCAGGCCATCGCAGCTACCTGATGTTCCACTAATTGGCCACGGGTGAATTCTGCTTGTCAGCCCAGGCAGGGTTTCTCCGGGATCAGAGAGGGGGCCGACATTAAAGTGGAACACCGGCTGCCTCGGCGCGGCCGGCCCAGGCCTCGCTTCCGTTTGAAAAACATCAGGAGGCTGTTTTATATGCTCGACCACCGTCCCCACCTGTGGAACAACACACAGTGCCACGGTGCCACAGCTTCAGGGCTCTAGAATTTACAAAGCTGCCCCTTTTTCTGAGGAAAAAGAGGCTCCAGACGACCTCCGAGTCGGTTTTTTTATCTGTTCTCCGAAGACTGTGGCCTATTTTTCATAAGCCCTTTTAGTGAAATGTAAATTGAGAGGAAAGAAAAGCAAGAAAGCAACACTTTCCACCAGCTGCACCCCCCCCCGCCCCCAATCTGTGCTCTTGTCAAAAACTGCAGCAGGCCAAGGGTGTCTCTACCTAGACTTTTGCACCCGCGATTTTGTCGTTTTATCGCTCGCCCACCTTTCCCCTCATCCCTTTGGCACGTCTCTGAGAACAAGGATGAGGTCCCGTGTCGTTTCTGTTTATTTACTTATTTATTTCTGCTTTATCTGCCCCTTTTATTGGTTAACATGGCACTCCCCGCTGCTTTACTGGTGTTCGCTTTCAAAGTGCCGTTTGGCTTTTAACGCCACGGCTCTTTAGATATGCTTAAGAATGGCTCTAGCTCCAGGAATATTAAAGACCTCCCCCTTTTGATGCCTTTTCGTGGCGAAACAGAACCGGCACTGGCATACCATGGGGAATTGGAGTGAGGGCTGCATTAAAAGCAGCGTGCTTGCTATTAGGATGGTGAATTGAAAATTACGACCCCCCCCTTCTCTCTGGCTAGTCAATCAGGAGCCTTCATCACTGGTGCTGGTATATTTTTTTCGGCACAGTGAGTTGCCATGGAAGCTAGGGGCAGAATATGGCAGAGGAAGCATCAGCAGTAATAGGTACAGCGGTTAGAGCTGTGAATTGGGGGTGATTGAGAGGATTGTTTCATTCATAGTTTATTATAGCAACAATGAAGATAGAATGCATGCTGCTGCTATATGAAGCTGTTATAGACCGACTTAAGAGTTACATGATATTTACATCTTACAGAAAAAGACCTTTTCAAAATGTAACAAACCAAGCATAACATCTCCTTGTGTATAGTATGTGTTGTTTAAAAGTGGAAGGATATCAACCATGATGCTACTACAGGTGGATGAAGTGCAAAATTGGGGTCATATATTACTTATTTATATTGAAAAAAATATTTCTCATATAATAAACCATTGTCTTAAAGAAGATAAAGGTTACCAGGAACAATAACTGATGATAAATGTAGACTAATATTTATTGAGCTATACATACAGAAGTAGTGTCACAACACATCTGGTGTTGTAGATGTTCCTAATGGTGTCCTGTGATAATCCATCCCATGCAGCTGGAATATTCTCTCACGGTTTCTGCAGATGTTGCGGTAGGGGTGGAGGTGGAGTGACACCAGGCCTTCTGGACATGAGACAACAAACAGTTCATCTTGGTGCTGACCATGGTGCCTCCACACACAGATTCATTGGTTGTCTCCACCAAGACAAAACATTACTCGTCACTGAGTATGAAACTTCATTCACATCATTCGCGTGTCTCACAATGTCAAACAAACCCACCAAGTTTCATTCATGTCATTTGATTCCTTCTGGGTGCAACTGTTTTTTTGACGATGAATGTATATATATATATATATTTATATAAATTTTTTTTTTTTTTTTTTTTTTTTTGACGATGAGTGTGTGTGTGTGTGTGTGTGTATACATATATATATATATATATATATTTACTGTTCTGATTCTATTAGGGCTAATTATTGGCAAGAACCTGGCGACATGATACATATCATTATACAGGTTTTACTTTTTGACATGTTGTGATATGTTGCGATACTGTAAGCAAAGTAATTTATTTAATCTTAAGAAAACTGTCATAGTATAAAAAAATATGATGTTCACTAATCAGCTAGGCCTGCTAATCCTAACGTTAGCAGCGTGCCCTTGTACTAGTTCATAATATGTTTTCTTTCTTGTATTAAATTCCCACTTTAGATAAAGTTCCTTTTATAAATCTTAGTAATTGTTATAACAGCATTCGGAGACCACATTGCTTAAGAAGAGGAGTACTTCACAAGGTGATATTTTTGGCTAAATAATAAAAGACCAAACTGACCACGCTTGAATACTCCATGTTCAGTAAAGTTTCAGGCTTGCAAGGAGTTAAGCCAGCAGGCAGGAGCAGTGAGTCTGCAGCTGCTAATCTGAGTTGACTGGGATTAATAGCTGTTGACTGGACCATGTGGAGCCTATGAGCTGAGAAGCAGCAGGCAACGGGCTTGTGGAGGCCAGTGGTCCCACAGCCAGCTCGCGAGGCTGGAGGGCTAAGCAGCCCCATCTCCCTCACTCTCCTCTTGGGTCCCCACATTCACGTCCTCCCCTCTAGCTCTGATTGATCTGGACGTAGGGTGACCTGCACTGTCAGTCAAAGCTGCCTGCAAGGTGTTTGCTGTCATACACCACCACGATTCCCCCTCCGTGTGCTTGGCCATCTCTGCTTGCTCTAACCGCACCTTCATGCCTGTGCTACAGATACCTGCAGGGTTTGGTTACACATTCGATGAAGGGCCTTAAATCAGGAGAGCGTGGCACATTCTTTAACTCTTTTAGGTCCTCCATGGCAGATACCTTAGTTTACACATTTGTTCTTACTCATAGCTCAGCAAACCAAGCTGAGAATTGGGTTAAAAGTGTGAAATTAATGCTCTCAAAAACTTTGGGATGTCATATTCTAGTTTTTTCAGATATATCAGATATTTTTTCAATTTTGTAATTGTTTTTAGGTTCAAAAATTAAGTTTTTGATTTGTAGTTTTTATTATATGTATAGTATTAACATAATGTAAAAACAGTAGAAAATAGGAAATCAAGAGCAATGAATTATGCATCAAGCTATGCTAATACTAATAATTACTACAGAAATAGTTATGACAATTAATTACTTATTACGTATATGTAGACAAGAAATAAGCTTCATGAGAATATGTTTCTTACTTTTAATAATACAGTAGCATTTTTTGATCCTGTGAACACAGAGTTCACAAACACCTGTGAACACTGGCCAACGTCCAGTGAGAGCAACATTGGCTGCATGTTCCAAGTAATGAGTATATACAATCATCATCAAAAGAACAGGTGTACCCAGAAGGAAGTGTCAGATCGCAATGCTATTGGGAAGGAAGATAAAGATTACCATGAACAATGAATTTTGATACATTTAGACTGATAAGGACAATATCTATTGATCATCACTGAAGATGACCCCCCGCCATTCTGAGTCACTCCATGACAGTCTGGCACGACACAATTGCAGTCTTTGGCGACGTTGATGAAGTATTGAGGACAGTCGTTGTAACAGTCTGCCCAGTATGGGGCGCAATACGCCGATAAGACCATCCTGCTTCCCGGGGCCCTCTGATGCGACCCCGCTCCAACTCTTTCAACTGCTTGCTTTCGAGCTTTTCTCTAAGGCATACTTTACTTGCAAAGTAATGTACTGTATACGTCACAAACACAGTCAGTGCTTTCAACTCCTTCATGATTGTGGTCTCTCGTTCTTGATCATACAGCTTGTGAATTCTTGCTACAGTGGAGGCTCTTGAGGTGGATTGTGTCTTTTCGTATCCCTGTTGCTTTTGCTAGTTTCCTGCTGGCTCATTTGCCCATGGTCCTTAATGAACACTGTCCAGATTCTGCCAAAGGTGCTGAAGGTGTTGGTGTAAAAGACATTTAGAAGCTGCGTTTGAATTAGAGGGGTACAGTTCTGGTTTCTGTTATAGCAGCAAACAGTGAGTGAGCAGCTGGACTTCAGCCTCCACTACAGATGGTTTGATGGGTCAAACTAGGAAAATGTGTTAATGCAATTTCAAAAATGAGTGCCATTAATAACATATAAGTACTTAAATAAATATGTTTTGTGTATTGAACATATAGGAACTCTAGATTAAGAATAAAGCACACTTGTATGTATGAAACAAAAGTATTATCTTGGGTACGCAGCAGATGATGTATGAGAGACAAGACCTACAGGATTTGGAGTATAATGACAAAGCACAGGCCAGAACTGTTTATCTAAGGCCTGGAGGATGTTTAATTTATGAAAGTATTGTCTAGAGTAAATATTAGAGAATATAGATAGAGAGAATATAATAGAGAGAATATTGTGTAGAGTAAATTATTAGCAGTGGGTCTCATCAGTAAGTGCACAGGGAGTTAAAAAGCCTAGATTTGAATGAGCGGTTTAAGGAATCCAGTAGGTTTTCCAGATAAAAAAGTCTACGGCATACATCATACTTAACAGTATTCGGGTCATATTAGTTGTGTTGAACGAAGATTAGGTCTGTACGTTTTCAGGCCAGAATAATTCATATCCTGGTGCATCTCATATGAGTCGTGGCAGAAAGATCTCCATTACATTATGGAAGGAGGAAAAGGAGCTTGCTTTTAACTTTTTTGTTTTTTCTTTTTAGTCTGTGGGCCACTTAATAATATATGGTGTTCTGAATGGGAGGAGGAAGTGCCTCTCGGTGGATATTTTTACACTGCAGACTTTACAGTGAGAAGACGAAGGGCTGTATCATGTGTGGTGTTTAGTCAATAATTCAGGCCGTTGGAGATGAAAGAGGAAGAAGTGGATTTTCGGAAGGAATCGAATCGGGAGTGAAAAGCCAATGGCTCTGATTGCTGGACGGTAATAAGGTGTCAGGGGTGTAAACAGGTATGACAGAGGCAGATTTGAAATGACAGATAGAGTCGGATGGAGAGGAGTTGGGTGGGTGGGGGGTGGGTTCCGTGCTCTTTGTCCCGTGGAGTGCCCCTCTAACGGGCAAACACACACACATACCCTCACTCACAGTCAGATAGGAGTCATTGCTCAGTCAGCTGAGCTCAGTCACCTCCACTGACAGCTACACCTGCTTGCCCTGATAGGCAGAAGCACCTCAGGCCTGTCACTGGGAGTAACCCCCCACCCCCACCCTCATTCTTCTCCAACCAGAGCCCCCTTGATAGGTGTTGCCTCTCTTGGATACCCTCCACCGCAGGCAGCCACCAAACGCTCCGTCACCCACGCCCAGTCGGTTTGGAGTGGCGGGGTGTGTTTTGCAGCGGCCTTGCCCCAGACGCCGCCCAGTCGGCTGCCTGCTGTCAATCCGTCGTATGTGGAGGCAACGTCAGTCACCCACCGGTTCAGCTGGAGCGCTCCTCTGCACATGGCTAGCCACAGTCACTGCTGGCACACCGCAGGCAACTTACTTTTCACACTCTTAAAGAAACAGTTCAGTTAAATGAACTCAACTCTACACACCCTTATTCTTAACCCAAACACAGGCAGCTAAGGCATGTTTGGTGTCCAATGTTTTCTTCTATAGTTTTAGACTGGAGCTGGCCTGCAACCACTAATTAGCATCCTGCAAACTGCGTGCCTAAATCATCATACACTCTCCTCAAATCTTGGTGACTTGTTAAGTAGTACTTTTATTGATTTGCTTACAGTACTGTGTTAGAGGCAGAGACCACCCTTCATTTTTTAAATTTCCAATCCCAACAGTCTTTAAGAACAAGTTATTCAGAAGATGTTTCTAAGTATAAATGAAAATGCACTTGCATAATGAAGGGAAACGTGTAAAACAGGAGATTTTTACATGTTTTATGTTAGAGAAAATTGGACTTTAAAGACCCATGCAAGACCTAGTAGACCACCAAAACTATCATCAGCAAAGAAGCAGTCCAGACCTCAACATCACTGGATGTGTTTGGGGTTACCTGGATTGTGAGAACCAGGAAATACAGCCAGTTTCTAAGGCTTAACGTTGGAGGTGTGGAAAAATATCCCTCCAGATTTCTGAAAGCAAGTGTCCTGAAAGAAATGGAAGCTGTAGAGAAGGCAAAGCATGGACATGCTAAATACTGAGAAAATAGTTGTAGAGACATCATCATACATGTTCTGTTAATTATGTTTTTTGCCTTTTTCATGCAGCTAAAAACTAATAACTTTTAATAAATACTAAATCTGAAATGTATTTTGATATCTGACTTCTGTATGTGGTTTTGAGATGCCTGCTACTGTTTTATCTGCACATCGTATTTTGCTCTGTTTTATAGTTTACAGTGTGTTTAGAAGGACTTGACAAAGCTTCTTGCACAATGAAAATGCAAATGTAATTTTTTGCCAAACTGTTGCTTTTAACGCTAGGCCACCACACGCGCAGTGTCACACAAACACTCTTTCAGTTACGAACTCACAAAGTGCAGACGAATTTCCCCAACCACCCCCCGGCTGTTTATATGAGCCACATTAACTTTTCAGAGGCGTGTGTGTTTATCTCAGCTAAATGTTTTGTTCACAGCATGTTTTGACTGACAGATGTGTATATTTTAACAGTTGCACCCCCTCCCCGCCTGTGCTATTGATTTTGTTAGCTGAGGTGCAGGGGGAGCCCTGTGGGACATGGGGAGGTCATGCGTGTCACTGTGTTTGGCGCTGATGGATATTTGGTCGCAGCAGTCTAGAGCTCCAGGGATTACTGGCTTAGAAATGCCTGAGAACTGCTACATGTGGCATGTTTCATGTTGTGTGTTGGCCAGTTTGACACTGATGCATCCCAGCATTTGCAAATATAATTTAGGGTCTTAGATGACCTACTGATAAGACCCAACCCTACATGAAAAATGCTGATGTTTCTGAAACGCATGACATACCTACCTCGCATGTAGATTTGCAGAGGGTGTAGTCCTACGTATTCCATTGAGTCATTGATTGATTGGCTAGTAGCCTGAAGATTCTCCTGGGGACCAAATGGGACATTATAGAAGTTCTGAATGTCAAGGAACTTCCTTAAAGTTGCACAAGCGCTTGATTTTTGGCAAAATCCCATTATGGAGCTGAAGTCGAAGCCCTCATTAATCTTTCAAACAAACAAGACGAGAGGTTTTGTTTGAGTGGAAGTCAACAGGAGAGAAAGACCTTCAGTACCTTGCCAACAGGCAAGTTCAACCTGCTTTACATTAGCAGTGAGGACAGGTGTCGAGGCCTGCTTTGATGTGGAAATGGATCTTTCTTTTTTTTTTCCACTGGCAGCGCTTACTGGCTGTTTAGGGTGGCCTGCAAGAGAGCCAGCATGCCACTGGTGCCTGTTAGAGGCCCTGATAGATCTCGCTGTCTGATCCTCGCTTAGCCACGGGCACTAAGACACAGGAGGAGAAACAGCCCACAAACACATCATCAATGCAAGGCGAGAGAGGGAGTGGAACAGAAGAAAGGTGGCCCAGTGCAACTGGATGCAATCGTAAGCACAGGTGTGAGGAGTTCTTCTGGGACAACGGTACTTTTTCCCAGGCTTTGCGATTCCAACTCACCCTTGGCGGTCCCCTTTTTTTTTCCTCACAAAGTAATGAACGCAGAAATCACAGCACTGCTGTTAACTGCTCACCTCTCAAGGTCAGAATGCAGCACAACGCAGTCACACATACACTGTCACCACAAACCACACCTGAGCCGGACGTAAGGAGGGATTATTAGGAATGGGTGGATGCTAATTGCGAGCACAGAGAATTCAGTGGTGCTTACTCCTCATCCCAGCAAAGGAAAGGATCTTCATACATTCACAAAGCACCTCAATGACAGACAAGTGAAATGAAATCCGGAAAGCCCTCACAAAGTGATGATGGCACTGAATACTCCTACGTCCCTCTCTGAGTGGGGAAACAGGACGAATTTAATTTCGTGACAGTCTTGAATTGCAAATGTCGAGGAAATGGTTGGCAGCGCTCCAGAAGAATGAGAGAAGCAGGCAGGAACGCCGAAAGCCTGACAGGCTTGGCTGCCACATTAGGCAAATGAGAGGTGAAGGCAAAGCCAATCATCTGGCGGAGGTAAAAAGCTCCTAGCGGCATCGCCCTGACAGCTTTAGCCAATAGGGAGAGGAGATGCTCTTGGTACAAAGTTGCAGTGCAGCAGGCGAAATAACAGTGGATCAATATGAGCTAGTCTAAATTATGGCTCTTAATGAAATAATCTTTCTGCGTGGGAGGAAAGAACTAGTGGTTGAGCGGAGGCCATTTAGTGGGACTAATGCCTTACTGACAACAATTAAACTCCGTCCTGTTTTTGTGATATTTAAGAGTCATAGAGCCCTATCGATCTTTCCCATGAGTACATCTAAGTTGGAGGCATTTGTGGAGGTATAATGGTCTAGTTCAGCTGTTTAGTAGAGGTAAAGTGTTTTCCCCTTTGGATCAGTACTGCTTGTAGAAATGGTGCTATTCAGCTCTGCTTGCGGTAATTCTGGTAAGTGGCCGGACTGTGCAAGGCCAATCCCCCAAACACCAGTTCTGTGCCTGGGAGTTAATTGAAGTGATAAACTGCCCATCATCTGCCATGGGAGAGCATCTTTCTGAGAGAAACCCGACACGCCGGGCACATCGATCCAAGCTAATTCCGTTCAAGATATTATTAGGCAGAGGCGCAGCAGTATGTGGAAGCTATCTGAAGCTGACATGTTAGGGAAAGGGTAATAGACCCTCTTCCTTCATCCCCCATCATTCTTCACCTCATAAGCACCCATCATGCCTCGCAACTTCAGCCAAGGCTTTTGAGACTCTCCTGCCACAGAGAAATTAGCCCCGGCGTTTCGCCGTATGCTGCGGCTCGGACTGGATTGACCCCAAACAGACTTGCTTGGACCCTTCCTAGACTCTACATTTCATTTCATCATCCAGCCGCTTGCGCAGAGCAGCGCCTCAGCTTTGTGCTGTCAAGCTGAAGTGCCACTGTTGAAGGACTGAATCACCTCAAATATCTCACTAATACTCATCAAAAACAAGAACTTAAAACTATTCAGATGGAATGCTTGCCAGAACACCAACAGTGTCTGCCTTGACAACTTCAATATGTGTGCATAAACCAGTACATTCCAAACAAATGCCTAGGATGAACGTATGACCACAGCTTGAAATCTGTCTTTGATATATTGCAACAGTACATTGGAGTGGTAAACTCAGCACAGTCAGTAGAACCTATCAGGACCCACCCATTCCTTCAAGGGTTCAGGACCTCATAGAAGTCGAGCAGAAAAGCAGATCATTTGCCCACAATCTCCGATGTGGTGCATCATTAAATCATCTTCATTTACAGCGCCCATAAACACGCAAGAGCTGGAAAGCATTATAGGATCCAGAGGAATTCACATCAGGAACCGTTGCTGCAGTAGAGTTGGTGAGATGTTTATTTGTCTGGGAGACCAAGGCTAGTCCCCTTTGTTTGATTTTGCCTAGAAAGTTTCTGTTTGCCCGTTTGAGGTTTTCAGCCGCGCGCTCTCTGTTTTGGTGCTGGATGGGATTAGGCTCTGCCTCTTTGTATTTTTGGGCGCCGTTGCAGTGCAGAGCTTTGCAGTTTTGGCAGAGCTTTCCTTCACAACATTCATGATGCGTTTGTTTATGGGCTAACATAGGATGAGCATAACACAGGATGAGCACAGCCAGATTAATGAAGATATTGCGCACAAAAAAAGAGTAAATATGTGCATTTAATGTGCATTTAATGGCAGTCTTTTGTCTTTGCCATACAATTTATCATGAAGCATTTTATGCACAATTAGGGATACTTTATGCATCCAGCATTTCTCGCTTCCTTTCAGCATTGGCCAAGAAATGCTGTTCAAATGTTGTTTTTGACTGTGTAAAAAACACTTTTATTGAGCATGCTAAACTTGTACTAAAATGGCTTTTTAAGAACACAGCAAACTATCCTTGATGGTTAACAGCTGTTTTCCAACAGAACATTGAAATGCCCTGAATGTTCTATGTATTAATGTTTTACAGAGGGAAACAAATAAGGCTGCATTAGTAATTTTCAGTTACAAATAAAGCTAACTATGAGAAGTAGTACATGAGTGCATAAGTATAGACTGGAAATATCTCTAACAGCCTATTTATAGAATGTTTTGTTACTGTAAATTACTGTGCAGTCTGTAAGTAATTCGAGACAGACACAGTTTTATTGTTTTGGCTCTGAACTCCAAGACCTTGAATTTGAATTGAAACTGACTAAAAGGCAGAACATCAGCTTTCATTTGAGGATATTACATCTATACTGAGTGATGCACCATTACAGCCTTTTCTAAACAGTTCTGCATTTAAGAGCAAGCAATCAGAAAAGCAATCAGACAAATTAACATAATCCTAAATAAAACTGATATGATTAGTTCTTGATTGCAATCCCATAAGCCTGGAGTGTGCAGCCCATCAACATCAGCAGACACAAGCTTTTTATTTTTAGGTTTTAAGGTGCCTTTTGCCCTAAAAGTTAACGGTCACTTTTCTGTGTTAAGTTATAATGCAACAACTTGATGTGCATGCTGTGTCTTCTAACATGCACTAGTGGATTTCCTTCAAACTCACAGACAACTGAAACAGCTGTGCTACCAACCCAGGACACAAAATGAACCATAGTGCTGTTTGGAAGCTTTATATATTTGCCTAATGACAAGTAAATGTTTTCATTTTAGGTAGCAGTGCAAGGTTTGGTTCTGAAGCGACCACAGGACAATTTTGAGTTCTTATCAGAGGTGACAGAAGAGAGACAAAAAAAGCAGTTCTGCTGTAGTAAGAGGAATGAACTATGAACTTATGAATTTACCTCAGTAAATTTGCTATCCAGGGACAAAACATTTAGTGATCAAGCAAGTTCTCTTTCTGGTGGCTACAGCGTATTGTAACTGACCTAACACCGTTACTTTAATATTGTCTGACTGGCCGAAAGGATTTCAGTTCCAGTCTTGAGAAAGTCCAAACTGTAAATCCTTCTTGAAATCATTTGGCCTGAAGTGTTTTGCATGCACATGAATGTTTGTGAAGTACTTCTAATGGTATTTTTAGATGTAATTGTATTTTTACTGCTGTCACGAGTATTTAGCAGTGTGTGGTAAAACTGCTTTTTGCTTCTGGCACTGTCAGAGGAACGAGTCAGCATACTGACTGATACAGAATAGAGCCATTTGTTTGTTTAGTAGAAAATATAGTTCTTTTAACTAAAGTGCAGTTGCGGTAATTGACTCTTTCACCGTGTATTAGTTACAGTGGTGGTCATGATCAAGTCCATGGAGTGACAACACAACCTCATATTCACCTTCTGAAATGGTGTAAAGGAAGTTTTGGATTCTGGAATTCTAGATGCTAGCATAAAACAGTTAAATGTCTCCAGAACTGAATCGCAAAGTATCTTGAGGGTTTATTAGAGATCTGGACATTTGAAGACAATTTGACAGCGTGACAAGACCCCTTTATGTCTTTCAGTATAGTGCTGAGTGAGGTTCAGACCAGGCAATTGACATGGCCAGCTAACATCATTGCGCTATTTGAACTGTATTTGCTTGAGTAGTATTTTCAGGTCATTGTGGTACTATAAGCTGAAGTGCCATCTACTAAATGGTGAGCTATTTGGATTTGAGCAGTTAAAATGAATATGTACACGTCATCTTGATCTGCAGTTGCATCTTTAATACAGTGAGCCACATATACCCGTGTCACTGTGTTTCATCTTGTCCATCTATGAGACCATACAAGTTGAACAGACCGATGTGCAAACATGTTATTTGTCAGAGAAGTGCCATTTCTGGACTAACAACAGCCAGAGTAGCTAGCCTAGTTACTGACACAGCCGCCCCATCTCTGCCTTGTCAGCCATGTCCTTAATAACTTGTTCACATCCAGAGACTCAGAGTAGCACAGCATAACATAACATACTCACAAATATGAACCAAACTGCTGTGTTTCATTGATTTCTTGTATGTATTTTCTGAATCATTTCATATACCTGAATAGTGATTTTAGCATTCCAATGCTGGCACCTCAAACGGGTAACAGAATCCTCATCCATGTCATTAATAAGTACCACTAAAATTAATCTAGCTCTGCAGTGTATCTTGTTTTTACATCAAATTCTTTGTTTTTGTGTCTTTGGGTGCATAACATGATACATACTGATTAAATTAGTCTCCATGTGCATTTAAAAGTAAGTATGTGGAAGGCCTAAATGAGGCAGTAATTGCTGCTCTGTAGTCTTGGCCGAGGTTGAGACGAGCATCTCTCTGAGTTAGATGAGAGCAAGAGCCTCTCAATTTAACCTTCCACCTACCCCTCTTCCCCCATCAGCCTTACTAGCTTGTTAGATTATCCACCAGGGCCAATCAATACAGCCATTAACCAAGTGCAGCCTTTGCAACAAATCAGGCTTGCTCAATTGGCATTGCAGTTCTCTCTCTCCCTCCCTCCCTCCTCACTAAATATATATAAATATAAAATATATAATTATTTATATATGAGTGTATATATTTAAATTTAAATATGCATATACTGTGTTTTAGATGTTCTTCAGAAAACTGTCTTTGACATAATTCTGAGTGATATATTCTGTTTATATATGGTCTCACCTGCAGTGGCCTCCGTGAGTCATTTAGTCATACTCACATTTCATTGGCTAATTCTGTACTGAATTAGTTTTCCCTTTTATTTCTCATTAAAAAAGCGCAATGATCGCAAGCCTCATTAACACACTTCAAAAGAAATTATAAAAAATTAATAAGCGAGCAACAGTTTGGGAAAATTAAATAATTTAGCTGTGGCGCTTATCCGTAATTCCCCAGGATTCTATTAGGAGCCATAGAGCGAAGTTAGTGGAAAATCACTTTTTTTTTTATTTGGCCCTCATGCATATTGTATTTTCACACATCACTGTTTTTATTGAAACATGTTCATTTTTTGCATGTCATTCATCAGATGTCAGAGGCGATCTATAAGCATGCGTGAGGCATTTAGTATTAACATGCATCTCCTGCAGGACTGGTGGGGGGAGGGGAGATATGTGTGGCAAAAATCTAAACAAGGAGCTTCATATCTCAAGCCCAGAGTCTGAGGATATTTTCTGGGCACAAATTTGAGAAAGTATGGAGGGGTGTCATGTTTTGACAGATAAGATACTTTATTTTGGAACAGATAGATAAGATGCATCAGAGGAATGGAAGCTGGCAGTAGTGTAGGATGTTGGTGATTCAGTGGCTGAACTACTGTCTTTTTTTCGATTCAAGCTATGCCAACTTGAAACCCTTGTGGAGAGGCCAGGGTTATAGAGGAGGCTTTTAAAGAACTGGAGTGGGGAGGTCCAGATGACCGTTGACATGCCCCTCTTGCTTTCTTTTTTCTGCTCTTTGTGACAATGACAGCAGAGGTGTCTATTCATGAGCTGAATTAGTTCTTTTATCGCTTGTTACATTTTGCACTAACCCAGGCTCTCAATCAACCCATTTACTACAAATGTAGTTCAAGGACAGGCTAGCAGTAGACATGCTCTATTTTTTATTGAATTGTAATGGTCATTTGTTTTGTTTGTATACATAGTGCATATATATTTCTATATACCCACACTGTGTACACTCATCATCAAAAGAACAGTTGCACCCACCTCAAAGTGCCGGAAAGAGTGTCAGATTGGTCAGGTTGCAATGCCATTCGAACAGAAAGATTTTGTGGGAGGGGTGGAGGTGGAGTGACAGGTCTTCTGGACATGTGACGTGTCACAACGAACCATTCATCTGACCACGGTGCCTCCACACGCAGATTCGTTGGTCATCTCCAGACAAAAGCGAGACTCGTCACTGAAGATGACCCGCTGCCATTCTGTCATGTCACTCCATTACAGTTTTTGGTGACGTTGGTGTGGTGTTAAGGGCAGTCATCATAACATGTAGTCCTGCTCACTGCATCACTGATCACTGAATGTCCGCAATTGTGGCTGTTGGGTCAGTCAGGAACAGCAATAAGGCCCATCCTTGCTGATGTCACATGCATGGTCGAGTGTGAAACTTGAATCATTCGCATGTCTCACAATGTCAAGCCTACCCACAAAGTTTCATTCCTGTCGGTTGATTCCTTCTGGGTGCAACTATTTGTGCAATTATTCTTTTGATGATGACTGTATATATATAATGCAAAATGTGTAATATGTAGTTCCGTATGGCATGTCTAGCACAAAAGCCATCAGAAAAGGGCATGTTCTTATGCCCATATTGGTTTCCTTAACCTAAAGCTATGTCCTGTTCTATAGACAGATATTTTTTCCACAACATACAGTATATTTTCCATGGAGCCTGAAGCATAAACCAAGTGTGGTGCGCATTACAAGGTTGAGTGCGGGTTTTTGTAGCCCTCTGTAGTGTCAACTAGGGAACTGATAGAAGCTGCTCTACACTGAGAGAAGAAAAAAAAACTGGCATAGCCTCTGAAATATTTAACCTAAGCTAATTGGAGAGCACTTCCCATTTCAGGATTCCTGAACCTCTGAAAAAGCAAGACCAGATCAAAGGCTTCTGCTCTTCCCTGCAGGATACTGATGAGAGAGAGAGAGGGAGAATGATGTTGGGAAGGAGGAGTTATCGGGATGGGGCGAGTGAGATGGGGTTTGGAGGGAGAATGTAAAGCGGGGGGGAAAAAGAGAGAGGGGGAGAGAAACGAGCTAGCATGGCATGACGGGTGGCGGAAGAGGAGGGAACGGAGATTAAAGGGGAGGATGCAAGTCATAACATGAAGTGCTACCACGGAACGCTGAAGTGTGTGGCATGGCTCCCAACATCATGAGAACGCAATGCAGGAGAGCTCCATGAATAAGAGAATAGCACAGATGTGGCCTCTCTTTACGCTCTTTTTCTTCCCCCTCTTCTTTTCTTTCTCCTCCCTCATTAGGGCGCCTGGCGCTCACTTGCCCCCTCCCAGCTGTTAGCCCTGCTCCTGAAAGACACCAGCAGAGGAGCAGGGCTGCTGGCCTGGCTGCTCCTTCACTCTTCACAAGCCTCCCCTCTCAAAGAAGGAGGGGGGTTCTTTCATTCTTTCAGATGTACTGCAGTGGAGGCCAGCACGGTAAGGAGTAAAATGCAGGTGGCTGGCAGCCAGCTGGTGCCTAGAGACCTTTTTTTTTTTCCAGGACTGGATTTACAAGATGTTCCACATTTCTGTATTTGTCGCAACCCTACCTCAAGTCTGCATCCCTGCAGCTCCATCTCCACCGTTCCTCCCTCCTTGTGATTGACAGCTAAAGCTAATTTCATAATCCGGCCTGCCTGCCTTCCCCTGGCTCTCCGACTTGAATCGAGTCAATTAAAAATCGATACAATGCTCATCTCTAATCTCCCTCCTGTGCTTCTTTGATTCACGCCTCATTAGAAGCAGGCTTGAATCTACCTTTCTTGCCAGACAGCACACTGGAGCATTAATACCACACACACACTTTTTTCTAGTCTGCTTCCCTTCTGCATTGTCGCGTCCTACATCATTGTCTTTCCTGCTTAATCACTCTTACCAAAGGGCTTTCTTGGAAAGCATCTTCTTGTTATAGGCTTTTGGAAAACTCAAAGCTGCTTTGGCCTCCAAGGCTGTAACTGTTTTTGGCATCTTTGTTCAGTGCATCATCAAAGGTTAGCGAAACACTACTCATAAAAGCCTTAACTGAAAGTGCTCATGAAAGACAGATATTGTGAACACAGATGCCACTTTTTTTAAACCTTTGAATTAGATCCACAGGTGTAGCTGGTATAACCTTTGGTTTGTTCAGCAGTCACTCAGCTGTGCCTGTGTGAGAGCAGTGGCGATTCCCCATCAGGTTGCCGTCTGGTGACCTCTCTCAGCACCCTCCAATAAAGCTGTCCTTGGGTTAAAGGGCTCGACAGCAGCAGGTGCGTGTCCTTGAGCGGTCAGACCCCAGGGCACAGGGACATAACGGAGGTTCGGAAGACAAAACAGAGAAGACACGTCTGTTATCCTGAGCTGTTATTACCAGGCTGCTGGCGTTGAGGAGTCGTATCAAGTCCACAGACCATGTTTTTACTCTTTTTCCCCTCATCTTTCTTTCCTCCCTCTCACGTTTATTGGGCTAAAATTGGGCTAGCACTGAGCCGGTGCCTATTTCCCCTGAGGAGGAGCCTATTTCCAGATCTTTTCAAGGGGTTGAGGTTCACATGGAGGGGAAAAAGCGGCCTTGTTTCAGAAATGAGCGTGTCTTCCTGTGCAAGGGCCTTTTTCCCCCCTCATTCCACCCAGCAGAGCGGCTGGAGAGGAGTGTGCCAACAGCTAGAAACAGCCGCATGATTGGGCTTCTCTTAGACACCATGTGGCCAACGTGCTTTTGCTGTTCAGCAGCACTGGAGAAAGAGCCCTTTATTACAGGTCTGGCTATCTAGTCTAACATTTCCCTTAAATCTTCCAACATCAGAAGTCTACAGTCTGTTTTCAAGTTTGAACTGACACATGGTGTAATGATCCATTGTATCAGATGTTATTGAGCACTGACTGCTACACATATTTCAGAAATTTCCTGTCACATTTATGATTCTCATATTTGTTAATGTATCTGTCAAAGCTTACTTGGCTCCAGAACAGTTTTTGCTAGAAATTAGAGTTGTGCACGTTGGAGGCTGCCGCCTCTAGTGCTAAGTTATGCACATGTGGGAGTGTGTGATAATCAAGTCTTCATTATGTAAATTTTGTGCAAACTAGTTATTCAATGTCACATTTTCTTCGATGTTCGTTTTCCAGAGACTCTTTTTCTCATTCCACTGGTATTTGTTGTGGAGCTAAAAGAGTCTCTTCCTGCAGGGCAGATTGAGACATATTTTTGGAAGGAGCACGGCGACTAGCGGGCTCTCGTCGTGTGCCGATGGCTCACCATGCCATGCTCAATTAGCCCGCCAGTTGGCTTAATGGCCACTGGGAGTCAAGGACAACGTTTCCAAGGGAAGACATGTTAGCAGGAGTTGGACACACCCTGTGGTGGGATTTACCATGCCAGTCTACTGCTTTGGCTTGTAGCTTTTCAGATACCAGGATTTAGGCTTTTCCTTCAACCATGTTAAATGCAGCTTATATTCTAATATCCTGTCCTAACAGACCGTATGCTGTCAAGCGATGTTAATATGTGATGTTTAATAAGAATAGCATCACTGGTATCAAATATCTACTTTGGAGTTCACTTATAAGGAAGATCTTAGAGAGGGTCGATTTGGTCCACTCCATCATGCTTCATGTAGGTGTGTTCTCTAGTGGCTCAATCAAGCAGTTGCTACTAGATTGTCTTCCTTTTTGTTAGTTATGGGTTGTCTGCTATCACCATAAGCCATAGTAATAGTCAGCTACCTTGATTCCAGAGAAAGACAGACAAGAGGAAAGAAGAAAGTCTGTTCATTACAGTCGTGTGTGTTCTAACATGTCCATGTATTAAAAATGCTGTGTTGCCAGAAATGTTAATGTCTGAATTATTTTTTTTGCTCCCATCATGTTCTGTTTCACAAATTAAGTATTTTTTCTTGTTGATGATCACCGTTACGTATTGTTTTGTCAAGTGAAAAGCTAATAAGGAGTTAAAGGTCCTTATGAATGCCAAATACAGTCCTGCTTCAGCAGACCAAGCCTGTGTCATTCAGCACTGCTTTTGTGCTCTTCGGCTGTTCTGTTTGAAACCTCACCATTACCAGTGAGCTGGGTTCTGTGGCCAAGAGCAGCTTGCACTGAGCTCAGAATGACGTTTCCTCTGAGATGAGAAGGTGGACAGATGGAGGGCTTGGATGCTGTCGGCTCAATTAGCGCACATTTCGGCCTCGCTGCTGCTAGCAACGGTGGCCAGCCAGTCCCAACCTTTTATGGTTATGGGGTGCTGGCCAAGAAAGGGCCAGACTGGATGGAGATGAAATCAATCTAGTCCCAGTTTCTGAAGATGATATGACAACAACAGCATCCTTTGGTTTTGCTGCACAAGTGCATGCTGGGTAGCAGCGCTGTGGCATGTCGCAGACCTGGTGGCGTAGTCGGGAAGGACTCAAGTGACAGGCCCCAGGTGAGCTGTTCTGCTGTGCTGGCTGCTGTGTATGTTTGGTGGCGAAATTGAGGTCGGGCAGCTCTGAGCCGATCCCCAAGCTGTGGATGAATGGGCTCATTGAGGGCTCGTTACAGAGCGGCGTGAGGATTTAACCCTTATCATTAATTTGTTGCCTGCCACGCTCGGGAGGGAGAAGAGCAAGCTCAGGGGGTTTTCAGCGCTACCTAATAAACAGCCAGCCAGGGAACGAATCGCTGCAGCTGACCCCAGAGGCCAGTCCACCGATGCCCTTGCCTCTCCTTGATTAACCGAATGAGGGCTAAATGTAGCACCCCCTCTCCTCCCTCTTCTTTTCTTTTTTTTCTCTTTCCTCTCTGGGTTGCCCGGATCGATGGGCCAATCGCAGATGTCGCTCAGCAGTTCGGCTCCCCAGACTGCACAGGCCCGAGGTCATGACCCTCATCGATCCGCCAGCTAGGTGCTCGTCTGGCGTGGTGATGGATTCAGTCCCTGTAATATCGCTCACTACTGGACAGAGAAACGAGAGGCGGGATTTATCTATAGCAGTTGGCACCCCCGTTTGCAGCTCCTGGCCTGGTCCATTGGCTTGCGTACGCAATATTTGAGTCAATGCAGCATGCCTTCATTAGCCCCACTTTGGGCCTGGCTGCAGACTCCCAGCAGATTGCATGTACACAGATAACCATCTCTGTGCAGAATTATTCACCAATCTAGTTCCTCTTGATTATGTACCCTTACACAAAGTGGTAAGGGTTAAAGGGGAAAGAGGTATTATAGTGCTGTTTTACTTTGATGAGAGGTGGACACATTAATGATTAATGCCACAGGCACGTTTTGGTCTGTGAACAGGCATGCAGTGGTGTCGCATTCGAAGTACAATGGGCGCAGACACAAGTTCAGCACGAGTTCAGCAGGGGTCAACCGTAATCAGAGAACATGAGGCTTTGTGGTTGAGTTTAGTGTAACATGTGGCACTGAGCAAGGCTGTGCATTGGGGCTGGGGGGTGATCTGGCAAAGCTTATTCTTCCAAACCTGCACAGCACCAACTGTACCGGCACTTCATGCCTAATGTTAGCTAAAGACCGTTATAGGCATTTTAAGCGTTCATTACTAATGTACAACTTAGCATACTTTTTCCTGTTAGGCAGGTTTTGCGACCCTTAATTTTATGCCTGCTAAAGTGTTGATTTAAAAAGGTATTTGTACTTCATCCTTGTCTAGAGATCTAGAAAGTCTCCAAATTAATAATGAGCCATTGTTTAATAAAGCTTAACAAACATGTAAATAACAAACCAGGAATATGGATTCAAATATTATTGGTGTAGTTAAGCTTAATTTCTTGCTTTATTGATGTGGGTTTGATTTGGGGACACTTGGTTGCAGAGACGCTGTAAACATGGTACATCAGAACAGAAGTAAGATCCAAATTAGTGCTGCTGTTGCAGGCATGCTCATGTGGCAGCAGCTGACAGAATGAAAAGCAGCGTCCTGCCTGCAAACACAAGGCATCCACAGCCAGGCAGGTTAACAGGAGCCCCCCCTCCCCTTTCTCGCTGGAACACGGCAAGTGAGCCGGCAGCTCTGCGTCCTCTGTTGTCGTTCAGGTCATGGCAGCATGAGTGAGGTTCACTGGCAGCACCATTTCTGTCAGGACCGCTTTACTGTACTGCCTGCTCAGTGCAGCAGGCGAACTCGCCTTTGATCCCTGTGCACCTTTGATTCGCTGGGCTTCTCCAGGCCTGCGTTGTGAAGGCAAACAAGGAGAATCGGGTAGTGGTGGGGGTTTGGAGGCTGGCTGACAGCAGCGCGTCACTGACAGGTTCTCGGGAGGCCTTAGCACACGTCCACTCACCGCCTTTGTTCTGTCGGGACCGTTTCTGAGTAGTGGTCGGAAGAACCTTGCAGACGCTCTCCACTAATTGATTTCATTTCTTCACTCTCGATTCCGAGGGGCTCTGAGGCAATCAGCGCGTCATGTACAAGATCATGAAAAATGCATCAGCTCTGTTCGGGAAGCACTTGTCCGTCCTCCTACTAAGGAGTGGCTCAGCGTACTATGAAAAATATGTAGCAGCCTCTAAAAAGAGGGTTTGCTTGTTTGTCTCTTTGGGTACAGAAATATGTATGGGATGAGTTGAATGCTTTCTACAGTTACTTTCTTTCTACACTTCCCCCATTACTCCTTTTTTAGCTAAATGTCTTTTTTTATCTTAGTTTATTACTTTCCTTTTTTCTATTAAAACATAATTCTGTAATGTGAGCACAAGTAGAGGAAAATAATTTCACCTGAGATCAGTCTCAAATGAAAAACCGCATCACCCAGCCCAAGGAAAAATACTTCTAATACATCAGAAATATGACCAAGGACTGAAAGAGAGAAGAAGGAGAAAGACGAGGCATGTGACAACAGATGTGTCTCTTAGCAAAATCTGTCACCTTGTCGCTTCAGTAGGGCAGTTCCGGACACATATCAAAAAGGCCCAATGGTGGCTACGGAGGAGGCGGGGTGGTTAGGCCTGTGTGGAGCGGGGAGGGGATTGGGGTGAGGGGGTGATCCTGGGAAATGGGCAGCAATGAAGGCTTGGGTTACCCGTGTTGCAGAGCTGTCCGCCCAGGGGGCCGCGCTTTGCTGCCACTGTCTACTGCCCCTGTGGGCGTTTTAGACACACTGATCCAGTGCCCACAATAGGCTTGGGTTTCTGGTTCCCCCGCTGGCCGATGCAGGCCACAGATAACTTTGTCTCTGGGCTTGTATCTTTTATCTCACATCTGGGAGTCCTGCCTGGGAGCTGGATGGTGACTACACTGCCTGCATTGTCCCAGTCTTGTCATTACAAGGCTCAAGTTGCGGGCGGTGCAGGCCATCCTCGAGGCAACATGGCCCTCAACCTGAGTGTGCAGGCCATCCTGCCACACACCTACCTAAGACAGGGAGTGGACGAATATAGCCTGTCAGTACAGCTTGTTAATTGATGTATGATGAAGAAACGCAAAGGTGTTGGTCTTCCTTATTTTCCTGTTAGAATGCTTCTGCATTCCTTTCTTTCTTCTTTCTCTCTATTTCTCTTGCTGTGCCCAGATGCCTACATGGAATGTAACTAGCAGTGGTAACTCCATTAAAGTGCCTCACACAGTGATCCAAATGGAAGATATAAGGGATGATGTTACGTAAGAGAAAAAAACTGGTCCTCAGATTTTCTTGTGCAACATGCTGTATCTACTGACAATCAGATTTTTTTGGAAGGGGGAGTTTATGTGCCTTTAACAATGGCCTCCACTGAACAGGGATTCAATGAACCACCCTCTATGTATAATAGTGCCTCTGTAGATTAAGACAGCAATGCATATCACTGAATAAATCAGTGCAGGGCCACCTTAGGCCATGCCTTCCCTTACAAACAGACTACTTAGTACTCCACCCCCACAATAATTCATTTTTATATTTTCTTGTATATTCTCTCTCGGTAAATTACTAGTTTAATAGTTTTTAAACTGCAAGTATAATTTTATGCAATTTAACTTAATGTAATGTTTGACTTTAAGTCTTTTGTCTTTATGTCTTGTATGTATATCAGTATTGCCAAGTGTACTTGTGTATAAATGTAGGCCAAATAACCTTTCTGTGTACTTGATTCTAATTTTGTTTAGTATGTTAAGTACATAAACTGAAATCATAGCATTGAATGGCCAGCCAGTTTGTGTAGTCGTGGGTAGAGGTAATAGGCAAGACAGTCATGTTACCAGAGTTGTTTAATCTAGCGTCATGCTATGTTCAGGTGCTCATTGGAAGGTTGTATATAGCAGGTGTTAAACTAGTGGCTTTGACTTAAGGCTGTTTGGGTGCTTGTTCATAGATATGCCCACCACAAGGAAAAAGAACACACGGAGATCATCAGGTATAGAAGGGCATTAAGTACATATTCCACATTCTGGAATTGATGTTTCCCAGTTTCAGACACCACTTGAACGGAGCACTACTTTTACAACTGACGTTTGGACATCTAACATCAACTTGATGCTCAGTGCTGACCCTGACTGCTCAGTAGGTGGATGAAGATTTCCAGTTCCACTATATTTTTAAGTGAGCAACGATGTCCCATGGTACAGGCTCCCCTGTTTCTATTACATGCTGTCATTTAGAAAAGCAGAAATACTGCACTTCATTGTTAGTTGGGGGGTTGTAAAAGAAAAGGTTTGTCCTGTAACCTAGTGCACCTTTTTAGTTTAAGCATGGTCTGTTATAAAAACTTATGAAAACTTTTATGTGTTTTGTCAAATACGGTTCTTAATAACAAAGAAAATTGGAATCGGGAGGCCAGAAAAATTCAGTGCATTTCTACTTTACTTAGCTTGTCTTTTTTAGGTTTTTGTGTGCATCTGTGGTCATGGTCCGGTCATGTCTTATCATTGCAGTCTTCTTTGTGTTATTTCGTTCTCTGTTCTTAGTGAGGGTGTAAGCAACAAAACTCGCCTAGGCAGAAAATGTTTTTGTCGAGAGGAGGGCATGACATTGCTTTTGGCCCCTTTTCACGTTCTGACCCTGTGGCCCAAGTGGCCAATCAATTTTTTGCATTCACTTCCTCTTGGTTTGACATGGAACTAATCAGACAAATCACATGTTTGTTAACCTTAACCACCGCTAACATGCTAGTGTTATGATAATGTTGGTCCTTCCTGCAGCAATGTTCCACTTACTGTTCCATCTGCTAATATCACTCTATGAAAAAAGGTCTTAATAAAGTAAGTGTAAGAGTAAGTTTGAGAAGCTTTAGCACAGTAGTAGCTAAACAGTAACCAGTATTACCTAATTAAATAACCTGGGTTGGATGACCAGTAGCAGGGATCACCACAGTCAGCACAACATTATTAATGTTATTGAACGATTTTTAATTAGAATTATTAGAGAAACCCCTCAAAGTTTGTAACTTGTTATGTACTTTATGTATGATAAACAAAACGCAAGAGTGATCAGTCTACCCTGTTTGAGGGCTTTGATAGAATGAACCATGCTGCAAATGTTGGTGTATCTGGGGTTACAGCATCTCCATTTAAGATGTTCCACGACAGCTTTTGAACTGAGACTTTTGAATACTCTAGCGTAGGCAGCTGGGTTTGTTGCAGGCTGTTTGACTCGGGGGGGACAATGGTGGTGAAATGGGCCTAGTGCTCGAAGAGAGAAATAAAAGAATACATCAAGGCCCTTTAAAAGGCCTTGCAGGGCAAGATGAGAGGAGTCGAGTAGATGGGCTCTTAGGCCGAACGCGTCACCCAATCCCTCTCCTGTGGACCGGGCCTTGGCTCTAACTCTATTAGCTGGCACTTTGCTAATGGTGTTAAAAAAGACAAAGAGGGCAGGCAGCGGAGAGTCGGCCTGGTGATACACTTAGCTCTAGAGTGCATGGCATCATTATCATTTTTGGTTGGGTGCCTGTCCAGCAATCCCCCTCTCCCTGCTCCCCCCGCACCCCTCCATTACACACACACACACACACACACACACACGCACACACACACACACACACACACACACACACACACAAACTCAGCTACCTCCTTGCACACAACTCCAGAAACCTGAGATTAGAGGAGGCAGGTTTGGCATCTCATTGTTGAACTGCTTTCTATGTTTGATATGGGATGTTCAGGAGGAGAGATGCTGAATTTGTGTGTATGTGTGTGCATGTGAATTCATGAGCTTCCATGCCTCCGTAAGCATGCAGAAGCACTCATGGCACAGCTCTTGTTTGCTTTTGATGGTGTGTTTTCTGAGACAGGTGTTTACCCACCCCATGATGAGACAAACAGTGTGTAATCTCATCGTCGTAAAGCAGTGCACCGACTACCTCGCTGCAGTATTATAGAGCTTAGAAGCCCCCTAGAGGACAACATATGCAGAGAGGATGTATCTCGTTTCTTTTTTTTCCTCCCCGGTCCTCATAATCAACTTAATCTGGTAAACTGCCATGAAATCCCCCACTTTGTAAAACATGAAAGTAAGTGATTGCATATGGCAGACGTATGAAAGGTTAATGTCCTATTGAACTCCTCCGCTGATTCTCTCCCTATCACATACTAATGTTTTCAAAATGTGGAGAATGTTTTGGGCAAATTAAATGGAAACAAACTTTTGGCAAACCTGTGATTAATCTAAAGTGCTCCTGTCACTCAAAGCAAGAGAAAGCTCACCTAGTCAAAATGTGCAGCGTTGTCGCGAGTCAAAACAAATATCACTGATTACGGGGCAAGGAACATGGAAATATTTGAATTCTTTAAGGCTCTGGTAGATGTGTGTTTTTTTTCCTTCCAAAAGCACATGCTGGAAAACTGTTATGACATGTTTGTGGTAACTTTGGATTAGATTATGTTCATTGAGCCAACTGAATTTTTTACTGTATGTTCTGTTATCAAGGTCCTTAAGTGCTTCATTCAAGTACCAAAGATCATTACAAATACAGGAACTCTCAAAATATGTCGTTCTTAATTTGTTCATCATCCCTGCCTTCTTGAGATGCCAGAACAATACTCATAACAAAGCCAACTGTGCAGGAAGTCCATATGCCAGCTGTTATAAATGGAGTTAGGCAATGACTGAAATTTTGGAGAGGACCATACTTGAAACCTTTCCTCGTTCCAATCTACCAAAAATCATAAAAGGGGAGATTCCATCTACTATCATCCTACATCGAAGGCATGGTCTATTTTCACCAAATTGCAGTTGGGAAGGTAAATGCAACTGCAGTGTATATCAGCATAAGACATATTATCTATGATATCTTTGCTTGTATGCGGATAGCTGTCTCATTTTGCCTGCTTTGATTGGATTTGCAGCCTGTGTTTTCTTACCGGTATGCTTAGCACATGTTTTGCTCCTTGAGGAGAATATGGACAGCTAATAGCACAGCACTCAATAAAGCTGAGTACCCCATACAGTGTTAATCAGTCAAAGGAGACCCTGCAGAAACTGCTGGAGAGAGACTGGTGAGCACATGGACCATTTACACAGTCAGACTCACACCTGTTAAACGCTGTTTGATAGTTGCTGCTGGTGTTAATAAGTGTCTACTCATTAGGGTTCACACGAGGCCAGAGGAAGTGGGCCAGCAGCGGCTCTGTGCTGAACGAACAGGACCATAATTTATCACGGCTCTGCCAATAGCCGTCGGCTTTGATCGTCGGGCAGTGGGGCAGCGCAGAGTTTGACCCACCTCTTCTTTTCTCTCTTGGTTAATCTTGCGTCGTGAAGGCTGTCGATGAAGCCAGAAGAGCAGAGAATTTTGGGCCAGTGGGACCCAGAGGCCTGGATTACAGTTGCCATTTAAAGGTGTTCACATTACAGGTCTGGTTGCTCGATTCCGATTTCATTGCTGTGATCTCTAAAGATTCACATTTGTAATTGTTTGTACATGAGACTGCCATTAACATGACAGACCTCTGTGTGATATGAGAATCTAAATTAAACGCTGGGGAAATAAGAGCAGGGCTGAACAGTACAACAGTATTATTGCACGTATGAGTAAATATGAATCACTGGACAAAAATGATCACAGTTGCACTTGTGCTGTAGACGTCGATAAGATGTATATTGTCCTCATGGAAGCTTGCTCATGGAAAGTATAGCCCACAGCCCAAGCCGGCATTATGTGAGCTGTGACACAGGTTAAGTTCTTGTGTGTATAGTAGTTGCAGTCCGTCAGGTAATGTGTACACTGGAGAACAAACCTGGATGTTTGTAAAGGTTGTTTAGATGGGGGCATTAATGGCATATGTATAGCCAGACATTATTTAAGATTATGTTAATTGCCTGCTGAAAAAATATGCGTCTTGTCAATGCGTCTCTGGATTCAAAAGCGGAGGAACACCCTGCTGCTTTTAGCCACCTATATCTTTATCTTATTTACTACTGGATATTAAATAATGCTGAACCTTGCCTTTAGGTAATAAACTGTAGTTTGATCTGAATTTACTCACATGCAACAATAACAAAAAAACAGTACTTGAGTATTATCAGCACCCTCTTGTGGGAAATCTGAATTATTCAGTAGAAAATGATGTGTCTTTATCACACAATAAGCATTAAAATACAAACCTTATATATGCGACTTCTGTTTTTCACTGTTAAAATATAATTTTATGCAGTTTTTAATTTGTGCTAAAACACATGCAACTTGCGACTTTTATAGCACTGGCACTAAGACTTTTCCATACAGCCCTCCATTTGGACAAAAAATGATACTTAAGCCTGCATTTGACCCGAGGGCAGTCAGTAGGTGCATACACATGTTTGAGCCTCCCTCACTCGTCCACCCGCAGACTGTTTCTTTTGTTTTTTTTTTTTTTTGCTTTGTTTTTTTCCAGACGTGCAAACCATCGCAGATGTGCTGTGTTTTTTCCCTGCTCGCCTGCTGCTGTGGCTGTTGTGTGGGATTTAGGCAAAGATAAATAGTTTCCCCAGTCAGAGGGAGTGTAATTATTCCTCCCCTGTTCGCGGGGCTGTGAGAAACAAGACAAAAATGCGGCCTGCCTTCTCGACAGGTAACTGCAGGTACGCGCAAAACTGCGTCTTAACAGTCCGTTCGGCACCAAAATCGAAATTCTTCCTACTGTTAACGTAACCATTGAGGCAGGGACCACACACATGTAGAGTAATTGCACATCTGAAGGAGATGCTGATGTGGATGATATGAGGGGGGTCATCCTAACTACTTTGATTACATCTTACATTTAACTTCAGCACCAACCGACTAGTTTTTTGTGAATTTTCTCCAGTTGTTTGATTGGCTGGTTACGCAGTGTACTAACAAGCTGGCTGACAGTGTAGTATGCATCCATCCACAGAATAGATATAGACAGAAAGCATACATAGTGTGGAATACATAGTAGTATATGTAGTATACAAGCATGTGCAAGCCAGGTTTCGGATTTCTTCTTGATCTGCCCCTGGAATAATGATGGAAAACAGCTTGGTGTTTTGTAGCTTCTCATCCTTCATAGAAAACAGATTTACTTAGCTTGTTGATTGTTCTACAATTTGCCTGGACTCAAGCAGCTGTTTCTTTTTGGTTGTTTTTTCTTTGTGGCGATTGTTCTTTTCACCACAGCCTGTCTGAGTGAATGAAAGGTCTTGGAGAACAGGCCGAAGCACAGAAACATAATTAAGCAAGGATGCGCGGCTGCCTGGTGAGAATGGCATTCTTTCATCCAGCCACTGTCACCACACTCTGACTGTGGACAAACGAGGACACCCTGTAGGTTTCCACGCATGCTTCTGCTTAATACGGCATTGCATAAGCCACTGTGCTAATTACCACGTAGCTCCCAAAATCAAGCCGTCTGGTTAGAACTAAACATAGGAGAGGAGTCGGGATGGTAGAGGGGGAAAGAGGAGATCCAGCTCTTTCATCTTTGCCAGGCAAAGGCAGTTTGTCCCTCGAGGCTCTCCAGTTTTTTTTTTCCTTGTTTGTTTTCTTTCTCAGACTATTTTTTTTCTCTTCTCACTAGCACTGACTGAGCATTAGCTGGATCTGCTGNTTAATACGGCATTGCATAAGCCACTGTGCTAATTACCACGTAGCTCCCAAAATCAAGCCGTCTGGTTAGAACTAAACATAGGAGAGGAGTCGGGATGGTAGAGGGGGAAAGAGGAGATCCAGCTCTTTCATCTTTGCCAGGCAAAGGCAGTTTGTCCCTCGAGGCTCTCCAGTTTTTTTTTTCCTTGTTTGTTTTCTTTCTCAGACTATTTTTTTTCTCTTCTCACTAGCACTGACTGAGCATTAGCTGGAGGTAAAGTTTGCGTAAACGCAGTGATAGGAAAATTGCTCCAGCCGAGTTGGAATAACAGGCGAGATTGTGGGGAGATGCTGGGGAGGGGCGTTTGGAGCTGGAGCTGGGGAAGGGGTTGGGGGGGGGGGGGTATTGGCGTCTGCCTGACACGAAGAACAATAAACATGTTCCACATGGGGAGAGGTGGGCTGCAGTTAAAGTCCAAGCCGTTCTATGTGGAAATGGCTTCCAGACCTGGTCCCGCCAGCACAAAGAACCATTCTGAAACATGTGCGCTCACACACACGGACGCAGCGTGGCCTCCAGCACTGGTCCGTCTCCTCCAGTCAGTCTATTATAAACACTGGCACAGTTCTGTCACATGTGTTGCCGGACCTCTGCCATTAAACTGACCTGCACACAAACCTCCCTCTCTCTCTTTCTCGCTCGCTCGCTCCATGTCTAAACAGAAAACGTCCAAACGCCAGCACGCCAGTTTATACTGAGGATACTCAAACGTCTGCTGTTTGCCTTAGATGAGACTCATCAAACATTATGGCACGAGGCTTGAAGCAAAATGAGTTCTGACATGTGTGAAAAGGTTGTGTCAAGTTATTAGCCAGCTATGTTTGTGTTAAACAAACTCAGCTGGGTCATCGGTTAATTGCAGAATAAATTCATCCATTTGCCTGGACTGGAAGTCAACAAAAGGTGAAAGACAGACAAAATCAACAGCCAAGTCTTGCCCACCTAAACGTAAGGCAGAAATCCACGTGATGTTAAGGGATCTGCTCTTCTATTTGAACTGGCAGTGCGTGGAAAATTTCTCTCTTGTGTAGTTCTTGCATTTGGTCTAGAGCTAGACTTCAAGGAATGAAAGAGTCCAGAGTGTAGTGCTCAGCAGGGAAGGATATGAATGTTTTCCTTGTTGCCATCGTGTTCCGCAATGCAATTTGTGTTTCAAAAATATGTAGCATGAACTAAAACTACTATGTGGGATTTTACTCATAAATATCACAAAGCAACTCGTACTTTTCATTTATCTGTTCTGATAATCGTGCATGTTGTATGGTGAAAGAATTACATACTACTATGTAGTCATGAGTATTCAACTGAAACCTGCAAAGGTCCAGTTACACCAAATATCTTGCTTACTAAGGTCTGGATCAACAAAATAACTTCAGTGAATTACAACAACAGGCAGCTTAAAATGCTAACCATCAGTAGTTACTTCAGGCAAATCGCAGCAAATATATTTTGTTAATTATTTTATTTGATTATACTTTTATAATCTAATGAGCAGTTTTAAACTGAGTGGCCACTAGGCTGTTGTTTGGAAACATATTGTTTGCAACCTTAAAAAACTTCAAAATATGTGTAAAAATATTTGTCACACTCTTGATCTGTCAGGGAATGGACGACTGGATAAACTGTAGAGCAGCACTGCTGCAGAAGCCGCACTGGTTCATGTTCATGTCACTGAAAACATTTCTTTATGTAAGCTGATCAGCTGTGCTAAAAGTTTGCTCAGTTCAATCCAGTGAAATTTTTGCTGAGTCTGCATCTAGACCACGGTCTGACGCTTGACTACCCCTGGACTAAAACCTTTGACTTCCATCTTTACTTGTGCATTAGCAGACGTCCAGCAGCATACAGATTGTTCCATTCTCACTTAAGCAGGACCCGAAGCTCTCAGGGCTGACTTTACGACTCCTAATGGCTTTAATGACCCGTTGGCTCCTTGGCTGAAAACGTCAAATACCGTAATAAATTATAGGATCTTTCTTATCAGATCCACTTGTTTGGTTTTGACCTCTTGCAGTACAGATGCTTCCTGCTTCGAGCCTTAAAAGCAGACCCAGTTACAGGCAAACATTTACCAAAGGAAGTCATAAAGACCAGAGCTGGAGTGCATTGCAGGCTGTGGCGAGCCTGACGCAACAGTAAATCAGGACGCTTCAAACCCCTGGGAGAGCGGCACCGGTTGAAAAGTTCACGCTGAGAATCTCCTTCTTCTAAACACAGCGAATGCAAACAGTTTCGTCTGATTAATTGAAGTCCCATGGGGATTTTGGTGGCCAAGCAGAGCACCAACCTCTCGGGGAGCTTCAAAGTCTGCGCACGACTTTTAGTTTGAAAGCCTAATTGATCAATCACCGCCATGTGTTCCTAGTTGTCTGGAGAGCACGCAATTGAGAGACTGCAGGGGTAGGTCTGTGTGGGATACAGGACCAAAGGGAGATTGCAACGATGTACGGCTGGGGCACTGATATTAGGAGGAGGCCAGGCTTTTAGGCTTTGCGTTACCTACTTTTCGAAACCACCATTGCTGAAATGGTCAGCCTTCGATCAGCGGGCGGCGTGGCAGATTGTATCTCCTATTTTGTTGTTGGCTTAGCATCGATCAGTACCTGAAGATCAGATGGGAAGTAAACATCATATTTGTGGGTGTTTGTCTCCAAATGGCTCTGAAAAGGGGGAAATTGTTTGGGGACGCTGATCCTAAATCAGGAGGAGCTCAAAGAAAGCAGAGCAATAAGGGGACCACAAAGTGATTAATGAATGCCGCTTTCTTAGCCACATGCATTAGCTCTCTCTAAATGCATTGGCTGCTTTTATTGATATTTTCATATGTCATCTCGCTTCCTTCCCTCTCAGCTCCCCCTACATCAACCAGCCATCGTCCATGAAGTCGTTTTTCACACTCTGCCACACGTCTCGATCAAAAGGAATCACTCAGACTTTGGGATCTCATAGCGTTAGGCATCCTCCATTGCCTTTAAAACTAATTGAGAGGGGCGTGGGAGAAGGGATTGCTATTGATTTATCGAGACATAATGCACATTAGGAATCCAAAAGAGAGATGTTACTCTCTCACAACAAGCTGTAATGATACGTGTTAGCCATTAAAGAGATTTACACATGCCATTAACACATTTCTAGCATGTTTTGACCTCAGAGTTGCATCAAGAAGGCTGGGCACACCCAACTTGTTCCACTTGCTTTTCCTGTGTTAAGCCTCCCACCACATATTGGCAAAGGGGTAATCACCCTGTAAGGCACACAAAAGAATGACCTGAGCAGAGATGTGAGGGGGGGAAGAGGAGCATCCCAGCACTAACAAAAGTATTCTTTTGAACACGGCACCAGAGTAATAGAGAGAGCTCTCTGCTGAAATGGGATGAAGTGTTCTTTTCTAAAAGTGGATAATCCTGGCCACTACAGCCAGGTTCTCCTTATATTTTATTTAGGCTCTTTTGGTGCACTGGATGCTTGGCGAGAGAGAGAGTCGAGCAGGCTGTCAGCATTTGCGCAACGTGTGGGTTTCAAGAGTGCCAACGATGGAAGGAGAAGAAAGTGACATGTTAGAGGGAACAGGAGGGAGAAGAAATAAAAAAAAAAAAGTACATGCACTGAAAAGGGGGATTGATCTCTGGGCAGCAGCGATAAGGGAGGGAGGCGTTTGGAGAAGCCTTGCACGGCGGCAGCTGGAGTTTGGCCCCTCCGCAGCCCTCTGACAGTAATTCCACACCCAGATTAGCTGTCATCTGATGCCAAGCCTTACTCCAAGATCCCCTTCCGTCCTAACCCCCCTTTGCCTCTGCCCCCTGTCTCTTTCAAAGACCCCAGGCTGCAAAGCTGTGTGCTGTTCTTATAAACATAGACTAAAGCCTGTAGTCTAAAGAGGGCCATGTTGCTAGCCTGTTCAGTTTTGGCACCATTGCTTTTGTAATGTCTTTCAGAGGACAAAAGACTAGTCCATGGTGGAGGTGCTTTGTGTCTGGGTTTCGTGGCAGTGTTTGTAATGTACCGTGAAGTTTATTTCCATCCATTATTTGAGCCTATTGTATATAAAATTCTGCCGAGTGCTCGGTACACATCCTATCCAAAAATCAGCCAGCGCCTTCCGTGTGTCTTTCTGAACTTGATAACGCTCGCCTTAATATTAATTATCACTCCAGGACACAAGAAATATGTGTATTGCGATTCTTGACAGGCCTTTTTGTACCCTTCAAGTCCAAGCGCATCATTATGGAGCAGGTGTGTCAGTTGCGCTGGTAACAAACCATTTGAGATCTCTCTACCGGAGCCATCACATCTCATTCACATAAAGCTCACAAGGCAGAAGAAATAGGAACGCTTCCTCCAAAGAGAACACGACTCATCACTTTTCCCGGCTGTGAAACGGTGTTAAAAATATAATACATGCCTTGAGCTAAGAATAGGTCTGGGAGATGGAACGGATCTCCATCTACGTGCACAGTCATCTCTGGACGATTTGACCAGGGTGTGCCAAAAGCCGTAGGTTCAAGCGAAGCAGCAGCAGTCCTCGGGATTTAGCCAGCTCATGCCACCATGCAGGTGCTCAATTTGTATCTAAATTGCCCTGGCCGACAAACTCATTTCAGCCAAGCTGGGCGAGAGCCAGACCTTGTGAAAGCGCTTAATGAAGCCGCTCTCACTCTGTGAACCCCCTGTCAATCTCTGCCTGTCCCATGCTGCTTGGTCATTCCAGTCAGTCCCTCTTCAGCACCACTGGCCCACATTATCCTCACCCGATTCCCCTCCCCACACCACCCCTAGTCACAAGGTGCAATGAGAATATCTCCTGCATGAGTGACATGTGCCATCAGCTATTTGCGCCAGCTTGATGAGATCATTTTGGCACTCCTGAAAGTCTGGTTCAAGGGCTAGTGGTGTTAAATGGAACATATGGATTTGTGTCAGCTGGAACTTTTTATGTCCCTTTGTTTGTATAGCTTCCTGCGGGGATGTCCTGAATAATTTTTTTTTTGCCCAGGTCCCAATCCTAGTCATTTAATAGTAAGTACCTGCTGATACCAGGTCTATAATGATATTTGTGTTTTCCTGGCTTGTGCAGGGGACAAGTACATTAAAGTTCCCAGTTCAAGGCAGACTGCGAATTACTTTAGAATCACTCTAGTCATTCTGATCTTACAGATTTTGTTATTCTTGCACAGCCTTTCTGAAACTATTTCACTGTAGATTAAATACTCAAAAAATAACATATTAAGTTATTCCATTGTGCCCAAAATTCTTCCTTCCTTTGAATTTCAGTATGATGTTAATGGCCTCACTCTGTATTTTAAGTTCGGCTAGGCTTCAGATCTGAATACGGGCATCTCTGTCATCTCTGAACTCACTTGTCTGGTTGAGAAATGTACTATTATTGAGCTTGTTGTCTCTGCTCTTTCTGTAGGTTCGTACACGGGGAGTACACGGTGGAGGTAGCCATCAACGACTACCTTGACATCTACTGCCCACACTATGAGGTGCCACTGCCACAGGAGCGCATGGAGCGCTATGTCCTTTACATGGTCAGCTACGACAGCTACATCACCTGCAACCACCTTATCAAGGGCTTCAAGCGCTGGGAGTGCAATCGGCCCCTGAGCCCAAATGGGCCGCTTAAATTCTCGGAGAAGTTCCAACTCTTCACGCCCTTCTCCTTGGGCTTCGAATTCCGCCCAGGACATGAGTATTACTACATCTGTGAGTAACCTGCTCCATCCTTCTACTCTCCACACACAGAATCCCCCATGTCTGCTGTTGCCCCCTGACCAGGTGTCCCTATTGCCCCAGGGGCTAATCATCTGCTTAATTGATGGCTCTCGAGTTACAGGAACTAGGGTACACAGGGCAGCGGGAAGGCCTGCTATTGGGCGTGCAGGTTTCACAATGTGCAGTAATCAATAACACGTGTCACTGATATCCGTATATATGTCTATAATGGTGGCAGCCGTCTGTGGCTGCTGTCTCTAAAGACGAATGGCAGAGAAAAAATAAAACATATTGGTATTTGTAATTGATTATCGGATGAGCATAAATCAGGTTTAAATTTGTGGACACTTCTGTTACATGTAAACACGCAGTGAATAGTTCTTAACCATCAATTAAATTATGCATGTTAATCTTATGAAGTCATGACGACTATTAAACTTCATGAACAGTCACAAAAAGGTATTTTAGTTGATATTTCCAGAACAATTACAACACCAGAAACCCTCAAGTTGCTCTTTTTTCTGTCATTTTTCTATTGTGATTTGCCTGCTGCTCATTTCTGAAGGACAATTTGATCCTGCTTTATGAAGCGCAAGGGAGTGAGGCACAGAAACGGCAGGGGTTTAATTAATAGGCTTCGCTCTGTAGTTTCATTTGGCTTTCATGCCACTGTCCTCCTCCTAGGGCTCCGAACCAGCTACCATTTTATGTCATTGAACCATCATCTGCAGTGTTGACTCTGTTGTCAGCAGCCCTCACCTTCATTCACATTACTGGCATAATGCATCTTCCATTAAATGCACTTATTCGAACTGTATACAAGACAAGTAAAGGCAAGCTGGAGCAAAGAGCTCACCTCCACCTTTTAGACCTTTCCCTTTGGTCCAAATTTGCTTGACCATCCTCCTCTTTTTATGCTTCGGGTGCATCTAGAGCTCTCCCTTGGATGAAAATGTCAATTTGTCAAATGCTCCATATGCTATTAGCCCAGCACTTAGCCGAGCAGGGCGGGATCGGCGCAAAACCAGTTACGGACGCTGCCAAGCGTAACGCTCTCCAAATTATGCTGATTGGTCAAATCATATTTAGCATGGGGAAAACCTGATGGGGGTAATTGCGTCCCCGACAGCCCTGGGCGGTGGTCATTACCATTTTTCGGACAGGAACAGCTAAAAGCCATTAACCTCAGGGACAGGGGGGTTGGCACCGAATAGTGCTCGGGCCGTCAGCGCTGGCGTCTCGTCCTCCGGACGCCCACGCCCACTGGTCCAAGGTCACGGCGGCCGCACCCCTCTGCCTGCTTGCGGGACGTCCGGTCCGTCCTCCATCCACCTCTCTGCCGGTGCGTGACGGGGGGGAATTTGCCGGGGTGCATCTGTCCCTGTTTTGCTAATGGCCCAGCGAAAGGTGTCCTTTGGCCTGATAAAAAGGGCTCCCGCTGGGCCTAGGCAAAAGGGAAAGGCTCAGGGCAGCACGCTGGATGCATTAATGAGGCAATTTCAGCTCTTTTTGTTTTTTCCCACCACTCTTTCTTTTTCCCTGTCGCACTTCCTCTTGTTTCCTGGGTGTGTATGTGTGTGTTTTTGTCACAACCTAAAAGGATTTTAGAGAAAAGTGAAGCTCACAGATAAAGAGGGGAAAAAATTAATATGTTGTTTCATCTTAAATAAATACAGCTCATTAACTGATTCCCCCTCCCAGCCCTGGCTGTTCTAAGAAGCCCACCATTTGGCGAGTGTGTTCTGCACAGAGGTGAGACTCTGTGCTACAGAGCAGATCCCTCTAATGCTGCCAGGACATGCCTCTGAGGACCTGTGGCTCCACAGCACGCAATGAAAATAACACATTATGTGTTTGGACACTTGATCCTAAAAGCAGCACCGTACAAATGGCTCATTTGAGGACTAAAAGCACATTTGTTATAATCACTGGTTATATGGTCATTTGTGAGTGTTAGCTGCCATCTGTTGTCCTTAATCACTGAAAGGCTTGGGTGCTGGAAATGCATATTGCCCAATTCACATCCCTAAAAGCAGGAAAGCTGTAAAAGAAGAACTGCTTTACAATTTTTGCAAAGAGTTTATATATTATGAAACATTTGGCCCAGGAGATCCCCATAGTTGTGAAGCACCTGAATTCAGGTTTTTTTATCAAACTGCAAATTGGGATACACAGGCCCCCCAAAAAAGAGTGATGTTTTTTCTTTACACTATAATGTATATTATAAAACATACTATAAACATATATTTAGCTAAAGTAGCCAAATATTCACCCAAACTCTTTATCCTCAGAAGCGATGTCTAGTGCAGATGTTCTGTACTGTGGATATGAGAGTTTGTGCCGGTTAGAGTTCTGCTGAAGCAACAGCAAGCGCTATATCTCCAGAGGCTTGAGGCCAGTCGAAGAGCCCTACAGGGCCACCGTGCAGCCCCTTCAGACCCACCTCAAGCCTGCACGACTGTCCATCTTACCACATATGGTCCATATTTTACTGCTTATTATCATCTCGGTGATGGAAAGCTATTTTAGCTGAGGGAAAAAGCAGTGGGCGTCGCAAAAATGTACACCCCCCCACCCTTCCCCCCTTTAACCAGCGGGGCGTCCAGAAACTTATTCCCCTCCACAGGACGTTGTCAGTCCTGCAAAGAGGCGAGGCGGGAGATGGAGAGGTCGAACAACAAAGAAGGCAAAAAAGAATGGAGGGTTCAAAGTTTGCATTCAGGCCCGGGTGATTCTTCTCCATGTCCTGAGCTGTTTTTAATGCACCCCGCCCCGCCGCTCGGTCCTGGGCCGGCCATTGTCCCAGACAGCAGCCTGGGCAGGGAAACACTTATGCTGGCTATTCAACAGGACTCTCTGCCCTCCTCCCCTCAGAGAAGTGTTTGGCTACTACCAGTATTGTAGCTGTCATGGCCCCTGGGGTTATGGGGCAAAAGGGGGCTGCCAAAGAGGAATGGGTCATGGTGGGGGGAAAGGGGGCTTAGCTTGGTTATCCTCAAACAAAAGAGTATGTCCATCACCCCAGGACTGACCCCACCACACCCAGCCCCAGTGGCTGTGAAAACGAATGGCAACTGTGGCAGCTTCACATGAATGTCTGTAAACAGCTGAGTGTACATATGAGCAGAACATACTGCATGGTGCTTCTTGTTACAGTAACATGCATTCTGTAAATCCCACTCCTTTATGCATAGCAGAAGCATGCGTACATATGTATATGCTTATAAAAATAAAGATACCAAAAAGGATTATTGGAGCTATGTACCACTTTTGGTGTCTTCAAAATATGAAAGTGGGGCACAAGCTAAAACGTGGCAAAGTGTAACATAGATTTTTAATGTAGGTTCAGCGTGTAGTCACCTTCTCGTATTCTCATAGAAACATCATCTGCAAATTTTGACAGTAATCAGATGTTTCTTGGAAAGTGTTTTATGATTGAGCTGCGTGTGTAAGTAACAGAATTCACACCTGTATTATTTTAGTTGCTCTCCTGGTGGGTGTAATATAGCACAGTTTTGAAGCATGTAAACAGCTCACAGGAAGAGCTAGCCAGGCTAAAGGACAGCGTAAATACGGCAGGGTTAGCGCACCCTCCTAAACGAGAGAGGTCTATATTCCTCCATATAAAATCAAAAGAATGATTTCTAAGATGATTTCTATACACAAATTCATTAGCCATGCACCACAGATATATTGCTCATATCAATTAAATACATTTTAATTTAATCATTTTAATATCTGCTCTTGTACTTTGTGGTCAAAAAGAAATATATGTTTGTGTGCGTGTGTGTGTGTGTGTGTGTGTGTGTGTGTGTGTGTGTAACATATACAAGGATTGAATCAACTGTCTTAGAATCCATTTACTGGACTTTTCAGCAACTGTTACAACCAGCCCCACTATCTATTACAATAAAACCTCCACTTTCAGTTGAGTTGCTCATAAACGGTAGATGCTGAAAAAATGTTTTGACTTTGTTAAAAAAGAAATACTTTAGCTTGTGTCCTGCTCCACCCTGCATGGCTCTTGGAGGTTTGGTTCTTTTTTTTGTAATTGTTTGTAAATTTAATGGGTTTATTTCACAAAGCAGTGTTTCCCAGATAGCCAGATAACTTGAACTCTGAGACAAGAATCAGAATCAAAGTTCTAAAACACACACACACACACACACACACACACACACACACACTCTGAAACCCCAAATTTATCAGATATCCTGTCGCCTTATCCACATACAAATGCAGAAGGATTGGCTGGTGCTCAGTTGGAGTTTGCAGCTTGGGGTTATAAGGTCCAGCACCAAAGGCCTTCAAGCAGCTGTGATCAGCCGTCACTTTGAACCGCTCTTGAGAAATCGGCTTATCGCACAGAGATTTCACTGAACGTATTTTTCTAAGCATACTTGGCGTGCGATAAAGCTATTGTTGAAACGGACCGTTCTCATTTACGATCACTAAAGCATACATGAGTGAACGCAAATTACAGTATGAAGTGCACAAATGACCAGCTTTGATTTCTGTCCATTAATCCAGGGGCTGTAAATCCAGGCTTATTTTCTTTTTTATTTTTCTCCTCTGTATTTTCCTACAGTATGAGGAACCCCACGGCTGATTTTTATGTCCACTCATTTGAGAACACCTGTTAGAGCAAAATATAGCTGCAAGAGCCTTTTAGTGTGAAACCCTTGAGGACAGCAGGAACGAAGGAATTTTTATGGATCTGAATAATAGAATAAGAACTGTGTCATGGCAGCTGTGAGTAGTCTTCCATTTGTATTCTTAAAAAATTTGTCCTTGGTCAAAAACACATTACCAAGCTTTTGAAGAGGAGGGAGAAAAAAAAGACTTGGTTCAGCTCGCCCCTCAGTGTGTGTCTGCCGCTGATGTTATCGTTGAAGGTGCATAGAGCACAAGTATTTTTCACAAAGCCATATGGTGTGTGTGTGTCTGAGACAGAAAGTGTGTGCGTGCAGCCACATGGGTCGCCAGACGAGTGGTGATGATTTGTTCTTTACACTTGAGTCACAAAGCAGGCGGCTTGATGGTTAACATGATGAACTCAGTTTGCTCAGAGCCAAAAGCATCCCTGAGACCGGGATGCTTTTCAAGGTGCCAGTATTCAAATACTACAGTTGTGGTACTTTTTATAGGGAAAATGTAGAAAATAAACAGACCAATAACTCCGATTTATGTTTTAATAATAGAGCTGTAAAATGTGGTGAGATTACTAGGAATTTGTGAGGGAGTAAGTGAATTATATTATAAGCTGTTACACACTTCTATGGCTTATAAATGTGAGCACATTGTTGAGGACAGGTTGTAATAGACGAGTCATTAAGGATGTGACTGTGAAAGCAGAAATAGTGCTGTATCACTAAATTCAAGAGTTCATTGTCTTAGGCACAGAGAAACAAGAAGATGCACTGTACAATGAAAGTCTTACTCTGCAGTACTTCCCACCGGACTACAAGTTACTAATAAATACAATATAATTAGTAAGAAAGTAAAAAAGTATATAAAGAAAATATACAATATCTTTAACTAGTCTATCTATAACCAGTCTAATATAACCACTCTAGCCGATCTTAGCTAAAGTTATTACAAATTAACAAATTCTTATAAATTTATATTCCTCTGGCAAACTAACAATGTTGCCACATTGTCCACTGAGAAGAAAAAACTTAGCATGCTTAGAACGGAGGGAGTCTTTCAACAACCAACAGACAACATCCAATGGTGTACCGGTTAACTTTGTTAGCTTATCTTCTGCTCATCTGAGGCAACTTACTGATCCAACATCCTACCTGCTGATGATTTATTTCAGATGGTCACAGTCTTTTTTTTACAGAATTGCAATTACATCATACAATCATTTCCCACAGTCAATAATCATCTTATTTTACAGCAAGCAAGCTGTTAAATGAGCATATACTTTTTAATAAAATAGCAGTTAAAGCATTTACACATCACGAGAAAAAGAAAACTTCTAACTAGTGCTGTAAAATAGTCAGACCGCAGTGCTGGGTGGCATTTGTTTATTTAAATATGTAGTTGAATCTAACATTTCTAGCATGAATGCTTGCAAATGATTGCATGTTTTTTTGCTTATATTTTAACTCTCAAGAACAGTTGTAGCTTTGCTTGACTACACGTGCATCAGTGCAACTAGATATTTGTTTGAGTGTGTTTGCACACAACAGTAGTGTGTTATTACTTAGGGTTAGTGGCGGCTAGAAAGCAAGATCAGCTAATATGGGTACTTTAGGCTTATACTGTACTATAAGTGAACACAAGACACTTAAGCTGAAGTTATTGATATGATTAATCATCAGCTGAAATATCATGATCCCTATTTTCAAGTGTATTCCCCAGCATGTGGCCAAATTTTTGTGCAGCAAAACTTTTAGTGCTGTAACGTAATAAAGGGCAGCCCACAGTCCCTCATTAAAGCTGGCTGAAGTCCTTTTATTTGGCTGTTGTTTTTGCCTTTTTTTCTTCCCCTGTGGTCCCTTTATTATAAGTTCATTAATCCCTGTGAATACTTGAGTATTAAAATTAGTCGGAATGCACATCCAAATTTGTTCAGAGTGCATGTATTAATGTAGATGTGTTTCAGTATTTGTTGTTGTTTCCTAATAGGCCTGTGCCAGGAACAGGATCCTCTTTTCAGATTTGCAGATAACAGTGGAAAATAATAAGCAGTTAAACCGGGTTCAGAGATTTTTTCCCTTTGCTTTACATTTCATTTGAGGAAGATCATGCTTCACCTCACGTGCTGTCCCTGTGTTTGCTCCTGCTTTAGTAGTACTACTACTAAAATCAACATTTTTTCCCTTTCGTTAATATAAGACTAAGAATATCCCTAACTCTGAAGTCGATGCGAGAGCAAGCACTGTGTGGGTGTGAAATGAATATTAAACTTTAAACATGCAATTAAGCCAAAACGGTTGTGTGCCAAACACAGCTGTACACCCTTGGTCAAATAAATATTTTGTTGACTGTGAAAATAAATTAATACCTCATCTGCAGGGTTAAACCTTAATATGGCATTTTCTACAAATGTTAGTGCACAGTTTCTGTTTATTTGCAGAGTTTTGCTACACGGGCCATATTTTGTTTTGGACAGTAATTGTGTATTACAGTGTGCCGAAGTGTGTTCTCTGTAGTGGAAATTTCTTTTCACTTGTAACATGAATTTTGACTAGGGTTGCCAAAACTTTGAGATATGACTAATCAGTTGTAATATATTGTCAATATATTGAGTTTTTGCCATCGCTAGGCATTAGTTCCCAATCTCCTTGTACATCTTTATCTGTCCGTGGTGGATGTTTCAGTCGAAGCCATTTCATGCAAAAGTAAACCAACTCTTTGTCTCTCTGTTTCTCCACAGCCTCTCCACACCCAAACCTTGCTGGGAAGCCTTGCTTGAAGTTAAGAGTTTATGTCAAGCCCACAAGTGAGTATGTTCATGAACCCAAGAGACCTTGGCGCCCTCTGAACATTTTCTGCCCATTGCAGTTATTTACGCTCCAGGCCTATTGATGTGAGCATGCCAGTACCAGAAACCGCTTTAACTTAGTAAGAGATCTTGCAGAGCTCCTACCACAGTCTTGCAACAGGAGCCTGTCTGCTGGACAAAATCCACAGCATTACCTTGATTTAAGGTTGAGCCTTGTTCCCAGGCTGTGTATGAATAACACAGTATCTCCATCCAGACCTCCACTCATGACTTGATAGTTTATAGCCTGACCTCTCAAAGCCACAGTGGTAACACTGGAGAGATAATGGTGGCCCCCTCAGGGCACATTCTGTAGGAAGTTATTCATCTGACAAGAGGCCAGATAACAATCCCGAAAAGCATCTGACCTGCTGCTAATCATCTCTGAGGAGCGCAGAGGGCCTACCAGCCAGACGTTTGCTCGTCCATCTTCCAGCACAGCTTGCATTTTAAACAAAAAAAATAACTTGGTTTGTTTAACCCTGAATCTTAGCTAGGCTCGCTATGAGGCCTCCCTAGCTAACCTTCCCCACCTCTCTAACGCATCTGGTGTGGACTGCTACGTGTCAACGTCCGAAAAAAGCACTTACTAATCCAGGTTCCAGTAAACAGCGGCCTTTGGCCTTTAGCGCTAAAACCTGGCCAACGTCAACGGGAGCTTAAAGCTGTGAAAGAGTCCAGGGTCAGGCTTAGGTTTAGCCACTGAAACGAGACACAGAAGTTAGCTGTAAAGCTACAGGTATTTGTACAAGGCCAGGAGGAATGCCATTAGGCGCCGTGGAGCGTTAAGTGGAGTTTGTCAATATTTGCCATGGTGTCATTTGAAAGAGAGGCATTTCCCAGAGTCGTGCCTTTTCAGAGCACATTATAAATTTGGAAGAGAATCAGCCTCTCTGGGAGCAGCAGCCCATTAGCCCTGATGTAATTGTTAGCAAACAGACTAGCTCTCAGATCATCAGTTCCGGTGAGCAGTTAAGACAATTACATGCAAATTTGAAATGATGACACTTTTTTCCTCCCTCTCACACGCTTGTTTGTTTAGGAGAAACCTCATGTCTCCTGAGCCGTAGAGCGGCTTGCAAACCAGCTTTATTTCACAACTTTGAAAACAATACAAGAAAACAAGATTATTCCCTTTGCTAATGTGAGGGATGAGGGACGCGATTGTGAGAATTGCTAGACCATGCTAACTGATGGTTGCACCCCAGTAAAAATCTAGCTCCAGTTCTCCCTGCCAGCAGACAATGGCAATATGGAGGTATAACCAGATTCATCCAAATTCACCACAAGCTACAGATTGCAGAGTTGTAGAGCTTTATGCCTTATGTGTGCACCATTATGTGGCTCGGTTTAGCTCTTTATTATTTTTATATTATTTTTGAATGTAATTTATTTATTTTTTACAGCTGTGTGCTGTTGACTCCATTGTGACATTACTCCAATTTTCAGCTGTTGCAATATTTACAGTATACAGCTTAATTTCATCTGTGGATGTATTGAAGTTCTTTCCTGCCGTGCTTCAAAACAAAACCGATATGATAATTGTGGACCCGTATCTGCCGATACTGATGCCAATACATAAACATTTATAAAGTGTGCTGATTGGACCGCCTACATGTTCTGGTCTTGCAGAAAACAACGATTATGTCATCAAATATTGGCTTGAAGTACAGGTCAAATGTAAACATCTGTCTAAACATAATTTTTACTGATATGATTCTGATATCATCATGCATCCCTAAAAATAATAAATGGGTGGAATTTCTAAATAATTTGTTCCTGATGTATTGGCAGAATTATCTGGCATAGTTGCTGTTAAGCCAGTGGTTTCAGAGATGTCTATAAAATGATCACTGATTTGAGTCTGTAGTTAATTGCATTACTGTAAAGTCTATTATAGCGAATGCTGAAATTAGTCATGAGCAGATAAGAGTCAGATTTTACTGTAACGTCTGCAGTGTAAGTGAAGGGCTCCTGTGCCCCATTAGAGCTCAAAGTGCAGCAGCGGTTGGTGAGTTTCATACCTTATTCAGCATTTGACTGAGTGTGAATCTGGCACACAGACTTGAATTGTGTTTCCTCGGAGGGCGGGTCCTTGTGAAATACCGTATTCATATGTTAGAGAGGAAGCGTTAGAAGAATGGCTGCCTGTCGTTGAAGCGATTTCTAATACAAAGCGACCCGTCTGGCCTGCCTGCCTGCCAGCTCAGCTCCGACCATTACCATAATTCCTCGCGCTAAGTCTGCTATGCCCCTGTTTATTTTCACGCGCTCTGCCGGAGCACAGTCCTAATCTTATTTCAGAGCGGGGTGGTAATCTCAGCCCTGCCTATATGCACTGCAAATTTTTTTTTTTAAATCATTTAAAAATATATTTTGCTGTATATTTTAGTGTATTGAGTATATATTTATATAGGTATGTGTTTTTTTGTATTTAAAGCAGCCGTCAAAGGTTAAATGAGGTTACTTTCGCAGTATGGTCGGGCTTTATGATGATTTTTTTTGTTGTGATGAAATATGTCATGTTACATCACAATATGCTTGTGTGAACCTATAATGCATATTGTCAGTACATTATGAACAATTACAAAGAGATCATAATTAGTCCTGTTTATCTGGATTTAGTGCAGTGCAGTGCAGTATAAGCATGAATAAATCAATATATTCACATGTATTGATGGTACTTTTTAATTCTGGCACTAATTGTATCATGTTATATTTTTGCCCGAATGCTTAACATTATTTTACCTGCAAGGCCAGTAAGAAGGTCTGAGCCCACCTGACTGAATGTATGTTATTATAATCAAAACTAAAGTGATTGGAATGCTTGGACCAAATACAGACATTTGCTTGCATAAATGTATGTGCTGTATTTCCAAAACATTTTTTTGATTTTTATTCTACACATACTTTTTAAACCAGTTAGCCCAAAAGTCCAGCTGGGTTTCTCATGAAGCTTGATGAGAGATTGCTAAAAATGAGGAAAACTTCTGGAAAGACCCAAAAGTGGACTCCAAAATCCCCCAAACATTTAGAGAAATGTTGAAGAGAACAAAAGCAGACAGGAGAATGCATCGGCCCTTGTGTAAACCACATCTGTGGTACAATATGTGAGACACATGGTGAACACAGTTATCATGTGTGCAGTAATATGCATTCAGTTACTTGTACTTCATTGCTTTGTTACTGTGTAGATTTGACCTTTACAGAAATAATATAGAATATTTTCACTCATTTACACTTCCATAGAGATGATTTTTTTTTTGGACCATGTTACAAATTCCAGAGGTCTGCATTTTTATATTAAAACATCCAACCAAATTCATCAGTGTAAAACAAAATCAGTCTTCAAGGACAGCTGCCTACCACACATCACCTTACATTCTTCATCAGATAGCACTAAAAAAAAATGCTATCTGTTAATATACTTGCTTTTTGCATTTATATACACAAATGTGTTTACATGTAAAGCTTTCTGACAGAAGTATTTGTATGTGCAGTGTTAACTTTTGGGGTGCAATTTCGTTGGTGTGTGTGTATATACTTGCAGTACTGTGCAAAAGTTTTAGCCACTTAAGAAAATTATATTTAATAAGCTGGTTATCTAAGTAGTCATTGTTTATTTGCACAGAAAAAAACTGTGATGTTACAATAAATGCAAATATAAAGATAATATTAATTGAATGTATTGTTGAACCATTTTCAAACTTCAAACCTACCGGGTTTGCTTGATCAATACTTTATTAAATTAAGTTAAATGTGCTAGTGGGCTAATGTAACAAATCAGTGTGATGTAGAATGTTTTTACTAGCACAAGCTCATCCCCAAGATGAATGGCTTTGAATCATGCTTAGGTGCCTATATGGATCATACTGCTCCCAGACACACAGTCACACAGGAGAAAGACAAACTTCCCTTGTAGGATCAATAAAGTACATAACCTTGGTTCAAAGCCAAAGTTCAGAGTTCGTATGTTTAACTGAATAAATGTATTTGGTTTTGTAGGACTCTGTACTTTATTTAAAACTGCCAAATGTTTAGCTGTTTAGTGACTGTTTCAGTAGTGACCGCTTTGAGCACAATACTCACCAGTAACATGACTAGGAAACTCGCACATGAAACACTCATATTTTAATCAAAATTTTATAAAAGTTTACCGATTTAATATTTGCTATTACTGTTATCGTTTCTGGTTCACTGCATACTTTGTTAGCCCCCCTTTCATTCTGTTCTTCAGTGGTTCTTTAGCACCTCTAAAGGACCACCACAGAGCAGGTATTATGTGGGTGGTGGATCATTCGCAGCAATAACACTGACGTGCTGGTGTGCATCAGACACAGCAGTGCTGCTGGAGTGTTTAAACACTGTGTCCACTCACTGTCCACTCTATTACACACTAGATGTAAAATCAGGGACGGTAGCTCGTCTGCTGCTGCATAGTTCGTGTTGGTCATCTTCTAGTCCTCCATCAGTGGTCACAGGACGCTGCCCACAGAGAATGATCCACCACCTAAATAATATCTGCTCTGTGGTGGTCCTGTGGTAGCCATGACCATTAGAGAACAGGGTGAAGTATGCAGCAAATCAGATGGAGTACAGTCTGCAGTTGTAGAACTGCAAAGTCCACCAACATGGTGAGTGGAACTGATAAAATGGCCAATGAGTGCAGACAAAGAGGTGTACCTGATTAATTGTCCGGTGGTTGTACATGTGCATTGTGTGCTGCATTTTGGTCCTTGTGTAAGCCGGTATTTAGGGGAATGTTTTTGATGGTATCTGTGTCGCAGAAATCCATCAAAAACCTGCTCCTGACAAGTGTCACCAGCATGTACAGTACGTAAGATGCTCTTTGATGCTATCTGCCTAGCGAGAGTGACAGCAAAACTGCTGCAGCCGTCTTTTCAACCTAATCTAGGTCAGCCAAGACAAGAGCGTTCTATCAATGCACTGTCATCCTACTGAGTCCGCCTTTCAGTCCTTGAGTGTTATATTTATAAAAGTTCATATAAATTCTGCAGCTGTACTAGAAACATTTGATTCTCTCTCTCTGTCTCCCCCTTCACTTCTTCCCTCGCTCCCTCTCCCTCTCTCTCTCTCTCTCTTTCTCTCTCTCTCTCTCTCTCTTGCCCCCCTCTCTCGTTTCAAGAGCAATTTAAGAAATGGTTAATAATAATACAGATCATACTAAAGAGGAGCAAAAGAACATATTCATTTCTGTGTATTCTCTCTCTCTCCCTCTCTCTCCTCAGATGACTCAGTATATGAGTCTCCGGAGCCGTTTCTGACGGACGACACCAACAGCGGCCGTGCACTGGCCCCCTGCCTCTCTCTCCTGTTGGTCATGCTCCTGCTGTTGCTCGGCCCCTCCTAGCACAGCGGCCCACCACAGCCCCAAACCCAGCCTCGTCTGAAGCTTAGCGCTGCTGGATCCCCCCCATACAGCTCCAGCTAGCCACCTACAGCTAATACCATCTCCATTTACAGCTTCTGACCACCATCCCTAGCATCGCCACTCCCTCAAGCCGCTCCTCATCCGATCAAAAGGGACAGCCAACAAGAAAAGACCGTAACCCAAGAAAACGCTGCTTTCCTATCACGCTCCAAGATAGCTAACCGTCCTCCTCCAGCTGCCTCCAGAGTGATTTTGCTTGTTTGACTCGTCTCTGTGCTTTTCTATCAACGTGCCCCGAATTCACACCAACTGTCTGAACCAATGTTGTTCCTGTTGATTATGTAGTTCGGTACATGTACACATTTACTTTTATTTCGTGCAGCAGTGGGAGTGAGTGCGTGTTCTCCGAGAAATTCCCAACACCATTTCTGGAAAAAAGGAAAAAAAAAGTTCCATTAGTCTTTCAGAGTAGGAAAGGGTCTTTTCTGTGAATCTGCCAAAGACACTAGTTTAACTTTTATACAGGGAAGGGGAGCGGGAAGCGTTTGGCTCTGGTTCGAGATCACATGCGGCCAACAAGGCTTTGCAGGCTTGGGAGGGGAAACGCATCACGAACGAAAGTGTAGAATTTTTTATTACAATCTTTTTTGTCATACAATAAAAAGAATGTTGAGTAGATGAAAAAAATATATATAATAATAGTAATAGTTACAAATGGCCTTTTTTCACTGGTGCTCAATCAGAAAACAAATCTGTCTGTCACAAAGCTACAGTGCCAAGTGGAAGGGGGGCATGCTGTGTTTGGTGAAGTGTTCGTGTATTCCAGGTCTTTCTCTCTCGTCCCAAGACCTTTCTCTCTTTCTCTTTCTACCTTTCGCTCTTTCTTTCTATCTCTATCAGTCTCACTCTTGCTCTGACTTTCTCTCTCTCTCTCTCTTTCTCTCTCCATTTTCTGAATGTGATGTTTTTTCTATGTGACGAGCAGCTCCACATAGATCTCCTGCAACTGCACTAAACCCCCCCTCCTCGTTCTCTGACTCGCCCCAGCCCACCCACCTTTTCGCTAAACTGAGCAGGCCTGGAGAGCGAAGGCCCTGAACTCAGAACCGAGCTGAGACTGGAACAACCAAGGCCTTCCGCTGCGAATGAAGGGATGCCTCAAAACTCTACATGCGGGGGGGTTATGAATTCAAGTAGCACTTCTGCTTCAGTGGACGCTTTCATTATGGAAATCAAGAAAACGGTGGGATTATACGTGTGGTTGAATTATTTTGTGACTGTACAAAAAAAAATGTTATTAAAAAAGAAAAGATTTGGGGGAGAGCCGACGTCCAACATCGGAAGGATTGAAAATGAATGAATTTTTTTGTTTTAATTGTTAGTTGGAACTTTTCTATTTTGCTTTATTTCATGTTATTTTTTACTTTAATTTTCAGAAAAGCAGCGGACATTGTTCATATGTGATATGAAATTATAAATGTAGACCCTCAAATTACTAGCGCAATGATGGTACCAGTTCTGCAGTCGAACAAGTCTAGAGAAGATGTTTGCTATTGTTGTTGTTGTTTCCTGCTTGTATCACATTCTGGTACTTGTAGTCCTGTAATGATTTTATTTTCTCTCTCATTTCGAGTACAGAACCTTTTATGGTGTTCTTATCGGATCATTTTTTTTATTTGGTAATCATGTGGAGAAAACAATTTGCGTTCCTGTTAAATGTTCCAATGTTTCGGAAGAGGAAAGCTACAGGAAAAAAATGGAAAAAATGAAAATAAAGCTTTTTGTCTATAGCAGAATCTGTTTTCTTCTGCAGAATGTGTTTGGGTCGAAGAGTACACGACAGGTTTGCATCTCGTTAAACGTTTCGGACCCTTTAAATGCATCACATTTTTCCTCAGATTAGGAACTTTGGGCAGTATTGTAAGAACTCTGGTTAAGTTTGCGCACATTATTTGGTTAATTAACGTCCCTAGTCAACCATCTGACATTTCAATTAAACCACGTTTAATATTCTCCTATTCAAATGAACATTTCACCGGGAATCTTCAGTCGGGATGATAAGACGTATTTTAATCAAAGGAGACACCTTCAGTCCAAGGCACATGACATCCAGAGCCTTGCTCCAGGGAGTTAATCTAAGCCGTATCAATCATAGCCCAAAATAAAGGCTTCCATGAAAGCTCCTTCTTTGATTTTGGACTTGAAAAACATAGCTGTCCATTTCTGGCTATGTCTTATTAATGAGATCTAAAAGTGGCAGCAACTATACTGGACAAATTCCTGTCTTTTGATATACAACTTGAAAGAGGCAACTACTTTCTCTCTGTCTGGAACAGTTGATGGACACATACCAGTCTAAATACATACACTGACACGCACACTTTGGTGTTTTGGTCATCCAGCGGGCAGGAAATGTGGGAGCCTGTGGACAGCTCTTATCCAGGATGATGACAGAGAAAGGATCTGAAAATGGTGGCTGATAGCTCTGAATGCTGTGCCTGTTTCATGCAGAGATGGTAACCACCAGGCCAGGGAGTCTGATATTCCGAATGATAGAATAATTGCAAAAGTGTATTTGGATGTTTCCCCTACAATTGTGGCTATTTTCTTTCTTCCTGCAGATGCAGAAGTGAAAAAAGGACAAAACATGTTGGAAGATTATGTTGGTCTAAAATACTTTGTGGGCTTACTGGCCCTCAGAGTTCACCTGTTCGCATGCTGTTTCTTTCTGGGATTAAGCCATAGTTTGGCCCTATTCACGCGTCAGTTTGAGCAATTGGTTGACTACAATTACACAGTTTCCCCCCTGTCTCTAGATGTACTCAAACTATGCAGGGCAAGTGTGGTAGCCAAAGTTTGCTAGGCTAATCCTTACCCCACATGCAGTGCATTAACCAAGACATGTTTGGTGTCCAAATTGTATTCTTTTTATTCTTCGTGACACTGGAAGTCAATAGTCACCCAAACTGTTTCCATAAATACACTTATCATTAAAAGAATAGCTGCACCCAGAAGGAAGTGTCAGATTTTATTTGTTTATAAGATAAAGGTTACCAGGAACAATAAATGATGATAAATTAAGACTGATATTTAATTGAGCTACGCATATAGAAGTAGTGTCTCACAGTATGACGTCAGGCCGCCATGCTTACTAATGCAACATGGCAGACGTCTCGGCATGGATGGCGTCCTGTGATAATCCATCCCATGCATCTTGAATATTCTCACGCAGTTCCTGCAGATTTTGCGGTTGGGGTGGAAGTGACACCAGGCCTTCTGGACATGTGACGTGTAACAACATTCATCTTGGCACTGACCACGGTCTCATGAAGATCACTGCTCACTCAATGTCTGCAGTCGTGGCTGTCAGGTCAGTCAGGTAAAGCGATAAGGCCCATCCTTCCTTACATCACATGCCACCCTACATGTCATACATACCCACCAAATTTCATTCCTGTCAGGTGATTCCTTCAGGATGCAACTTTCTGTGTAACCCTATTTTCAATGACGAGTGTACATCCATGAAAACCTCTCACTATTTGCTCAACATCTAGATCTTACCCCGCATTCACACCAGCATGATTTTCATCTCTTGTCGGCCAAGAGATGGTTACTCATCACCTTTGAACTCAAGCGGACTGTTGGTTTCACTAATGCCGAATATCCTGGAGAGAAATTGTGTGTTTATTTTCGTTCGAAACATCACCACCATTCCTCCAACTCTAACAATAACCTCACAACCAAAAAAGGAGTGTACTGTTTCACCACTGTGTGCTGTTACCACCCTGCTGAATGCTCTACTCCTATTGATAATCTACACATCCATCAGCTCCTAATTTGCATAAAGTTAAACTTGGCCTAACTTGGCTAAAGCTTGATCACTTCCTGTTAGTAAGAAATGATGTAGTATGTTAATACTGAGTGTACTCACCTGCAGAACTCACACTATTAAGATTAGTACAGAGCATATACTGTGTAGTATTAGTGTGTAGTAACTGAGAAGCAGTCATTAAAAAATGAATGACCTCCAGCCACTTGGTCTCGACACATTGCTCTCTGTGTGAACGCAGGGTTGATAAAGATCATGCAGATAAGTCATTGTATACACAGAATGGGGACACAGAATGACTCAATATGAACTATATAAACTTCTAAAAAAATGAACTAAAGAAACTTCTCTGTGTAGCTAAACAAAAAGTAAAAGAAGATTTTGGCATGTATTTGTGGAAGTTGGTTTGAATTACAGTATATGTTAGCACTGATAGGCTAGCAGCTCCAATTTTCAATTAAACCAACTTTTGGACGCCAAACATGCAGATCAACTGTACTTGGGGTGAGTGGGAAATCATGTACATTAGCAGTGTTTTATTATGAACTGCTCCTTTAAGTAGTTATTTCAGTTAGAGGGAAAAAGCCAATCTGACACTATTACTGCGTCTGAATAACTCACACAGTTACCCTGATTAAAGTTATGAGCTGAGGCTGAAATCCAAGCTGCTGGAAACAGTCCAAAAACAGCTTCCTCTAAATAAAGTCTTTATGAATAATGCTTACAGAGCTGTTCCTGGACGGCGCAGGTGAGGTAGAGGTTCTCTCTTCTTCAGCACTTTATCATTCAGTTTCTTATTAGCGTCATTAGATGCTTTGACAGATTGCTTGCTGACTTTACAGTGCTTTCCTCGCTCACGCTGCACTTTTGCACTGTCAGCTGTCGTAGGTAGAACAGGTGAGTGCAAATTAATCTACATAGAGGAAATTTATGGTTTAAATGTCTAATATTTAGAGATGTGAGGAACAAAAGTAACACAAATTCAAAAATTAAGTCAGTAACTGTAATGTGATTTCCAGAGTTTAAACTCTACTGCATTGAAAAAATCATCACGTTACAGTGACGTGTTACCTTGTACTGTTACCTCCAACACTGCTAGCAAGTAATGGAAGCTTATAGCCACCATTCAGCACTGAGCAAACTGCACGTCTGAATTATTACACATTTAGCTCTGGCTTATCATGTTAAACAGTAATCTCTAATAGACTAGCTATTTGCTATTAAATAGGCAAAGCTGCTGACCTTAAGCTGCTACTAGCAGCATACTTCCGTCCATTTTCATTGACAACAGAATATTTTACAGTGTCAGAAACCATAAAAACAAGTTAACCTAACAATACCTGAAGTACAGCATGATTTAGGTATGCAGTTTGCATAATGCTCATTGTTATGGTCTAACTGCGCGTTTGAACTTTTCACCTTTTACAAGCAAAATCTAAGAAAATGTCCCCTTTAACTGGGAATCCCTTCTTAACTGAGAATCCCTTCTTGGAAGGTCGGATGTTGTTCTCAACTTGTTCTCATAAGCTCAGTTTATGATTCGTGGATACTTACACCATCTCTCTAATATTTTCAGTGAAGTTATATTTTGTTGCTGCTCAAAAAAGATTTCTGTTTTGTTTTTTACATTCTGTGAAAATGTTCTAAAAAATCCTCTGAAATTCCTTTGAATAAAAAATCTCTTTATATGAACTGACATTACAAGTTAGGAATGTTCTCCTGTAAAGTTACTTGTTTTTTTTGTTTGTTTGTTTTTGGTTTTTGTTTTGTTCTTAAAGCAACAATTTGAGTTTGCTTTAAAACTGCCAAAATTAGGACTGGGCGATATGGCAAAATATCATATCACGATACATCCAGACATTTACATTGTGAGATTTCATTTTCCTGAGTTTTAATAAGTTGAAGTAGACAAAATAGAGCCTGTAGTGCCTGTAGTGTAGTATAAAAATACTGTAATATGAATAATACACATACAGCTATAAACTCCTGTGTTTTACTGCACTTAATGCAAATGTAGAGGCCTAATAAAGCTCACTGTGTAAAGAAATACACACAGGTCGGCCTCTTTATGTACTATACATAATATATTCAGAAATGCCTGTTGTGCCCGTCTATGATGTTCACAATAAATATTGTCATGTTGCCCACCACTAGTCAACGTGCAGACTCTGCAGTTGTTTAAACTTTAACTTCTTCACTGTTTTGAAAAGTTACATATGTCATCATCAACATTCACTCAAAGATCCCTCATGTCATTGTTGATACCAATACATGCTTTCATGGAACATCACATCAGTCTCCCTTACATTTTAGCTAAACCAAAAGTTGTGGCTGATTGCCTCCAATTCGAGTAAGCAGAAAACTGTGCATACTGCAGTTGTACAAACTATTGCATTTCCCTAACTTTCAGGCCCTAATCCAGAGACTATAACAATGACTTTGCAGCTTTTCTCTCAAACTTAACTTGTCCTATCCTTTAAATGCCCTCAAGCTAATTGCCACCAAGCCAAAAGGTCCACTGAGCAGATGTGGTTGGTTTACTATGAGGAGATTGGTGTGAGTGGCTACTCTAAGAAACATGAAAACAAAACCACTCTTCGAGATGGAGATGAAGTGCCACTCCACCTCAACAAGTGTCGGAGCGTTTAGAAGATCAGATATGAACTGATTGGTATTCCTGGCTTCTCCTTCACTGCCTCTCGTTTCGGGCGATGGTGCCAGTGCTCCTGTAGTGCTCCCTCGCGCTGCCACTCCACTGTCCCCTCGTGAGATAACAAAGCTCAGCTTGACCTTTCCGCAATCAAAAGCCCAACAGCTGAGGCCCCATCAATGTCCCAGTGTGGGGCTCCTGTTCTTGGGCTGCCTCGCACCCGAGATTGCACCCCAGGCGGCACCTAACAAGATAAAGCAGGGCTGCTATCATGGCTCACTCTTAACAAATTACCACCAGCAATCTCATGGCTGGCGAACCTGCTGAGTGCCAGCACACAGGCTACATCAGCAGCCACAGCAATACCATGCTCTACAAATAACACACACGCCCTGCCACCCCCTCTCGCTGGGTCTACATGTGACAGTGGGATCAAACAGGTGATTGACTACCATAAACAGAATAGAGGGTAAGACATGATAACAACTCGCTAATAGTTTCTGTCAGAATACCGTAACGCAGCGTTGTAGAGCATAAATAGGGAACTCATTAGGAATTTAATGAACTGCTGATGGCTTTCTGAAGCAGACTCACTCTTCACAAACGCTCTTAGCAATAACGGTTTCCAAAAACCTCCAGTTGAAGGAACTGGTATACACACTGGCACCTCATTTGTAAAATAGTTCCTTTATAACATAACGGCAAATAATGCCCCAAAGCTTGCCAGATGGCATGCAGATGTGGGCGACATCTGACAAAGATATGGCACTGCTGGCCCAGTATTGGCACTGGCAATTTGCAGTGAGCCAAAGGTGGCCCACATATTTAATAATGCATTTGACCCATCTGTCCAAAACAGATCTGGTCCACTTCTGGCAGAGCTACAGCAAAGTTGCTTACTTTTGGATGACGTGTGGCTCTAATCTGGTGTGTATTTGGTCCATGTCTTGCAAACTTGCAAACACAAGTGCGTCAATCTGTACAGCCAATGGGCCAGATGAAAATAGGGAATGTGGGCCAGATCTGGACCAGAACAAATTTGCTGTCTGGGCTATTACTGATGTCATGTTGATTAGATTCAGCATTATTTTTATTATGGCTAATTCATATTTGACATGTATTTTTCATGCATTTTGCTGGGTTTTGGATATTTCTTGGTTGGACACTACAGAAGCATTTTGGCAGCCCTGAAACTGCAGCTTGCTTGTTTAAATTACATTTCAAGTCTCCTTGTTACCATGTGTGTTTAATATCATGGTATAGGGAACACCAGTATATGTCTATGTACATCTTTCCATAACTTTCCTTATGTATTTCTGTCATAGCTGTTAATTGTTAAGTTCTGTTAAGTTCTTTTGGGACTGGTGGTGATAATGAGATAAGGGATTGGTATAGCATAGTGGGCAACAGCTCCACCTCCCACACTGTAGACAGGGGTTTGCTCCCCTATCTGGGCAAGACTCCTAACTCTACCTTCTCCTAGCAGAAATGATCAAATTGTAAGTCACTGTGGAGAAAAGCATCTGATAAACGCTGTAAATGTCAATAAAGTACAATCATACCTCATATAAACAAAAAGTTAAGGAAAGTTATTTTTTATTTACTTACAGGTACACAGCCCTCTCTCCTCCTCTCCTCTGGACATATATTCTAAGTAAAGAAGAAATCTTGATTCATACATGGAGGTCAACAGGAGTCTGTGTATTAAGACTGGACTGTTGTGATGTCTTTCTTTTGTCTTAACCATCAATATTTGCTCCTTTTCTCCTTGACCTCCATGTCACCTGCTCTCCCTGCCCTGTCAGCATCCTCTTATTCTCTCTCTCTCTCTCTCTCTCTCTCTCTCTCTTTACTCTGATGCACCAGAGCAAACATTAAAGAAATATTATCAGTATAAATCTGGTATTTATTGTCATGATGTTGCCAGGACTACATACAGACCATTTTTGATCTGACTGGCAATTATCATATACTGTATATAAGAAACACTGACTAATCTACTGACTAATGTGACTGTAACTCCTGTCATCTGACTAAAACTCACGTTCCTTCTGCTCTCATCTTTCTTATTTTGTCTAAGACTGCCCAAAACGGTCACTGTCATGAGAGCTCACATAAACAAGTAGAAGAATTGATACTACACCAAAATGCAATAAAGGAAAGCTGCTACTGTCTACACATTACACATAAATGGCCACGATGATTGATACTTTACTCAGACTTCATGTGGGATTTCTAACAGGTGTATTGTAAAGATATGACTGTAAAGCCTCATTCACCAATATCTTCCTTATCCCATATCAAGTACATTCAGAATCTGTTCTTGTTAAATGTCCAAAGGAAGAGTCTACGTTAGAGTCATGACGTGCCCTTAAACCGCAGAACCTGTGTGACCCTTATGCTCTTGAGTGTGCATAGATTCTGTTCTTATTAAAAAAACAAAAAACAAATTTAATGCCAATATTGTTGAATCTTTGCTGAAACTGCATTAGTGGATTTCAAGAAGAAATATCTATTTAGGATCGGTGGGAGAATGAAGCTGTTTGGAATATATATTTTTAGCTGTATTTTGCGTAAGTATGTGTGTTTTTCAGTATTTTTTGGAGTATTATGATCGCAGCCTTGGTTTCTGCTAAACCTGAGCTTGTCTTTCAGACATGCAAGTTGTCATACGTGCTTTCTGTGGTCTGCACATCAGTGTGTGTGTGAGTTGTATATAAACCTAGCATAAAAATGAACATACAGTGCTGTGGAACACTATTTCCCCCTTTCCTGATTTCTTCTATTTTAGCATGTTTGTTACATCTAAATGTTTCAGATCATCTAAATCATTTTAACACAGAATGCTATTTAAATAATAAAGATACACATTTTTTCACCCATGTGAACTTGTCGTGTGACGTTCTCCTGCAGGATTTTCTGATGGACAACAGATTTTATGGTTCGGTCAATTATGACAAGTCATCCAGGTCCTGCGCAGGCAAAGCAGCCTCAGACCATCACACTACCACCACCATGTTTAACTGTTGGTGTGACGTCCTTGTGGTGGAATGTGGTGTTGGCTTTATGTCCCATGGTCAGTACTGATTTGTGCCTTGCAGCTCTCCCATAGATGCCATTTTTGTCAGGCTTTTTTATTGGGGATTTGTGTAAAATGGCCTTAACTGAGGCAAGTGAGGTCTGAAGTTCTTTAGATGTTCAGCTGGGTCATTTTGTGGTCTCCTGTTTGAGTCATCGATTCACTCTTGGTTAAATTTTGGTAGGTCAGCCGCTCCTGGGAAGGTTCTCCACTGTGCCAAGTTTTCTCCATTTGTGGTTACAGGCTCTCACTGTGGTTTACTGGAGTCTGGAGCTTTAGCAATGGCTTTGTAACCCTGTCTAGAAGGCAGATTTAAATTACTTAGTTTCGCAACAGGAGCCCTACAGGACCACCACAGAGCAGATATTATGTGGGTGGTGGATCATTCTCAGCACTGCAGTGACCCTGATGTGGTGGTGGTGTGTTAGTGTGTGTTGTGCTGGTGTGAGTGGATCAGACACAGCAGTGCTGCTGGAGTGTTTAAACACAGTGTCCACTCACTGTCCGCTCTATTAGACCTGGTAGGACAGAGACAGTAGCTCATCTGCTGCTACAGTGTTTTGCTGTTAGTCACCTTCTAGTCCTTCATCAGTGGTCACAGGACGCTGTTGGCTGGATATTTGCAGTTGGAGGACTAGTTGTTGATCCTCTTGTTGGTTTATTTTGTGCTATTTGGTGATCGAATAGCAGAAGGATGACCAACATTACCCTTCAAACCCTGTGCTCAGCTTCTGAACAGATAGAAAAACCTAATATAATCAGTGAAATCAGGCACGGTGGTGCGTGATCAGAGCAAACACCTGCAGACAGCGTGATGGGAGCGGAGTGGCACTGACAGGTGATTACTGGGGTTGTGAAAAGATAGGGTGGGAATCAAACTGAAACAGCAACTCAGAGGCAATAACATGTACTTCTCTGAAAGGTTTTTATCTGTATAACCTCATTTAATTCAGGATTACGTCCAGTACACAAATGTGACAGGCCAGCACGGACTATTACACAGTGTAATACATATATATATATATATATATTTATTAATAGTTCTTCCACTCTATTTCAGCAGAAATATCCCACATCTGACCATCTGACCTTCTGACCACTGGGGTGGCAGTCAGACAAAGAGTCAGACGAAGCCTTAATTTCTGTTTAAAATATGCCCTTTTTATTGAACAAGCGCAGAAATAAGAACCACCAAAGCATGAGCTACGAACCACACACTACCAATGACCCCCACACACAAAAGCCACACAACTAATCCCACTCCTCAGACCCTTAAAAGCCAAGGACCCACTGGTGAGTCCAAAGTGTTACTACACACTTCTACAACCTAAGAATAGCCCAACTAGTTTGCATTGTAGTCCTTGTAGTTACTGAATAATAAGTCTATTACACAGGGTTTTAACTAAGTGCCACATGCACCTCCCATAAGCCTCTGTGCGCAGCCAGTGGCAGAACACCACAATATTCTAGGCAAAAACAGAACACTATACAATGATGTCATGTCCGTTAACTCATGTAAAGCGACACAAAGGAAAGAATGCCTTCTGTTCTCAGGCCTTATGGGCTCTCAGGTGCATTCAGCACACCAGTAAACACCTCTACTACTAACATCTTCATCTCCAACTCACACTTTGCAGTACAGTCCTGCGCTTAGACAGTTTCAGTGCACTGTGCTTCGTTTAGCAATATTTTAGCATAATTAACAGCAGCAAAACAATCTGCCAATTGGTTCTGCATTCAGGCAGCTAATTCTTGTTCACTGGAGATATCGGTTTTTAAACTCCCTCTCTCTCTCTCTCTCTCTCTCTCTCAAGCACAAGGGTGAAAGGCTGGCTTTCTTTATTAATGAGGACCATCTGTGCTGTGGAGGGAAAGAGAAAGTTGGGGAGGGAGGGAGAAAAAGAGAGAGAGAGAGAAGTGAAGGGGGAAAAGAGAAAGACTAGAGTGGTTGAGCAAGGGGGCAAATCATGAGGAGAGGCACTCGAACACGAGGGCAGTGGATAAAAATTTAAGAGCAAACGTGATCAAGGCCGTCTCAGAATGCTATTTTTCGGTGTGATGGGATGGTCTATATATGTATTGATCTTTAAATGTGCACCTATAATGGAGTCTCCAGTCTTTTTCCAATATTGTTACGACTTGAATTAGTCTGCAGCACACAAACACAGTACGTCTTCATGACAAGCAAGGCTGTTTTCACTCGCCGAAACGTGCTGAAATTAGAATTTGCATGTTGTACTCACAGGCTGATATGTGAGAGTGGAACCGGATTCGTTCCCACTGGACTGATTTGTTTTCTGCTCTTTCATGCTCCTTTAGGGAAGAGCTATCAGTTATAACATGAATGTATTCATTATTCACATATATAATCAATGTACAAGAGAGAAGGGAATTAATCATCATTAATGAAACCAATGCAAGCTGTTAATTGGTGAACAGGGAGCGAACGTCTCTGCGCTCAGCGCTCAATACTCCACTCTGCACCTTTCATCCTAAATGCAGGGAAGCTCACCCTCACTGCTTTATCCGTTCGCTCATGCACCGAATTAAAGAGGAATTCCGGTTTAAAACTACAGCTCATTATGTGTTTCTCAAGCCTCATCAGTTCGAGAGAATTTGATATAATTTTCCTATTTTCATCCAATCAGTGTTCCCTCACTATAATACTTAGCAAGCATAACTCACGTTTGGAAATTCAATGCGTTTGCGCTTACATCTTCCAACTTGTTTTACATGAGAAATCTGCAGGGATATTTTTCCATACATCCAAAGTTCAGTCTGGTTGTTGGTTGATTCAGTCAGTCGCATTTTCTGGTTGCATTTTCTGCTTCCTCCTGATCCAAGTAATCCAAAAATATTCAGTTATGTTAAGGTCTGGACGCTGTGGGTAATGTTTAGGTCAATGTTAATGTTATTGTTAATTCAGTAATGTTAAGGTCTGGATGCTGCAGGTAATGTTAAGGTCAATGTTAATGTTATTGTTAATTCAGTAACGTTAAGGTCTGGATGCTGCAGGTAATGTTAAGGTCAATGTTAATGTTATTGTTAATTCAGTAACGTTAAGGTCTGGATGCTGCAGGTAATGTTTAGGTCAATGTTAATATTATTGTTAATTCAGTAACGTTAAGGTCTGGACGCTGCAGGTAATGTTTAGGTTATTGTTAATTCAGTAATGTTAAGGTCTGGATGCTGGACATAGTCAATCCACATGTCCCAAAGTTAGAGGTACTCGGACAAACTTTGCGTCTTGGAGTTTTTCTGACCACATCATACATCTTTACGTATTAATATCACACAAACAGGCTCAAAAAGAAGGTCCAGCTTGATGCATACATCTCAAATGCAGAATCAACATTATACTAAAGAAGGTATGATGACACACCTACATCCTCAGAAAACACATCCTTCACCAAGTTTTGACAGAGGGCTCTTTCAGTACTCTTTCAACAACTCACAAAAGTTATCTGCTCACAGAAGAGGTCCAAACCACCATTGCAAAATGTTCTTCCATGGTTTGCGTACAGTTTCACATTTCCACCAAATAGGTCTCCAAATCCCAAAATCCTACATAGTATTTCTTTATTATTATCTTCAGTTTTGTGTGTGTTATGTAGCTTTTGTGCATGTAAACCATCTGCAAAGTTATAAACCTCAAAGTACACACACCAGAGAGAGAAACTCTTTTCCATAGAGACAAACACTTTTCCTAGCTACCTGAAACACAGGAATTTGTCTTGGTGACAGCACACATGTGTGACATGTAACAAGAACACAGATTGTATTACAAGATATTGTCATCTCGTAATACAATCAATATTTATCAATATTGATTGTCTTTCGGCAAGCTTGGCACACCCTCACACAACACACAGAGAGTAAAATCTTAATACTCTGAAACCTTCAGGATGGCAGAATGCCATACTGGTGGTTAACCAATTAGAACAGAGTGAGTGAGCTGTTAGAGTACACTGAGCTCATTAGGAGGCGGAGCTTAAAGACACAGGAGCTCTAACAGAGCGTATCAGACAGAGGGTAAATACAGATGGACAGTATAAGAAAAATATTAGGTTTTAGGAAAATTGAAGCATGCAAATCTATTTAAGTAGACCCCAAAAGACCCTTGCCTCACAGCAAGAAGGGCCTGGGTTCGGGTGTCCTGTGTGGAGATTGCATGTTCTCCCTGTGTCTGTGTGTCAAGTTGATTGGAGCTTGATAGGAGATAAATTCTCCCTAAGTGTAAGTGTGTGTGTATGTCTGTGTGTATGTCAGTGTGTCTCCCCTGCGATGGACTGGTGGCCTGTCCGGGGTGTTTCCTGTCTTCTGCCCAATGAGTTCTGGGATAGGCTCCAGCACCACAACCCAGAAGGATAAGCAGTTTAGAAGAAGAAGGAATGAATGAACACTGAAAATGCTAGTAGGCTCCCTGTAAGCACTGTTTAGATGATGGGGACAGATTTGGTGGTCTACCACCCCTTTTTCCCAAAAACTGTCAGTCGTTTTTTGAACTCCAGTTTTGGAAACAGGATCCAAATGTGGATAACTGAATAACTAATTTCATCGGAAATATCTCCGGGAAAATGAACATAATGTCAAATTTGGCAGGAAAATTCAATAAATAAAGGATGGTCACTGATTTTTGCCCAGTGCTGCAGATTATCTGTAGTTCTAATTTTGAAAAATGGTGAGTTTGCATGAGTTTTAAAAACCATCATGTTATGCTGTTGTACAGATTCCTTTCAGTCCATAGCCAGTTTGGCACTGGCCTAATCTGTGCTTATTTGCATTTAAGGAGGGCATAAAATGTCCGAATCCAACGAGTAAATGTTCCATGTATGTTGCCCTCTCTCCTTTAGAAAAACTTAAGCATGCGTGAACTGAAGGTCAGTATTAGCACTCAAAAGAGTGGAGATGAAGTTCATTTTTACACAGTCACTGCTCAGATACCGAAAAGCTCAAGGGAGGCCAGTCTTTAACAAAGGCATCAAAAAATCCCACCACGCACAGATCAGGCCTAAAAACATGGGGACCTCCACAGATTCAGTAATTGCCTGTTCCTCTCTCAATAATCCAATTAGCCTGTCCATCTGATTGCATTTTAAAAGCATTATTTTGTGATTTTTGAAAAGGGCAAGCTGACCATGCTATCAAAGTCATGGGACATGTAATTATATCATACCACAGGGTCATCCTTGAGGACCACGGGTGGCTAAAACACAAGGGCAGAGTAACTTTGTGAGCACCCCCCTAAAGATCCACAGGCTGCACGCTCGCATCTTTTGAGATGTAATTAACTAAAGTTGTGAAAGAGGACCGCCGGGGTAAGAGCAGGGGGGTTTATCTCCATCTACCAATAAACAGGGGGAAAAAAGACTTGATACATTTGAGACTTTTGATCACGGGGGTGCTTTTTCTCCAACAGCGGGCCACCTAAGTGAATAAAGAAATTAATCTGCATATTGATACTGCTCTCTTTTCATAGCCACAAAAGAGCACTACAGCGTTCCCCAATTTTTGTGGAAAGGCACGGGAGCGGTTATGGAAATTTGGTTATCTGCACTATGGCTGTACCTTTTGAATAGACTTCATGCTAAGATATAACATTTAGAATTAAGAGATAAACTGCTCTTCAGGGGAGAGATTCCCAAAAATTGTTGAAAAAAAGGAATGACAGAGGGAAAGTTCAAAGCGATGCTGGCTTTATAAACTTATGAGGATATTTAATACTTACTACAGTCTGGACAATCTTGTAAATACAAAAGACATAAGCCACAACCAAATTTATATATTCAATTGTCATGCTAAATCTATTATTACATGTCTTTGTCCCAAATAAAAATCACTTATCAAAAATTTAACTTAAAAATCAAGTTATCACTCTGTTCATTCATTTTGTTATATTATCTCATTGCAATTGCATAATTGATAATACAGTTACATAGTGAATTACATACATTTATATCTCTGGTATCATGAACAAGTCTGCATGTCAAAAAAATGGGAAGAGCATAAAGGATAGTTTTTTGAGTAAAAGGAGACCGTATGCACCACAATAACCTTTTATCAAATTCAAATTACTGTAAAAATGTTCCTCTTCTATTTACAAACATATATGGATGTTGTGTAATTTACAGCATAAATAAGATTTGAAAATATACCTTGTTTCAAATTGTTCAAGCATAATTTCTATGATGTGATATACCTTAAAACTAAAAACAGAGGACCACACATTGAATTTCAGAAATAAAATACATGATTAAAAATTAATGATAAAAAATGTATTCATGGTTATAGGAACATGAAAATGTAAACATAAATGATAGAATGCATAAAAATAGAAAAAAAAAACCTTACAAGCATAGGCTACAAGTAACGCTGGAAGGGGGACTAAGCCATCAAACAGAGACCTGGTCAAAAAAACGGTTTAAGCTTTATGCAAATAATATGTAAAATATAAAATCTACATATACCACTGCTGATTCATGGTTACAATTCAAAAATAGTATAATGCATTCCTGGTTCAGAAACCTAACTGATCAACTTTACTACTTAAAATTACTAATACAAATCTAATAACACATACTAATGTTTTATTATCTTTAGTTACTGAAGTAAATCAAAACAATGTGTTTAAGTTCTACAGACTGAATAGTCTTGTGAAAATGCTTCCCAGCATTCTTGACAGTTTAATTAATTTAATGAACTTAATTAATTAACTCATTTTTCTAATTGAGTTAAGTGATATACCATACTGTCCTGTTAAATGCCAGGTCTGAATACATTTGACATGTTTTTGTTATTTTCACCATGATGGTATTTTATGTTCAGGTTTATCAGTTCAGCCTGGAGCCATAAATGCTAACAGAACAACTAATGTGCATTAAGCTATTAGTGTCTAGTGAGTCTAGTTTTATCTAAGCCATTTATTTGTTACTGTACAAATGAGTCTATTTACTCTAATGGAGCAGTTTAATTGATGCAAGTAGATAACATAAAAAGGGCAACCTAGCTCGTTCAAGAGTAAGCAGGACTTGTCAATTAATTTGGCAGTGCAGACCGGTATGTCTGGTCAGATAGATTCGAGATGGGCATAAGTAGGTTCTTATCTATGTCACAGAATCTTTCTCAAGAAAAAAGTCACAGGCCATACAAAGATACAGAAACTAATTATCATTCCTAGATATAATAATAATACTGTATATACTGTATAATAATGTAGTTATATAAGTGTTATAGATGTAAGAAAAATGTTCTGAAGCAAAAATATGATCTTAAAAGTTTTCAATTTGATTACGGGACCTATGACCTATTTTCCATTTTGAATTTGAATTCCAAGTTTTCATATGTCCCGCATATTTCCATTGTTGTGATGTAAAGTCATCCGAAGTGGTTTGATGTGAAATTGCTAGTTGTAGAGAAACTTACCATCTCCAATTTCTTTTCAGTGGTAGTGAAGGAAACCAGGGGTCGCTATGTCCACAGCACAAATATAACCATTATTTACAATCCAAAAACAATACAATTTTATATGCAGAGCTGATAATGGTAACATGCCAAATCTGGAAAAAAAACTTGGGGGGCACTAATTTACCTTGCATTTGCCTTGCAATGACCTGCATGTAGTTTGAAAATATTTTTTAGGCCCAAACTTTATCTCAAAAGAATCGTAGCATAATGTCTCAGGCACTGGGCAGCAAATTAATAACCATTTCATGTAATAACATTCTGTGAGGGAACTTTTAGAGTTCATAAACCTTTTGGAAGTCAGGTCCCTATCAGCAGCACTGCAGCACCAACAGTTCAGTTCTGCTTCTGTAAACTGGAGCATTTCACTTTAAACCACTCTGAATGTCGCACTGAATGATGTATACCTAACAAAGTCAGTCACTAAATTTGTTCAGTTTTTTAGTTTCATTCACTTCCTTCCATTTCGACCATCCCTGCTTCACTCTCCTTGGCCTAGACTTCTAAGCTAAAGCAGAGGTCTTTAGGAAAAGTGTTTGTGCTCTTTAGTCACCAATGTGCTCTCCTGTTGTTTTTTAAAGAGATGTTTATGTCAAGGCCATCAGCCCTGTCCACCTCAAACAGAGCCTGCTAATGGAAGTGCAGCCCAGCCCAGACCCCGGTAATCTGTTGCTAATTGCTAATGTGAAGTGGTTAAATATTCATGACCGCTCACGCTACCTCAAGTCCGAAATTTCGTGACTCATTCAGCACAATCGGGGACGGCTCAGAGAGCCACTCGTTTCGAAGAAGCTGTGCCCATTTACCACAGCTGGCAGAAATGGTCCATTAGCAAGGCCCATATTTTCCCCGCCTTTAAAATCCAATTTGAGAATGTAATTGCAGTCACCCTGTGTTTCTCTTGAGTTTTTTTTTTCCCTTCGTGTAATTGTTCAGCAGAGGATGTCGAGCGAAGATTGGGATCTTGCTGAAACCACAACGCTCATTATGGCAAACAGAGTCAGGAGAGGACGAGATTTCGCTGGGTTAGCATTAGCGCTAGCTTGCAATATGATCTGCGATGACCTTTGCTTCTATCTTGTGCCCTCTGCAAGAAATGGCACAATGACGGGGGAATTGAATTAATAGGCCTAAATTTGTTGCAGACTCGTGAGACGCTAGCTTTTGTCTAGCTTCTGACATTTGTCTCTCGCAATCTTAAGTAGCTGCTGATTGAATGTTTGAAGTGGTAGCCCCCGTCAAAAAATGAGACCAAAAACCGATGCCGGGGGCCTCAGGCTGTGTGTGGAAATCGCATGTGCTTTACATGAAGATGACTTCGTCTTTTTTTCAGTTTTTTTTCTTTTGCTCTCCCCTCATCCCCAAAAAACCAATTGAATCTCCAGTCACTTCAGTGGTGCTGAGCGTCTAGCTGCTCTGATTACCATTCTGAACAGCATTGGAGGGACAAGTCTGCAGCATGCAGGGGCCGCATACGTGTGCACATGACCGTAACTGAAATCCCGAACACCTCCCTCCCTTGAAAACCACAAGAGCTCACGTGGATGAGTGTGCGTGTATTAGGATGGGTGAGGTGGGCGGTGGCAGTTTGGGGGGGTGATCAGTCGAAGTCATTTTTGTCCATCATGTTTCGCTGGCTGATGAAAGCTCCAGAGATAACTCCCCCTCCCTCGCATGGCAGCTTCGGGCTGATAAAGGGAATTAACAGACTGTGAACAGGCCGCGTTATGGGCCGATAGCTAACCTTGGTGAAAGACAAACCCACCGGTACAGGCAGAAACTAGGCCAGGTGCTAAGTTGGCGCGGGCGGAGGGCAAAAAAAGGCTCGGCGGCCGCGCCGTGGAACGGACGGCGGCCAATCCTGCTAAGCAGGAGACGTGGGGTGAGAGGATTAGGGAATGAGGAGGAGGCCTGCCTAGAAATGACCAGGGATTACTGTAGAATTCAGCTAAAGGGGCATATGAGGCTCAGTAATCCCACTGGCACCGTGAACCAATAAGCAGAGCTATTACTGCGATGAGCCAATGATACCCCTTGATTTGACTGCAGTTACAAGGGTTATTTACCCACCCAGTCATATAAACAAGATTCATTTCTTTAACAAATCAGAGAAGGGAGAGCCACCACAGGGGACATGAAGTGACTAATGACAATGTAAGAAAACTAATAACCATTTCACTCCTCTAGAAATGAAGATTTGTTTATTTACATCAAGGCTATGCAGCTGAAGGGGAATTATTTAATCGTTGAGCTGTACATGAAGTCATTCAGAGTGGTTTGATGTGAAAAGCTTCATTTTAGAGAAACTTAATGACTCATAGTAGAACCAGGGTTTTCAAATGTCAATAATGCAAATATAGCCATTTTATGTTCAACCCAAAATCACCAATGAACCTATAAGTGTTATGTGAGTGTGCAATATTGATAAAAGTACAATTTAATGTTTTAAATATGGGTTTTGCAGACTGTTTTGCCATATAACACCCTGCATGTAGCTCTCTGCCATGAATGCTTCTAAAACCTTCCCAAAATGGTGCCTTGAGCACATGACTTTGCATTAGTAACTTTCTGTGAGGTAACTTGATGTAATTTGTAAGATTTGTAGTTTAAAATATTCCACTAGTTCAACATTACCCCAAATTATTGACAGAATGTAAAGAAATAATGATTTTGATGGTACATATGGTGTTGCAGAGATATTTACTAAAGTTAGCACGCTAACCAGCTAGCCCTGCTCCGTCCTGTCTGTCTTCTAAGGACAGATAGCCAATGAAAGGAAGAATAAACGCAACAATGGTTGAAGCTCTGGGTGAGAGACCATTGTAATTACTATCATCTGTTCCTGGCAAGAATCCACTTTCGGCAGCAAACAAAAGAAATGATTTAAATAGAAGAAAAACAAGAAATAACACTGCCACTGCTTTCCACCACTGGAGACGCTCTTGGCAAGTACAGGGATGAAGTCTGATGCTGAACTTGCAACATTTCTTCCAGACTGGGAAGAGTAACAGTTGTTAATCTAAACACTGAGGAGGAGGGACTGTGCATTTTGTACATTGAGGGGGACACCACAACTTTCTGGTGATATGTTGCCCCCTGTTGGAGTAAGAATTCGACAGGGTTTGTTGTCTTGTTAAATGCTTCAGACTTCTGGGTCCCATCACCTCTGCTGTGAGCAATTTTGACTCTGATTTCTTTACAGTGGTGCTGATAAGAACCAGGTGTCGCAATGTCTATGCACCCATGTAATATACCCACTTTACATACTATCCAAAACAATTAGTAAGCCTACACGTGAGTGCTTTCAGAAGTTCTCAGCTTTGGAAGTTGTTCAGCTAGTTGTTGTGAACTTTTCAGATTTCAATCCTGCAAACTATTTTTAAGCCTTTTAAAGTTCAAAGCATGAGCGTCATCTTCACTGTAGACCAAATGCACATGCACAGAATACACTTTCTGATTGGAAATGTAATCAGATACAGGTTTTTACATGGGTAATATAGAAGCAATGAAGCAAACCACTTTTAGAAGCAATGACCACTCCTGGTTCGTATCATCCACAATTGTGAACAACTCTGCTTCTCTAGAACAACTGTGTTTACATCTTAACCACTGTGCAACCAACAAATTGTGCACAAATAAACAGGAAGTCCCCAAACTTTTAACTTAACAGCACAGATTGAAGCACCAAACATCAAGCTGGACCTTCTTTTTAAGGCTGTGCATGTGATGTTAATATGTAAAAAGGTATGACGGGGTTCAAAAGACTTCCACAAAATCTGAGCTGATGCCTCTGACTTTTTAATTCTGATTTTGGGCTTTACAGGGTGACTGGCACCAGCACATGCAGACCAGATTTTAACACAGTTCCCTCTTATTAATGCTACTTATTTCAGTTTTAACAAAAAAACCTTACATACTGCAGCTTTAATTACACTAATAATAATCAAAGAGTGGAGCAGTTAGGCATAGCTGTGGCCTGGTAATAAACAGTCTACATTCCAGCAGCGGGTCAGTGGTCTGGAACTTCGGGCCTATGTTGATACAACCTAAGGTTTAGTATTTAGTAGCTACATGGAAAACAATAAAAACTGGCAGTTATGCTTACGTTACGAAGACTGAACCTGCAGGCATTGCTGACCATATTAAAAGTTAGCACAGTGTGTTTTTCTGTCAAACAATCAATAAAACTTTGTCCCTGAGAGGCGATTTCTTCAGTAGGCGTAGTCCTACATTTTTCAGACACCTTGTGTGATGTAATACTAATTTTTCACAATCAGTTCCTACTTTAGTGAGGCACCATTGAGGGTTAAAAAGGGTCTAAATTCTTTCGACTCCAGTCAGCTTGTTAAGATGTCTGGGTCCAAGCCTCTACAGTATTGACAGAAGTATTCGTCTTTTCAACATGTGCTGCGTCATTTGTTGTTTAATTAGATCTGACTAAAAAATTACTCAAACTTAATTCTCCCCCTTTCTTGCAATAAGAAAGAGAAGAGGAAATGGCTGCAGTTGATATGCTAAGTTCCAGTTCTTAAACTAATGAAGAAAAACAGTTTGGCTTTTGCCAGTGGGCTCTAATGTTAGCTAGCCAAACTGGCCCTTTGCAAACACCCTTAATATAGGCTGAGGGTTTTAAAGGGTCTTTCTTGCTATGCACCAACAACTTTGTGTTTCAGTTGTCAGGTTTATTGGTCAGACAAGGGCTGAGGAAGATAGCTATCTTAGCTATGCAGTAGATAACGACCAAACACACATATATGGGTTTATAACAAGAACCACCCTATAAAAGCCATTTATTGGAAAATTGTATTCTTTATTTTCTCATCACAAGGAAAACTATTCAGATCAATTCAAACAACAGAAAAACAAACCGTGAAAATCCAAGATCATTCTAGAGAAGACCATCTATCGTGAATGGCTGTCTATTGGTGATATAAAATGGTTTGTTTTTTCTTCTGGACACCATAAACAAAAGCCCAAAACAGAACCATTTAAAGGTGATACCGGTGAGAATTACCACTCATAGTACCCTGAACCTTCTGTAATGTCACTATGCCAGCTGAAAAGATGCTTCATTTACTTATTCTTAACAATATAGATTCCTACAGTGCTGCATAATAGTTTGTAAACCCATAAATATGACTTAAAAACATCATATATTTTTGAGGAAAATGATCTAATATTGCATATGCATTAGTGACAGAAGTATGTGAACTTCTAGGATTAGCTGTTATTTTGAAGGCAAAATCAGAGTCAAGTGTTTTCAGTCAGTAAGATGACAATCAGAGGTGAGTCGCCATTGTGAGTGGCCTTTGTATCACGGCACAAACAAAGAGGATTTCTGAGGACCTTAGAAAACAAATTGTTGATGCTCATCCTACTTAAAAGGACTACAAAACCCTCTCTAAAGAGTTTGGACTTCACAGACTGTGTGCAAATGGAGGAAATTCATGAACATTATTACTCCACCCAGGAGTAGTCAACAAACAAGGATCACTCTGAGAGCAAGGCGTGTAATAGTCTACAAGGTCACATAGAAACCCAGAGTGACTTCTGAGTACTAAAGGAATCTTTCATAGACGCTAATCTAAGTGTTCATGAGTCCATCAGGAGAGCACTGAACAACATTGGGATGAATGGCAGGGGTTCTAGGAGAAAACCACTGCTCTCCAAAAAGAACTTCGCCGCCCATTGGCTGTTCGCTTAAGATTATGTCAGCAATCCAGAAGGCTGTTGCAAGTTTTGTGGATGGATCAGGCCAAAAATACTGTAGATGTTAAAGGAAAACACTGCATTCTAGCCTAAAAAGCTGATTTGTGAAACATGGTGGTGGTGGTAACAAGGTTTGGGTTCTATTGCTGCACTGGCATAGATCGAAAAATGAATTCTGGATTATACCAGTGAATTCCAAAGCAAAATGTCAGGACATCCGTCCGTGAACTGAATCTCTCAATGACCCAAAGCACACAGATGGTTCTACTAAAGAATTTAGAAATGTTGTGGACAAACCAGAAGCGAGAAAACCCACCAACATCCCGGAGTTGAAGCTGTTCTGTACAGAGGAGTAGGTTAAAATTCCTCCAAGTCAATATGAAGGACTGATCAACTGTTACCGGAAATGTTTAAGAGGTCACATCAGTACTGAAAACAAAGGTTCACATATTTTTGATTTACCTCAATAAATAAAAGATTAAGTATCACATTTTGCCTCAGTTGTTCAATTGGGGTTAATTTTTAGGACTTGAATATTTACTTGAGTGGATATTTGATAATGTTTAAGATCATATTTATGCAGAAACAAGCTCCTCCATTGATTCTCTATGCACCCAAAAGTGACAATATTTTAGATATCTTTCATTTTCAGAGTGTATTAGTGACTGTCCCTGATGAATGTGTTGCTGGCTGACCTTTTGTCCAGATCCATAATACAGAAAAAACTGTTACAGATTCATTGTTCTACTGCTCTGGGTAACTGCCCGTCACAAAACAGAAGACGGAGAAAGTGTGCACTGCAAAGACATGAATGGATTCACTGCTTGAAGGTAAGTTGGAAAGAAAGAGGCTATTCTAGAACCAAGCACCCCAAAATTGTTCCATATCTGGTATCTACTCACTGCGTAATTTAAAACTGGTTTCCAGTCAGCCGCCAAGGGCGTCTGTCACCAACGGCATGTGACGGGGGACATGTAGAAATGTCCTGGGCCTGTTGAGCAGTGCAGTGATTATTGAAAGGGCCTCAATGTCAGCCTTGGAACACGGCTCTGCAATAATGACCCACAGATGTGCAGACGAGCCCACAGCAAGGACAAAGCAAGACTTTAAAGGAAAGCCAATTAATCTTAAGATCCGTCTTTGCTCATTACTATGCCCTTTCTATAGGGACAGATGAAAAGGTCAATTATACTTTGAAGTTGTGATTGAACACTGTTTAGGGAGTTGTGTGTGCATGGGATGGGGTGTGTGGGGGGGTTGCCTATTTTTCGTTCTTGCACTCAGAATCCAAAAAATCATTCGTTTCTGCCCCGCACCACAACACAAATACTGTACAGTGTGGATTTTGGAGACGTGGTAATAATGGGTTAGCTCATACTACTTAATGCAGCAGGTTCACTCCATTTCCTGTGCTGACACAAGCTGAGGGACATTAATTGACACAATTCACATTATTATTATTACTTTTTCAGGCACCTTGGGTGTTATAACTGCCGGTCGGCTGGGCTAAAATTGCCCTCATGCCACCACCCTTCATCATTTTAACTAATCGAGGCAGGTGCACCTTATTTATAGTGAGGTATTTGCTCAAGCAAGCAACAGAGTCCATGAGAACATTACAATCATGTCTCATTTAGAGATGCCAGTAGTTCAGTTTCTCACCTTGTGCAGTGTTGTTCCTCCAGTCTCCTCCATCTGTAGTACTGAGCACAGACAATGGTCCTGAAAACCTGTGGACTCAAGAACACACTTATGTGGCTTTATAGATGCCAAGTGCTGAAGCAACTGCCTATTGACTGCCTAAAGAGAAAAGTCAACCTACAATTATACGTCAAATTACTACACTGCATCACAACCTGTTCAAATTGCTCAAATTTTGGGTCAGAACTCCTTGCTCCACATGGTTAATGTGTGTGTTCAAAGCTGAGGAAGGGAGTTAAGTGTTTTCCTTTTTTCTCTCTTTTCGCTCTGACCAAAATGAAAAATGGAACCATTGCACATCTGCTGCAAACATGCTCACTTGCATTCCAGTTTAACCCTCTATGGTACAGTATTGCCTGTAGATACCGTACCCAGTCTTTGACCTAGGCCAGGATGCTAGGAAAACCATTAGCTGTGTTTATACTTTTGACATGGCTCTCTGGAAGCAATGTGGAACCCCTTTTTTATAGCTTTCATCATATATTTCCTAAAAATGCTCTGAAAATGTCTTTTTCTATCATTTTACAATCTGTGAAAATAGATTTACAATAACAGCTGGGTAAAGTTTAAAGTTTTGTTTTATTTATTTATTTGTTTGCCAGTGAATGTAGGAGGAAGCCAGATCGCTAACGTTACTATTGGGAAGCTGAAGCTGAATGCAAATGGATTTCCCAAATGACAAAAATCAACATTAATAGCTGATGTTTATGTTTAAATGTGGCTGAAATTTGTTTCTTAATCGAATGTTAAGTTCCACCTTAAATGTAATTGTGGCACCATTTAAGGAGGAACAGAAAATTCACAAAACAAGCCTGTAAAAAAAAAAGAAGAAGAAAAACCTGCCACATCTTTAACAAGATCCTGGACAACTTTAATGCAGTCTTAGGTTGTTAGTTCACTTTGCACATTTCAGCCTGGATAGTTTCTCAGACCTTGAACAATATCGAGCAACTCAGCATTTAACACTGAAGAGACTGAAGAGACTGAACATGTTTTACCTTTATTAGCATAACAAATCCAACAGTAACCTGTAAGTAGCTGCCATGCTGAGTAATTTGCTGTGTCTCACAAAACACTGAGCGCTTCTCTTATTCTTACTAATAGATCATCACAGAAGGCTTTTAGTAGCAGTTATTAATTTTGAAGGTTCTTCACTGTGATAAAATCCTTACAGTCGTCATAGAGTTTCATTCAGTCTTTCAGGTCTGTTTCTCAGTGCTACTCCCATAGGACTCCAACAGTCATTGGTTGTTCTCTAATCGGTTTGGCATATAACTGTATATTTTTAGTTTTATCCTATTTATATTGCTTTTGTGCTTGTCTTGCTATTTGGTGTTGACTAGAGGAGGATGGGTTCCCCTTGTGAGTCTTGGTTCCTCTTGAGGTTTCCTTGCCGCTCTCACCCTTGGCTTACTCACTGGGTGCTTGGACCTGGATTCCCTTTAAATCTGCTTTGTAATGTCTGTTGTAAGGCACTATATAAATAAACCTTGACTTGACTTTTATCACTTTTTGAAGAAGCAGATAGTCTTACATTTCATAGTTAGGGTAACATCAGTGACTAGCAAGCCTCAAGCATGACTATCCAGACAATATGGCAACCTAACTTATTTATATGAGATTTATTTTATTGCCTTGTCTATGTCTATTGCTGCATGTTTCTTCTATGGGATCATCATGGTGTCTCGCTGTAAACCAACCAAATTACTCATGAGCTCACCAACAAAGGGAAAACAGCTAATTTCATTCTAGAGCCAAATCATAGGATGTAAATGGGCACCCAACCAAAGTCATATAACTCTTATGTAGACATCAGAGAGCAAATTCAAATAAGTTTTGATCTGCTCATAGAACAGGTTTTGAATGTTCAACATATAGACAATCTAGCTATTAAACCCTTATCAAATTGCTGGACTGAAGGAAGTTCCAACCCACAACGTCTTTGCAGCCCACGCATCATGGATCACGTGTTTGGTGTCTTTTCGGTTACTGGGTAATGATTCAGATATAGACAATGAAAAAGAAATGGCACTTTGGAAATGGCTGAGTCTCTTATCATAATACTATACATCATTTTGTCATTGTAATTTGATTTAATTTGCTCAATCAGCACATCTAGAAATAAAGATCAACCAATAAATCAGACAGAAAAAAAATTTGGAGGGACCTGTGGCCCAGTTATTTATTTCATTTCCCGTGTTCCTTGACTTTGCTCTGTCTTATATTTCTGTCAGCGCGTCAAACACGGTCGCCCTTATGATTTATGCTTTATCTCTCCATCACCGGTCCATTATTACACCATAGATCATATTTGAGGGAAATTTTCTTTGGAACATGTATTACATTTGGAAGTTGTTGCAATAACCACACACAACACAGATTAAATGTTCTTAGAAAGAAGAGAAAATGTCTGAGATCAATCACCGGATTCTGAAGCTCTTTCGAGGTAGCCCACTTCTGAGACAGCGAGCTTCAGCAGACAGGGTTGTTTGACCTTGACGCTAAACGCTAAATATCCAATTTATGTTCAGCAGGGAGCGCAGCAGCGGGGTGTCATAATCCTCCCCAGCCGAGAGATGAATGCAGGCGCTACTTTACTCAGGGTTCAAGGGTGGCAAACGAAATGTAATTCAAACACCTTTAACTATTAGAGCCGGAGCTTCATGTCTTTGAACAGTCTTAGAAGTGATTGAAGTTAACCGGGGACGGACGCAGGTTGCCAGTTAAAGTCCTAATTAAAATGAATAGGGGGAATGAGCCAGATCTTGGCTTATCTGATGTCGTCAGATTGTTGTCTTGGACTACCGTTTGCTAAAACTTGAGATGAAGCTTTTTATTCTTTCATTGTACTTGTCCCTCAGACCCAGACTAAACCTAACCAGTGGGCAAAATAGACCCTGGTATTCGAGTGTCCCATATTGGCTATAGTAGCATTGATGCTGGCATGATACCAATTCACTGTTTCTACCAGTTTCTTGGGAAACTGGACGTGTTTTGAGATTTACACATCTGCTGAGGCATATTGAAAAGTTTTTCAGAGGTTATAGGCTATGAATTCTGGTGAACCAGTTTGCTACACCGGCACCCTGATTCAGACCAGTCCTACATCTCTAATACCAAAGATGAAGCAGCTAAGCAACGACCTTTCCCTGAATCTGTATTTGAGTGTCTGTTTTCCTGTAATGGACACCAAGATGGCAGTATGTATATTTCTCAGGAACCCACCAGAAGTTTGAGTTTGAGACATTCAAGGGGTCCAGGATTTTAATTAGGTGTTTCCAGACTCCCCCAGGACACACTGCAGACTGCCTTTGCAGGTATAGCAATCACCAGAGCCTGCATGAGTTGCCCGTGGTGACCAATTCCCCTAACATTTTAGTACATCTCATTCAAATTTACACACATGCTTCAACCATGATGACTTAATAATATACTTCAATCTTTAGCCTATAGCACTATCTTGCTTGAGAAATGGCAGAAGTGAGCAAAGCTAGTAGTNCTAAGAGCTAGTTGAGAAATGTTGAGAAGCTCCACCCACTTCACTACAATATTCAGAGACAGGCCTAGCAAACCACCAGCCCCTTTACTAATATGCTATGTATTGCAGGTACTATTGAATTAGTGCTAAAGTGCAACATTTCTGACAAAAGGCTGTGAAAATTGATTGTGTGAAATTCAGTTCTAAAAGCTATAAGAGCCTGAGAACACTCACTGAGCACACTACCACAGCAGAGGATGAAAGAATGGAGCCGGTAGCCTAGTTATGCTAACCACAGTTAATTTAGTTGTAATGGTATCTTTTCATCCAGTGTAGCTAATACTGTCCTGGCTTCCTGGAACGTGTGTCAGCTTTTGGGATTAGGATTAGACCAAGAGTGAAGGAAACAGTCGGAAAGTGGTGTGTGTTTCTGCTTTTGTAAAAAGAAAGAGTATTTCTTCATCCGGCCTGCTGCGAACCGATCTGCCCGAGAAAGGAAAAAAAATCCGGCAGACGGCCGCTTCGCTAATTCTTGTGGTCACCTCGTTGGAAGAATGTTATTGCAGGCTTTGGCAGGTCTTAGTAAAAGGGGTCTGAATGGTGAGGCAGTGAATATGGAGTTGTGTTCTCGCTCTTGTTCACACCGCTGGACTCAAAGATGACGGACGAGTTAATCCTGGCGGCGTAAGCAAACACGGCCCAGACGGCTTCGCGCGAGGCCGCCAGTTTGACCCGAGACTGAGAAAACACACCAGTGTGTCAGCTTTCCCCACACATAGCAGGGCTTAAGAGAATGGAGAGAGGAATAGAAAGAGAGACAGACAGAGCTGGATGGGCTGACTCGACCACATGTCAGCAGCGTTGGTAAACCAGAGAAGTCGCATTTCTGCCCCTGTCATCCAGCAGCAGAGCCAGGCTGAGCTGGAGGCTCCTGCAAGAATCCCGCCATTAATCTTTCATTGGCTTTAGTGACATGAGGCAATGAGCTTAGGAGCCAAAAAAAAAAGAAAAAAAAGAAGATTCATATAAATATGATCAAAGACGGATGCAAATGTCACCACAAAATTAATATTTAAGAGGGGATTAATATTTATACCGGCACGTTTGTTGTTGGAATTTTCTCCTTATTTTTGACATGGTGGTGGCTTGCTGGGAAGAAAAGCAGCCATTTTTTTGGCTTAAGGCATTGTAAGAGGCTGGAGCACAATCTCACACTATATTCGCCCCAAAAATGATTAGTTGCAAATTTAAATTCATGGCCACATTCCAAGGAAAATGGCATGCAGTATGCCAGCACCCTTACCGCAATCGTTCCTTATTATTTTATTGTCTGCCTGTCACCTTCCCTCTGGTTTGGAGGAAAAGAGAAATGTTGTTTTGAGGGAATTATTTCATTTAAAGCTCATCCGAGACAAACAAACCCTTAATTAATTTGTTCTTTGATTTGAATTTGGCAAGTGTACACAGGCCTACTTAGTCTGGGCTATCCTTGATCATTTTTCTGAAACTCAAAATGTGACAGCGTCGTTCCTTAAATTCAGCCAGTTCTTTTAAACTGACGGCGCTGCTGTACGCTTTGTAAAGCAGGGCTGGCAAAGAGAAACGTTTTTCATCAGCTGCCTTTTTCCTAACGTGCTTTATGACAGTAATTAATGTGATTACATCATCTAACACTGTTTTTCATGTGTTTCTCCTCGATGCTTTGAGGCCTCAGCGAGGAAGTCTTTTCTTCATACTGATCTGCTTCACACTGAACATCAGCACATGTCAGTCGTAGCCTTTAGGTGCTCTGTAGATCTTGTTTTCAGTGCTCATCCAAAGCACCATGTGATGCATAATACTATGTATCATTTAAAGATGCCAGCACATGATTGATGATGTTCAGCAGAGCTTAGAAGCAGCTTTTATTTCAGCCCTATCAGTTAGAATGCAGTTTTTGGCTGCTGGGGTTTCCCTTGGAGTAAACAATGACTAGTAGACTGATTGAATATGTAGTTTATTTGTAGATAGGATTGGTCAGCGGAGGAAACACATGCTACGTTATGTCCACAGTGTAGCTCTACCCTCTGCTGTCTTTATACAGTCTCATTCAAAGGCATTAAGGTCACATGATATGGACAAAACGTACAGTAATTCTATTGACACACATTGTGAGGAATGTCTGTGATTGGTCAGGATGGTGCAATCGTCCTATTGTCCTGTATGTCCTCTTAAAAGGCGATTGCAAGCTTATTCTGATGATGCCACAGCCATCCATGGTCAGGAATTCAAGACAGCACAACTTGTTTTGCTTTCTCTGAGAAGGTAGAATGGTCTTCTATCTCCTCACTCACTCAGTTGAGGAGTAAGTTTAGCACCTACTATACTACTAGAATCCCATGAAATAAGGCAAATACACGTCTGTAATTTATAGTTCAATTTTGAATGGAATCATTCTGCTTGTTGTATTTAAACCTGAATGTACCTTAGTAATACTCTTTTCCAGTTTTGATTGGAGACAAAAGGGCTAAATTCTTGAAATGCCCAATTGAAAATGATGCAATCAAACTAATAAGGAAGATACAGCCAAGCAAGCTCTCCAACTGGTTAGGACTTCAGGACCTGGTGTGAAGTTGTATGGAAACCTAACTGCTTGAATTCATGGATACCTTTATTGACTGGTTAGCATACTGGCTAACATAGCTAGCTTTCAAGTGACATAATAATAATCATAATAATCACTAGAGACACCAACAATATTCGCTACTGTCTTCAAATGTACATGTACAAGGACACATCATATAAAAGAAGAAGAGGAGAAACAGCGGTTATGAGCTTCTCTCCCATGTTCACCACCACATTGCTGAGAATAGGAGCCAAATTCTGGTAGGAACAAAAAGTCCAGATAGCAGAAGCAGGGGACCTTGGACCCCCGTGTCTATGATTGGTCTGAAGAATTTGTTGGAGCCAATCATTTACAATGTCGCTTTACCACATCATAATTCATTTGCAGAAAGTTGGCAAAATCTCAACTTGATTTTAGACTCTGACGGCATGTCGCTTGCCGCTTGTCGCTAAATCATCTATACAAATAGTGTACTCTCATAAGAAATGGCTGGTTGCTTGCCCCTCTGTTGTCTGCTAATGTGAGCGTAGGGTGAGAAGGACTGCACTTCAACAACATGCCTGTAGTAGCTGAAACTCCATAAAAATACATTTCTTGTGTTATTTGAGTGAATGTCCACAATTTATTTATGCCATTATTGTCTCCTTTTTGTCTGGTACAATAGACTTTTGGAATGGGTTTATAAGTCGCTGGCCATTCAAAATAGAACCGGTCTTGTATAACTGCTAAACAGCTGTCCAAAGCCACTGAGTGATTGAGAATCTGAGAATATAAGGCCTGTATGGCTGAAAGGACTTTGGTCTAGCACTGTTTTTCACTGCCTCAATACTGCAGACACAGCCAATAACAGCAGTCTGCAGTCCAGTTTGGAGCACTGGTGCCCTCTGACATCATGCTAGCTGGCTTTGCTAAGTCTGTGCCATACAACTCCAACCCCAAACAAGGCCACACAATCCATCCAGTCCTTCAGTCCTTCAGGGTCACCCCCACTCTCAGGGAAATGGGACTTTAGTGCCCCTACACCACGCAAAAACCCCCACCCCGTCTCCTCACAACAACTAACTGGCCTCTTCTCCTTTGACACGCTTGGTGCGAGCTAGTATTTATTTATTTTTATTAGGTCTCCGTCGAGGGCCAAGCTTTGATCGCGCTGCACTGGTGTGGAGAGGCATTCCTGCAGTGCCCAGGTGTTGAATGAAGCCATTTCCTTTGGGCCTAATTTCTAGGCCCACACAGTCTCCTTTTTGTTGAGACTGAACACCCTACCCTGGCTCCACATGCTTTAGCCAGAACACGCGTGAAGACTGATGGGTGATGGGGAGCGCTAAGCTAATGGGGAGAACAGATAGTATACTAAGTTAGCCTGAAGTGAGCTTGAGCTTTTTGGGTTTGGGTCATTTAAACCCATGTGTAACTCCCACCACAGAACGGGGCCACAGGAATGGGCTTCAGATGTGCTCGTAAAAAGCAAGGATTCATCTGTTCTCAACTGCTTGTGACGCATTGATAGACACTCTATTCAGGCTACCACTTTCAGACTGTCCTTGCATGCAGATTCATGGGTAGTTAGTATATAACAACACAATGCACAGCACAAGTGATGCTTCGGAACAAAAGTCTGGAAAATCTGGACTATGATGGCATGAGGCTAGATGGCCAATCAGGTACACAAACAGTCCAATTAACTACCAATGAAAACAAAATACAGGACCAGAGGTGAGATCTAAATATCTGTAAGGTTGAAATTTAAAGAACCTCCACAAAATACCTCATGTCTTTGTTTCCTTCTGGCTCTCCCTTTTAGTTATGCTGTAATAGCCAGGCCTGCTGGAGTCAATGATGCACTCTGTTAACACCATATAGTGTGTTCAGATCTTCTGTCAGAGCTAACAAGCTGTCTGTTCTCTTTGCCTGAGCTGAACTGCTGCCCATCCTGTGTGGTCTGATGCTCTGCTCTGACTGGGAGCCACTGCTTGCCTTTAACCACCACGGAGCTCCTGGCTGTCCTACACTGTGGAAGCTTGGCCTGCATCCTGCTGACCCATCCGATGACCCAACTACTTAATAATGGACTAATCAGACTTTTATTCCTCTACCTTACAAACACTGAACACTCCTTTCCTTTGCTTGTCCTGCTATCTGGTGTTGACCCGAGGAGGATGGGTTCCCCTTTTGAGTCTTGGTTCCTCTCAAGGTTTCTTCTTTTAGAACTGAGGGAGTTTTTCCTTGCCTCTGTCACCCTTGGCTTGCTCACTGGGGGCTCGGAAACCAGCTTCTTTGTAAAGCTGCTTTGTGACAACATCTGTTGTAAAAAGCGCTATATAAATAAATGTTGACTTGACTTGACTATTTTGGTGTGGCCATGCATTTTGAAAAGACACAATAAATATAGTGCTTTAAATGAAAGCTCTTTCATTGAACACAACAGTAGGGAGAACCACCAACAGTGCTGGCTGAAATGGCCAGGAAGCAGGCAGGTCAGTTCTCAAAACACAACTCTGTTTGATGATAGACTTGAACTTGGAACTTGCAGCTTGCAGCATCTATCCACATCCCACTGGTGGCAATGGCAACTGCATTGGGGCTCCCCTGGCTGCTTACCACTTCTTCCACTGCCCACTGCACTGTACAGAGCGAGGGTGCTGAATGTGTACACTGGAGCCCCAACTCTCAGCCCCAGCCAACCATGCCACCAGTGCCTGCTTGAAGTGTCACAGCAGCTGGGAGAACCGCCACCAGCCATGCCTAAAATGGCTGCGTTGCAGGCAGGAGACTTCCAACCTCTAAATTCTCACCCAGGGGCAAATGAGCCAGTAGTGGGACTACAGTATAATGGTCCTAGAACTTCATGTCCAAGCCAAGAATCGCTGATGATTCTTTACTGTTAAGAGTGTATAAAAACTTTACAAGTAACAGGACATATTCAGATGATTCCTGTTTTGGAGCTAAGAGACCTATCCTCTTTCTTACATCCACATTTCCAAGGCAAGTTTTTTCACCAGGAGTTCTACATTTCCATCTTGATGCAATTTTGCAGTTAGGACGGAATGAAAGCTGTCAGGACCTCATGACTTCATCCTCACCTGTAATTTTATATGTTGGACATGTTTAGCATCCTTGAAGCTTAAGGTCTAGGTCCCTCTACATTCACATACAGATACGAACCTCTTATCACGTCTCCACAAAACAAAGTCACTAAGTACAGTGTTTAGCACGTGCTTTGTTAGGTTCCAAATGTTGCACTTTGACCCACTTCTGCAAACAAGTAACATAGTAAGCAGCACTTAAGCGCATTTTCACACTCCTTAAGAATTAGTTTCACTGGGAATGCGGCAGTAGGAAAGAAATACTTATAACTCAGTGGAACATGTCATATGCAATCATCTTTAAGCCCATTTGTAATTTGGGAACGAGCCCTTTTGCTTTTATAATATCTCTGGAGAGGGCTTCGGTTCTGAATTATTGAGCGCTCTCAGGGAGGAGTGAAAGGCGAGCTGGGGGTAAAGGCAGAGAGGGCGTCCCGAACTCCCTGGTTCAGTTCCCACCGGAGGCGGCTCATGCTGGGACCACCGCTGCAGATCCTGCCGGCCAGCTCCCCTGCATTAGCCCCGGTCAGGCTGTGCTTCTCCTCCTCACAGTCTCGAAGCAGATGTGTTAAAAAACAACATGGAGTGTGTTACTTTTTAACACAACTGTGTTTCCTAGCACACTCCAGGCGTCTGATTTCATCTGAATGTATAGCCCTCTTTCCTCTTCTTTACAAACATCTACAAATGCTTTAGTTTTTTCGGATTCACACATAAAAGAATACATTTGTATGAACATTTTTTATGTTTATCTTGAATATATTTGGAATTACATACTAAGACATCATGCATATACACTACCTGTCAAGCATTTGGTATTCGGCAGATAGCCTTATTCAGAGTGACGTACAATTTGAGCATTTCTTATACAGTTAGGCGAAGTTAGTACTGGGAGACTTCCCCAAGGACTCTTGTTGGTATAGTATAGGGTGCTTGCCCAGGTATGGGACTGAACCCATGCCTACATCATGGGAGACAGAAGTGTTATTCACCAGGACACTACGCTATAGCCTAAACGTATGGCTGTTTTACCAAACCAGGTCAGTAAAGTTCCTGTAAAGTAAGATCATCAATGGGGTTTTTTTATCCATCTCATCTGCTGCTTCTCTTCACATCCCTATCAAAATAGTTATAACACTGTTGAACCTATGGAAAAAGTTTCAGTAGTGACAATTTTAGTTCATTCTGAGCAGAACACAGATTCTCTGTAAAGCTGCTTTGTGACAACATCTGTCGCAAAAGGCTCTACATGAATAAACCTTGACTTGACTTGACACTAGCCAGTAGACGAACAGCAAACACATAAAATCATAATTTTTTTAGTAAAAAACAAACATTGTATCAGTGTTCACTGCGCAAAATATGTTTTTCGGTAATGACCAAACTGATTTTCAGACTTTGGAACACGTTTACTTCAAAACAGTGGGATCTAACTGCTTACCATGATACCATGAGAGACTATGAGGGATGATGTCTCACTTCCTGTTCTAAAATGCAGGGGCGTGGCTAAAATAAGGCTCCGCCTATGGACCAAAACTCTTGCAATTTTTTATTTTAAAAAACACTCATAATAAAAATAAATATTTGAACATAATTTTAATATAACTCAAAAACATAAAATGAAAAAATGGGAAAAATGTTTATAATGCAACAGGCTTCTCCCATTACACGGCATCTGTATTTGTATATAACTCCTGTCAGAACAAAAGCTTGAATCTATATTTTTGTTGTTTTGTTCCTTTTTAAACTTTTTTTTTTTACAGTATTTGATGTCAGCTGCCCTTTACAACATGTTTCAATTCATGATGAATGGACCAATAGAAAAGCTCCAACACTGCATGAAAAAAAAGTTTCCATTAACTTTCATTTAAAGTTAAGAACATCTTTTCCTATCATTTTGAAGATACAGTTTTTTTTCCTCACAACTGCAATATATTTAGTTAATTACCTTCACGATTAATGTAACTAAGTGTTTTCAAATTCATTTATTTGAAGAAAGATCAGAACATATACATACCATTGCTGTCAAAATCAGGTATCTCCAAAATGATTAAACCTTACAGGAGAGATATAAACCATACTTTGCTTTTAATGTAAGTCAATTAACAATAATGTAAAGTCATTTTGAGTCATTTCTTTTGGTCCATTCATCACGAAATTCGCACACCATGTAAATCTACATGTTATTAGTGTAGATCTGTGGATTAGATAAACTCAATAAACCCTAATGAATTACATTTTCTATCACATAGACATTACAAATGCTAAGCATCGATTCTGATGCATTAACACAGTGTTAAAACAGTGGAAACCAAAACCGTGTGTTGTTCATGAACATATCATCATCACCTTGACTTCAGTTACAGGCTGTTTTCAGTAGGGGTTGGTGGACCGGGTGGTTGGGAGGGTTGTGTGCGAGGGCTTTCTGTTGATGTTATCTTTTGATCCCGGTCTCTCCTTGTGCTTCTTTCTTTTTTTCTTTTTTTTTTTTTTTTGCAGCTGCAAAAGTGTTTATATTAAAGCATATGGAGACCTCTCCCGCGGGGGCCGTAATAACACCACATCAGGGCCTACAAAGGAGCAAGGGCAGATTTAAAGCCAGGAGGAAATAAAAGACGGCTGGAAAAAGACATACATATATATCAAGGTAGAAACGTGTGATCGAGTGATTGTGTACAGAGGTGTTAAGTTTTCCTCTGGGCAGCCTTAATGAAGGAGTCATTCTTCGGTGCTGGGCTCAGTATCAAACTAATCCTTCGAATGACTGTATACGGAGAATGTAATGGAATGAAGTGCTTTCTATTCTCATGTGCCGCTGGGATAAGATACTGTAATTGCCTTTTTTCCATAAGCAACCTTGAGCACGAAGAACTTGCAAAAGGTCATAATATAAAACACGATCATCCAATTATTTCCTATTCTGAGATTTTTATGCGGGAGCTTGAAATGAAACGTGAAGCATATCATGCTTTCTGCTGCGAATCGAGACCCCATTAGGATGTGTATGCGGCTCTTTTTCCTTTATAGCCTTTTGGAAGAAGCTGCCTACACCCAAAACACAGTCCTCTGCAATCCTTTACTAGTGTCAGGCTTCACTATTACCAGTGGAATATACACTGACATCACAGATTCATTGACTCATTGGCTCAAATGCCGAAATAGAAATATTCCAGTGATATCGCAGGCGGACACACAGTCGGTTCCACAATCACTTGCCTTTAATTCCAGCTGCTCTGGCAATCCTGCCCAAAAAAAACAGGGCTTGTGTGTTGTGTGGTGAAAGAGTTTTTTTCAATACAAACCTGCTTGCTGCAAGGGAATTATATGTCTCCATGGGTGCCCTCCAAATATTACCATTTGCTGCTTGTGCAAGTGAATAGTGGATTGGCTCGCAATGGGTGAATATTAGATCCTCAGGCATGGGGAAGCAATCCTATTAAAACACACCGTGGAATGTGCCAGTCCTCCACTTTCTCCCTCTCCCTCTCCAACCCCTCCCTAACCCCCCCAAAACTTGACTGACAGGTGCTGGGCGACCTCGGTTTGGGATGCTTCAAGCTGTCAATCAGGCCCGGGCTTCACCCCGCAGGCCGCTTCCTGTCTCCCAGCATTCCTGTGTAGTGCTAATGCTAAAACAAAGATGGCCTGTTGGCGAAGCGTTAGCATTTTTAGCATTCTCCCTCCTGGTGGATGAGGGCGTATTGATGTGGTTTACACAAAGTCGAATTTCGATCTCACGAGAGAACGTGCTCTCCGAATCCACAAAATAAAGAGTGAAGGTCACTTACGCGTGATGTGGACTGCCCAGTGAAACGTTATAGGCGCGGAACGCTGATCCTGTAGCATATGGTTATTATTCCATACCGTTGGAGACATAAAAGAAGAATTTATAATTAGAGCTGTTAAGCAGTGAAACAGTAGGTGTTAGGAAGGAAACCACGCAACAAGAAAACACAAGTTCTAATACAGCTAAAACTGCATTTACATATACAGGTGGAGATATAGTAAAAAAAGATTTCATAAAACCACTTTTTACGTATTTTTAATCAGTGTCATGAGAAACAGGAGAAATAATCAATAATATGATAGCAGAAAGCGCTAATATCCGGAGCTCTTTGCTATTATGAAGTTGTAAGTAGCAAACATGGGACATCACTGCTTATTGGTCACAAAATCTAAAACGAAAAAAACAATAAAAATGACTAAAACAAAGACTAAACTAAACTTAGAAGCGCACGTTAAATTTATATTATATTGTTATATTGTTCAAAAATAAACTGGCCTAAGATCAGAGCAGAACTGACGAAATATGAACTTAAGCCAGTTTAAAAGAAGAACAAAAAGTGGATTCAGAAAACAATGTTTACATTAACCATTCGAGGGAAATCGTTTAGTCAGTCGATGTTAAAAGCAACTTTTCTTGTCAATGTTCAGCAGATATCTCTGCAGCGCGATACATAGACGTCCATGACACACTGTCAAAACTGTTATTTCTTTACCTTCTGTTGAGAATTTTAGGGGTTCAGTCAGGAGTTTTTCCTTCACTTGACAGAGGAAAGAACCTTTCGAGATGATTGTGGTTGAATGAGAGGTGTGTCAGTCATAGTTTTGCAAGCAGTCAATTTATCTAAGTTTCCCTGGGAATAAAAACCTCCACGTACTGTATGCTCCTGAAGCCATGCGCTGCTTGTCACATTTGCATCATGTTGTGCAGTATTGGCTTATACTATACGCTACTACATGACCCAGTCTTATGGCTATCTGACTAACACAGGCAGCTAGAGGAAAGAAGTTACCATTAATTTATTTCACATCGCAGGCTAACGTGTGTATTAGCTTCTTTTTAAAGTTGGGAATATGATCAGGATATGAAACATTATTGCTTTCTTATAGTTTGTGGCATGAGCTGATACCTATGATCTTGAAGATGCTTCTTTCAGATTGTGATGAATTTCCAACCAACCAGCAGGTGCTACTGATAGAAGTCAGCTTGTAATGTTGAAATTGGTTAAATATGTAATGCAATGGGTTTCACAGGTGAAGCATTATGATAGAAATATCAAGTGACCATTTACTACATAATTATACTGAAGTAGCCTATTTTCTCAGAATCACATATTGAGTTGGAGGTAGGCTAATAACTAACAAAAACGAATATTTCGGTCAGTGTTAAATACGCAGTACATCATATCTGTGCATAGTTGTTAATGTTGTGAACAGAGTTTCGTCTTTTCTTAATGTTAAAGAGGGTACTTTTCTGTAGGAGGCTAACCCAAAAAGCGCCAGTTCAGATAGCACTGGAGAGCCTGGTGATCAAGTGAAATACATTTAGCAGCTATTGTGGAAGAAACTATATGTGCTGTTTTTACACTAACAGTGTGGCTGTGTTTTTCAATTTGCACTCATCATCAAAAGAATAGTTGCACCTAGCAGGATGTGTCAGATTACAATGCTACTGGGAAGGAAGATAAAGCTTACCAGGAACAATAAATGATGAGAAATATTTAGACTGATATGGGCAATATTTATTGAGCTACACATACAGAAGCAGTTCTGAGTCACTCCATGACAGTCTGGCACGACACCATTGCAGTCTTTGGGAAGGTTTACATGGTGTTAAGGGCAGTCATCGTAACGCTCTGCATGCATGTAGTCCTGTGTTGTGCAGCTGTCTGTCAATGGTACTGGCAGCAGGATGACTCATGGAGGGCATCACTGCTCACTAAATGTGGCTTTTGGGTCAGTCAGGTACAGCAATAAGGCCCATCCTGGCCTACATCATATGTGTGGCCGAACGTGAAGCTTAAATCATTTGCATGTCTGACATTGTCAAACCTACCCACCAAGTTTCATTCCTGTAGGTTGATTCTTTCTGGGTGCAACTAATTCTTCTTTTGATGATGAGTGTAACTCAGCTTTATAATATGCAAATCTAACATCAGTTTTGGCGAGCTGACCATATTTTACACAAATCAGACACATACAGATGGATGACACCTAAAATCTGCGGTTGGGGGCGTGATGTGGTGGCCCTTTGTGAAGTTAGTGCAACAGTCTCTCAGAATGTCTGTGCGTGTCCCTGCTGTGATGTAATTCACCACAATGATGAGAATATATGGCTGATTACTTACATATTCTTTTTAGCCTAATCATAGTAATTCCCTGTCAGCTATTGCATTTTTGATAAGAAACAGCCATACCTAGTACATACTTGTGAGCTCTGATGGACAGAATGATTTTTCACTGGGCCTGTTCTGGAGGCTGAGAGGAGAAATGGCTTTGGGAGGAGAAATGGCTTTGGGAGGATCTTGGTGGTGAGAAAGAGGCATTTTGCTGGAAAAAGTGAAGCTTCTATGCCATTTCAGCCCTGATAAAGGGAGCTGACAGGAAATGATGCTGTTATAGGGATGGCCACAGGATGCACATGGCAAGAACTCCAGTGATTGCTGTGTAATCATAAATGACAGGGAAGCCTTTCTGCCTTTCCTCCAGCTACTAGATTAGCATAGAGTAGCTGGGACACTCCAGTACTGACCTGACATGCAGCAAGGGCATTTTTCCAAATCATTGACATCTAGCATTGCATACAGTATTAATGCTTAGCCATGTACCTGTATCGCTTGCTCTTCCACAGCGCCCTATCACAGGAAGACCCCGCTGTACATTAGCACCAATGTACTGCTGCACGTCTCTGCAACTCTGCGCATTTCAATGTCCAGTACCTCATTAAAGCTAGTGTTATCATTTACACAGATAACACCATGGCGATAAAATGCTCCAGAGACTTCCAATTAGTGTTACTCATTAGGACTCATTAAAGAAGTATCACCATTAATGCTATTACGAGCGAAGGCGCTAAGCGTTTAAGGACACTCGGACAGCCTGGCAACTGGGACCTTTTCCTTGCGAGGCGTCTTCCTGGCCTAGGTCACCACTTCACAGTTTCACTTCACATAGGTCTTCAGAAGCCCATTGATCCTGTGGAGTGGAGGCAGCGGCCTGTGTCATTATTGGAATGCATTATGCCTGGACCTTTTTTCGATGCCTTCACAGCTAGCGAGCACGCCATCGACTTGCTTTTCGGATGCATTTCCCTCACAAGTAAAAGAGAGGCCCAGAGAGATTTGAAAGAGTTGGCGAAAGTCAGTTTGCGCAAGCTTTTTGTTGCTTTGATGTGCTTGACCACCCTAAGGCACAATTCCCTAATAAGAAGCACACCGCCAACTTTTATTGAGCAACTGTTAAAAGTGTTCGGTATTTAGCGTATTGTATTGCAGGTAGCAGTGCACTGAAAACCCGAGTGACTGATGTTTGGACCAGCTATCCATGCTCCATTGCTTTTCATTCAGACTCTAGTAATGTCATCATATATACATGAGCCGGAGACCTATTGTCTCGGGGACCTTTAATGGTTGCTGAAATTTCTGAAATAAAGGTGAATCAAGCCTTTTCGTTACTGGCAATATCTCGCTAATAGTGTTTCCTCCCGATTGTTTTGACTGCAAGCGAAGCAGTGGGGCCTGATCAGACGGGCGGCGCCTGAAGAAATGCAGCCACTTGATTCATGTAAATCAAATTTACCCTGAACTTATCACACGATATAGGAGTTAATCATTGCTGATGGGAGTCTGTGAAGCCTTCCGAAGGGAAATAAATGAAAATAGAATGCCTCTGACATTTTAGGTCTCATGGATGCCGGAGAACAGGAAAGCTTCCGGGAAAAGTTTTATCACTACCTGTTCGTATGGGTGAGTGTGTGTGTCTACGTGTTGGCTTTGTTTGCGAGTCAGCGGCTCTGATATGGCATTAACCCTGTCAGCAGGACGCCCCTGGCCATGCGCTTTTTTTTTTTCCCTGGTAAAGAATAACTACACTCCAACCCAGGTGTCAACTGCCAAGTCTTGCCGCAGTGCACAATTACCAGACAGTTGTCCTAATGATGCATTTGACCCTCCAGTGCGTTTCCTCACCCATTAACCTGTCAATTAGGCCTCACCTCCGAGGCTGCGTCTGCCTAAAGCCGGCCAGTGGCGGCTGGGCATGTGCATGTGTTCGGGGGGGGGCGGGGAGGCAGTGGGAGGGTTTCCACTCACTGGGGGAAAAACCTGGGCTGTGATTGAGACTCCCTTCACTGTGCTCTCCGGACCTGTCCTTCTCTCCTCGCCTGGCTTAGATTGCTCTAACAAGCTCTGACACACAGCACTGGGCTCAGGAGAGGGCCTGAGGGGCTGTGTGCGCGTTTGTGTGTGCATACGTGTATGTATGTGGAGGTGGGGGGGCTCAGGTTGGTGCTCATTGATAATCAGGTCTCATCCCTAGAGCAGCGGTCAAATAGTACATGCCGCATCTTTCCCTGCATCGCTAATCCGTCCTACATGGGCCGGTGCAGGTGTCAGGCACTTACAACTTCCTTGGTAATACGTGTCAAAAGAAAACAAACTTCCAAGAAGTATACAAATGCAAATTGCTTTTAATCTCCCCAAAAACACCCAGAGACCCCCTCCCCACCCGAGCCCCTTCTGCATTGTCTCCTATCTTATCTCCAATATCATATCTAATTGGTTTATCTGTTTGTGAAAATGCCAGGGCGTCTTGAGGAATGTGCATTCTTGCGGATGGCATGACTTCTGTCTGTCAGAAAGCCATCAGATGTGCTATTATACTGGACCTCGTTTAGATTTCCCACTCGCCTTTTTTGTATGCCGTTTCCTTTGTTGGGCTAATTGGCAAAAATATCCGCTTGTTGGTGCTCCAGAAAGCCTGCAATTATAATGCCGAATTAATGGCAGAATGAATCACAAAGGCAGAAAACTGATCAAACTCATTCCAGCCCTTGCTCCGAATAGGGGTCGAAGCTCTGCTGCAATATCCGCTTCATATTTTTTAATGGAATGTTTTTGCAACCAAACCCCTTTTCATAGTGGCTGTAAAATCCAATTCCTGTCTATTTTGCAGGTCCCTCCGTTTTTGCACTAGGCATTTATTCTCCTGAGTAACACAGATGGAATATTCTTCAACAAAACCAGAAACTAACTCTGTTTCTGTTTTCATAGGTGAGCAAGCGAGTCAGAATTTATTACATTGTTTTTATTGTGTTTGAAAGACTTTTTTATGGTGAGAGTAGCACATGATCTAGAAAGCATATCAAGAGAGCTGCATTGCTGCCATTGCCAACTTTGCGAAGAGGTGTGAATAGTTTGCACAGCAGGAGGTTCTCATCCCTCAACTTTCATCCCTCATTGCTCACTAGCCACTCAACACAACAGAGTCACAACATGTCTCACTTGGAAGGTTGGCCCAATAGTTAATCTGATAACAGAGTTAATGTTCATTTGATGATATGATTATGGGCATTACAAAATAACTGAGAAAAGTTCCATTCGTCCTGCAGAGTGGCGTCTAGGGGGCCTGCAAAAAGGGGCTGTTTTTTACCTGCTGCATCTGAAGCATTCCATGAATACCATGGATAATAATTATGATGAATTTCCCTGTGCTTACTACGTGCGCCTGCCCATGGGATTCTATTATGAATGTGTTTTGAGTCAACAGTTTCTCCATTCTGTTGTAATTATAGGGATCTCCATGTCATCTCATGCTATGGATGTAGTGTTGAATATTCCTTTAAACGAGAGCAGTATGCTTATGAGCTAATTCCTCTGTATACTTTTCTACAGCATAGAAACACACCACTGTCAAGACTTTAGGCATTGCAATAGTGTCATTCCAAACATGTACAAAGAACACACATTCACACATGCGTGCACACATGCGAGCACACACACATTGAGAAAGGTGTGATCAAGGCTGTGCCCTGGATGTTCAGTCAAGTAAGGAACAGGGGCTGCAGTCCCAAAGGCTTGAGCAAATCTGGATGTACGTTTTGAATTATTGATGCAATGTAGACTATGCATAATGCAAAATACATGGGCTGGGGAGACTGGGGGCAATGCTTTGGAGGCAAACAGCAAACCGGCCGGCGGGTGCAGCACAGGCAAAACAGCCACTAGCTCCCAGTTTAGAGCGCTCACCTGGCAAGACCTGCGGCGGGGAGAAGGGCGCCGCTGGTACGTGCCTATTATACATTCGTACAGTCACAACTAGGGTAATTTGAAAACCTGTTATGGCTGATATTGTGTTGTTTCAGAGGGCGTAGCCTGGACTCATCCCGAACTTGTATTTTCCCCCAAAATCTGGTCTAAAGTATTCTTCTAGAATGCTATAAGACTAACGGAATAGATTTCCACCTCTATCCTAAATGTAGCTGATCAGCCAAGACATGTTTGATGTCTAAAATTAGCTTCTTCAGGTTTACACCAGAGCGGTAAGGCTAATGTAGCTAATGAGTAATGGAATACGTATACTCCAACAAATAGCATTGCCGAAACTGCATATCTGCATCACTAGCTATACGTGTAACACAGCAGTTTTTGGCAAGTATATGATTTAGCCATGCATTTTTTTCACTGTGCTAATCACACAATGCTAATATTAGCCTCATAGCTCCAGTAAAATAGGGTGATCAGACATTCCGGTTTCAATTGTGAATTAAAAACACACCAGAAAGTCATAAGAATCACCTGACAGCAAAGCAGATGGGCAAATGCAGGTTATGCTTGATTTTGGCCAACAGAGGGAGCTGACTGTTACCTACTATCCACTTCTATCACTTGCTTTGCTGGTTTTAGAGAGTAGTGTGGGTTAAGCTTCCAACATAACCTAACAAGTGTCATGCCAGTCCATAATAACACCAAATGTTTTTGTAGGAAACCAGGTAACCCAGTGACTAAAAAGCAGGGTGGAGTTATGAGACTTGAATCATACTACCAGGTGATAGGTAGCTGATTTATATAGGTATACAGTCTACATGAACCTACAAATAGTGCATCATTTTTCAAACTGCATCAGTTTTTCAACTATCCATATAATACACACCGCATATGTTGATAGACATCTCTGTCTCTCCAGAACTGGAACTAGACCAGGGGTGTGTTTAGGGTCTGGTTATTGGGCTATAGCCACCGGTCTCTTTTTATTGCTAAAATATGTAATATGAACATGAATCATGGGCTAAAACACCTGCTGAATCTTTTATATTAAGCATATTCCTGGCTCATCCCTGCCTAAGTCGCTAGACTCAAATGCAGGTTTTTTGGACACAATTCAGGCTTATCATTCAGCAGACTGAGACTAGGGTACAATTTAAGCATGCAGTTTGCACATGCTAATTGGACGTATCATTTCAGCTCATTGGTTTTTTTTAAGAATAATCTTTCTATTATGAAAAAATCAAGAACAGGAAGAATCCTGCAATGCATTATTGTAATTAGGTAAGGGGATACAGCAGACCACATAGGCAATGATATTCGGGCTGTTGTTCATGAGAGCCGCAGACAGGCAGACAGACATACGCATGCAGACGGTATTATTTCCACTTGAGAACCGTCTCTGAACTTGGTCTGACCCCTACATTTGAGCGTACACAAACCCAGACTGACAACGAGACAATCACCCACCCTCCTCCTGCCACACGCCAGCACTGTATTTTTATATCATGCAAGTGATATGTACTGCAGCATACGGCCCGTCAAAAGTTTGGGGGCGCTTTGCCTTCTTTTGATAATTTCAGAGTAATGTTTTTTCATGGTTACCTGTAGGACAAAATAGCATTTATTCAAACTCTTTTTGTCCTTAAGGTAGCACCAAGACATACACATCATCAAAAGAGTGGTTGAAGGAATCAGCCGAAAGGAATGAAACTTGGTGGTTTGGTTTGACATTGTGAGACATGCAAAGTTTCAAGCTTGTGTCGAGCATGTGATGTAAGCAAGACCGGGCTTTATCACTGTACCTGACTGACTCAACGGCCACGACTGCAGACATTCAGCAAGCAGTAATGCCCTCCATGAGTCATCCTGTTAGTGCCAGCACCATTGGCAGACAGCTGCACAATGCAGGACTACATGCATGCAGACCGCCACAACAACTGCCCTTAACACCACGTCAGCGTCGCCAAAGACTGCAATGGTGTTGTGCCAGACTGTCATGGAGTGACTCAGAATGGCAGTGTTTGTGGAGAAACAGCACCAAGATGAATGGTTTGTTGTCACACATCCAGAAGACCTGGTCGTAAAGGGCCTTTTGACAAAAGCAATAGCCTTTGACCAGTTCTGAATTGTTGCAGGTTTTGCCTTATGAAATCTGGCTGTGGATTGCTCCAAAACCCAGGATGAACATAGCTGGATACCTGGCATAAACCAACCTTTCAAAATAGATTTTTTAGAGGCTGTTAGAGCTGCCATTAACACTCTTTCTTGCTGTATATTAAGAGTTACTTTAGAATCGTCTCCTAGTACCAGCAGACCTAGACAAAAAGGAATATCAACATTGAGGAGATCAGACAGAATTTGAACCACATAACTCCAAAAAGACATGATGTGTTGGCACTGCCAAAACATATGGATGTAATCCCCAACAGAGCCTGAATTGCATATGTTACATGTTTCATCAAAAATGAACGACAGGGTGTTACATAGAGCCTATGAACTAACTTGAAGTGTATTAATTGATGTGACAGCTTTTTAGATGAAGTAAAGATATTATGCCATATTACATCCCAATCTGGAGTTACATCAAGAGCACTGAGCTCTTGATGCACTGAGCTTTATTCCAAATAGAAACTGATCCTATATTGGAATTTTTAGTTTTAATTAACAAATCATAGAGATATGAAACTAGTCCTTGAGACGATGTAAAGTTATTCAAATGCTCAAGTAGGGGATGATCAACTAACTGAGAGTCCCAAGGTACTCCATAAGCACGAAGAGCTGAGTGAAGCCTAAGATACAAAAAGTAGGATGTGCCAGGTATAGCAAAAGAATTACATAAACCCTCAAAGGAGCGTAAGCCATTTGAAATTGAAGATATCATCAATCATGGTACCAATATTTTCTCATTTTGACCATTGTTAACTCCATTTAACATGCCACAATGTAAAGAAGAGCTGGCATTTTTACAAATTTGTTAAAAAAAAAGGCAAAAATGGACATTAGCTGTACACACACACACACACACACACACACACACACACACACATATATATATATATATATACACACACATATAAACAAGAACAAAAATTGACCATTCAATTCTCCCCCATCCCAACCCCCAGGGCACCCATCAATTTAAAGCTTAAAAATAATAATAAAACTTAATAAAATAAATAATTACATACATAAATGACTCATGTGGTGATTCACTTTAAGTAAGCATATTTAAAAACTCCAGCACATAGTAATAAGGACTAAAATTAGTTTTATATTTAGGGTTATGCTATGTAAACCATTAACTTATCATTCTTTCATTGCTGCTAATGAATGGAATGTTACCCTTTCATTAGCATCAACATCAGATTTCTGCAGACAAATAGTCCCTTCAGTTTTATAGTTTAATCAACTGCTTTGTACTAATAGTATCTCACAGTCATTAAACAGAACTTCCTGAACTTTCAGCCCCTCAAAAATATCCTGTCGGTTCGAGAAGGAAGGATAATATTACGTTATGAGCTTTAAATGTGCTGCCAGCGTTAATTGTTGTTTAGAGGATGGTGCAGTACATGTGCATCTTGTGTGAGGATAATCAGATTCAGTTGGGACTCTGGCTAATAGAGGAGAATATGGAAGTAAAGAAACTTCTCTTTTTTTGGTTCGAATTTAAAAAAAATGAAGAAAAATGATTTCAATTCCCTTTCCATGTCTGCCCACAGTTCTCCCAGGGGCTTGTGCGGCAATCGCTTCATACAACCGCACGGCCATATTGGATTGTGAGACGGCGACAGTACACAACGGCATTGAGCCATGGCCTCATTTGGAACGAAATGTAATAAAAAAGATGATGTCTGTGGGGAAAAACAAGCCCCCTTTGGTCAATAGATTCTAGCAAGCCAGTGTCCCGTCTCGGTTGATGGAACGCATTATGGTGGAATACAATTTTAGCTTCTGGACCTCCACTCTGCGTCGATCCCCTGGACAGTTTAGTGAAGTGGAGAGAGAGGATGGTGGGGGCGTGCGGAGCTGCTAAAGTGCTTTCACTCTGGCCCAGCTCTGACAGGACGCCCTCCTCCTACCTCTGCCCGAGCACCTGACCGTGTGACATCCGGCCCCCTGGACCCAGTGCTCTCATGGCTCTGCTGGAGCCGCCTGGAACACAGCACCAAAACTTTTGGCCTCTTGTAAAACAAGGCAGACGAGTTGTGCTGAAATGTCCCGAGAGTTCCGTTGGCCTCTGGAAACCAATCTGGAGAGATAAAAAAACACAGGTCCTCGGAGGAGCGTAACCGAATCCATGGCTTTAGTCAGTTTGATGTGAGCCCGTGAATCCGCTGAGTGTTATGATAGTGGGAGGATATTGTATAGACTTTACAGCGGATTGGAGGGAGTTGATGAAAATACAAAAACAAAAGCAGGACCTTATGAACGTGTCAGCTGCCTAAGAACACAGTTCGCAGAAATGATGGGCGTGGGTTAGAGTTTGTTTTTTTGCCCTTGCCCTCTTGCTGTGAGAACAGACGGCAAGGCCACTGCTGATAAAGAGAGGTTGCGTGCTATGGATGTCCGTTAGCAGTCAGAGGAATTACACAAACACAAATATCCTTACTCAATACTTATCTGGTTCAAGGTGTGCGTGTTAGAGGAAAATACCGTCCACACCCTGCATGCCTTTATCCTGCGAGTGTGCCCTTTGGCAGAATGTTCCTCCAGTCTGAGGGATACTTTATTTTACATTCTTCTCAGTGCAATATACACTAAACAACACCATGGTCCTTCATTCCAGAATCCAACAGTGTTCGCTATTATTCAACAGTTAGTTCAGACCACATGTTTAAAAAACGACTCACTTTACACTGCTGTAGTTAGTCATTGGAACGATGGTTTAGTGATGCTGTGGTTAAATATGATTTTTTTCTTTATTTGCTTTTATTGACTTTGTAACGCCTCTTGAACCTTCTTCTTGTTCCAATGCGGGGGCTGTGGAGAGTAGTCCCTTTGTCATGTAATGACCTCCAATGGTTAGCCTATTTTACATCTGGTTGTCTATAGCTCCCCAATCTACCAATGCCATTTGTTGTAGGGATATTTCGGATACATCCTGGCTTACATGGTTAACTATATAAGCCCATGGTATTGTAAACGTGGTAGAGACTTGCTTGGTACGAAGACGCAAGTCTCCCCTCCTGTGCTTCAAGAAACCAACAATTTTGCCAGCAAAAGGCAACAGGTCAATCTGGAGAATACTGAAAAACCAGATCACAGTTTATGGCAAAAATGGTCTATTTTTTTCAGGAAGGAATTGGGAATCTTAAAGCACATTTGATACGCAATGTTCTGGTCCAAATCTGATTTTCTCACCACATCTGATTTTTTTATTTGTCTGTTCAATATCTTTCAAATCTGTCATTATTCTGAACAGATCTTACTCCTAAACCTGCCCACATGTGCATCATGTGACCTGCTCATCCAAAGGTAAACACTCATGACCACCAAAGGATGTCTTCAGGTCTTCTCCTGGAGGTTCTTCACCAGCATCACAGGAGCCATCACTAAGTTCCAGTAGCTGACAGCTGGAGAAAGCATTCAACCTTGGTGTAATTTGACCTCGACTAGTTCTCTGGTTTGCATGGTTTGGTTACTCTTTGGTTCATGTCTTGGTTTCTTTGACACTGCGGCCTCGTTCTCCTGTGGCCTCCCTCGTTCAACCATTACTTTCCAAATCTGCTTAAACGTGGAGCGGTTGTGCAAGAAGTCCCATTTTTCTATTTTTTTGTGTGCTGAAACATCAGCCCAAATGTTGATGAGGTATGTTATCCCAAAATACCGTGACTGAAATCCTCCCTCACTGTTGTCGTCCATCTTTCTTTCTCGGCAGTGTGAAATTATGACAGATGTAGAGTTGCACTGACCCAAGTCTCATGCGAGTCCCATGAATATCAATCTGTGTCACATATGAAGAAGAAGATTAGATTTGGGCTGCTTTTACCTGCTGGGTGAACATAGTCTTGTTTTGCTTTCTCTTTTGGAGAGCGGGTGTATAAACAAACAGAACATTCAAGGTCATGTGTAACATCATGGCTGTGATGATCTACAGTACTTGCCATCGGCTCATGCATGCAACTGCATGACAAGTGTCCTGTTATTTGAATAACCTATATCACTTTTATCCATGGATAAACTGGAAGTTCAGAGATTCCGCTATTTGTTCAGTGGTAAAATGTTCATTGTAATTGTCTTTGTATTTGGCTGTGGGTGGGACTTCTATTAATGCTACAGTGTTAATGTCATTACAGGTGTTAAGTGTTGATGTTATTACAAGACTATGTTAACACAGCAGATTGCAGAAAAAAGTACATGCCAATTTTTGTTTTATGATACCAAAATTGATATAGAAACCTTAAGTATCAGGCAATATCAATCTAATATTTCACATGTAAAAACTACTGGGCTTTAAAATTAGTTATTTTTGGCTTATTGGTTGGAGAACGTATAGTGTAGTGTGCCCCTCATGCTTAACAGTGCTTCTAATCCCCTCCCCCATCTGTGATTGGACACTGCAATGTTTGTTCTGAGACCTCCTCCAGACTGTGATTGGTCCATTGCACAAATCAAAAAATCAAAGTTACACCAACCAGACGTGTTAATGTTCATAACAAATGTGCTGTGATTTTAAAAAGGCTATAGATACATAGACCTAGATATGCGGACCACATGCTAGAAACGTGATACACGCTAATGCAGATGCAGATGCAATGAAAACACAGTAATGACCACAGCACAACAAGTCTGTCTCGCTCATTCTCTGTCTCCAGAGTCTCTCGATCTCCTGTGCCTCTTTAAGTATTTCTCCTTCCCCTATTTGTTAGCGATTATATGCCAGCCATGCAAGTGTTGGAGAATCTAGATATGGTTTTTTACGATGAATTCAGTTTATGTTTGACATCTGAGAGTGCTTGAGATAGAACACTGGGTGTCTGTTTGAACAATGTCTTCTTTTCAGAGCTCCGTACTGTACAGCTCCCTCACTCCCCGCCGGGCTCCAGCTCTGCCTGTGGATTCCTCCAGCCACTAACTGACAGCCCTGGTGACTTAAAGCAGATGTCCACATTATCTGTGCGCTCTCACTTTATGTCTCTTCTTATGCTCGCCGTAACGGATATTTGTCTCCCAGCGTACTTTTATGCGTTTGACTCGGATCGCCCTGGGACGGCAGGCTGTCTAATGAATGCATAAGGCCCTTTCAAAGGCATCAGAAGGAAGCATGCCTTTACAATAACTTCTGCTGCCAAACCAGGCCATTTGGAAGCTTTCCAAGAACCGTTTTCCCACAATAGCTGAGGCTGCAGCCAAATACTTTACTCTTTTTTTCCCCCTTCAGTTAGCGACGTTTGTCTTTAGTGTTAGGGTGATGATAATCTCCTGGCTACAGCAGATGTAGTGTAATTACTGGAGATTGAGCAGGGACGCTGTCCTGCCTGAACTAAAAGACATTCATCTGAGGAAGTGCTCAAAACCCTACGCCCTCTGTAACAGATGTTCCGGATCAGTCCGGGAAAGGCTGCGAATGACGGTTTTTGGTTGCATTGGAAATCATATAAATGACTCTGCTTCTCCTTGAACGTTTTATAGCAGCAGTGTTTGCTATCTAAGCTACGTGACTTGCACACCTGAATTACATGCCTGTGAATTGCTGTCTTGGAAGTAAGAGGGGTTCCTTGCTTTGGACATAAGGCCCTGGGATGAACGGAACTTTTACATTATGTGGAGTTTTTTAACTTTAAAAATAGAGTTGGCACAATGCTAGTTTTTCCATTATTATACCAATATCGATATTGAAACCTTGAGTATCAGGTAATATCGATCTAATATTTCACATGTGAAAACTACTAGGCTTTAACGTGAGCTATTTCTTGGCTTTTTGGTTGGAGATCATACAGTGTAGTGTGCCTCACATGCTAAACAGTGCTTCTAATGGCTTAACCCTGATTTGCATTGGTCCTAATCACTGCAATGTATCTTCTGAGACCTCCTCCAGATTGTGATTAGTCCATGGCACAAAAGCTACTTTTCCATTGTATGGTATGCCTCGACTCAATTCTACTCGCTTTTGGTACTAGCTATTTCATTGTCTGCTGCAGATATAGTACTTCCGTAATGTAGCTGGTCAACAAAATTATGGCACATGAAACTGAGAGGCTGATGCCAGTAAGACAAACGACATCAGGATTCAGACAAGACGATGGCTCTGGTTGCTCAAAGGTTATGGTTACAAGAGGGTATGCTAACCCGGTAGCTAGCGTTAGTATAGAGTTAGCATAAAGGTGTTAGTGACAATTCTCTCCACCAAGCAGCAGCCTGTAGCAGTTTTACATCACCTTTTGGTATCAGAACCTCGATGGAGGTGATACCAAAAACAGCACCAGGCAACAAATTGGCCTAATGGAAAACCAAAAAAGCCAAAAAGAGTGGAGCTGAGACTCCTAACAACATCACATCACACAATGTGAAAGTGTGATATTACAGGGGAGATGAGATTTATTAGTTCTTCACCTCAGATGTTTAATCCAGCCTGATACCATTAGTAGCAACATGCAATCTTCATTTTAAAATGTTCTTCGCACAGGACTTTCAGCGTCACTGATGCAATTCTTCTTATTAAGCTCCTCATGATACACAACACCTTGTGGAGAATGATTAGGCTGCTATATGTAATTGAGTGAGTTACAAGCCAGGTTCATGAGCCTAACATTTTTTTCAAGAACCATTTCAGTGCTTTTTAGAAAACCAAAGTTCTGCTCCAACACTCCAAAGAACCTGTTTAGGCACCTTTAGTTTCAGTGTAGGCAAAAGCCTCTCTAAAGCCTTTCATTTAAAGTATCTCAGTGGGCTGCCACACAGTCAACTGCTTTATTATCTGTTGCGTTCACTCATTCTCAGACTTCACCGCAATTTCATCAAACGCCATTTTACGCCCATGCAAAATGAAAAAGTGCGGCCCCCGCTCGCTTAGTAAACATGCCCAAGCAAACCCGTCGACTTCCATTGGAAGTAATCAGTTAAATTGGAAATGAGCTCCTCTTTCGAAACTGCTCCTTCCATTATGAGCGTCCTCCTGAAAAATCAATACCACTGTAAATGCAGAGGGATGTGGCATGAATACAGCGATAGTTTTCAGTGGGATAAAGTATCTCTCGGGGCAGAGAGTTAGAACAATGTTAAAAGGCATCCTAAGAACTCAGCTAAATGCGGCAATCAATACAAAGCTGTACGAACCTAGTGGGGAAAAGTGCCAGAGGACTGGGAAGAGAGGAGGGACGTGACCTAACTGTTATATGGGCCAGAGTTCTCCGTTTGATACACCATTTTCCCTCAAGCGCTCATGCAAAGTAGGGGTGATTATATGATGTTCACCAATTGCATTACAAAGGCTCGGCTGGAAAAAAGTTCACACCCTACTTAGTATGTATGAAAACATTTCTTCCTCTGCTATAGCTGCTGCCGCCACCCCAGTTAGCACCCGAGAAAAGCATTTTCAAACCCAGCCGACCAGCTTTATCCACTGGGGCGAGATCAGGCATTCAGACGGTGGAGCGCTCACTTATTTCCTCACCTATTTTAGACTTTTATGGGAGATTTCTAGGCAGATTCTATTCAGTTATCCCGAACTATTTAAGAGTCATGCAACAAAAAAATATGTATAAAATGATTGGTTGATCCTGAAACACTGTTATGCTAGAGCACTAAAGATGAAATGAGCTATATTTTTTCTGATAGCCTGACCTGCTGATAAGCAACTCAAGGGATAGTTTGTCAAAAACTGAAATGACGTTAGTTTAGAACAGGAGCTACATGTACAGTATGTGGCAGACGCTCTTATCCAGAGCAACTTACAATTCGATTATTTCCTACACAGGTAGGTGAAGGTAGCGTTAAGAGTCTTGCCAAAGGACTCTTACTGGTATAGTATAGGGTGCTAGTCCAGGTAAGGGCTCAAACCCCAGTTTCTAGCATGACGAGGTGGAGGTGCTACACACTGTGCCATACCAACCACGAGACTGATGTAACTATTAAGCAGAAGCTAATTCTCAAATTAGCATTGTGCAAACACTTTAAGTCATCGCACACCACAAATTGTATAGAGTTAGAGGTGGGCAACATGGCAAAAACTTAATTATCATGATTAAGGGTGACTTAATACCACTTTTTCCTGATACTGATGCCATTCCGATATCATCTTTTTCCCGCTCTTAAACAACTAGGCTGTTAATAATACATAGGTCTAGATGTACTTTGCTTAACCAGCCATCTAAATAATGTCATATTCAAACAAATACATAGACCCGTTCAAAAAAATTCATAGACCAGTGACCAATCCGGTGATTTTGGCCAATATTGTACCGATACTGATACTATCGGTGCACCCCTAATCAAGATGCTTCAAGAAGTCACAATACACAATATGTCATGAAGTGATTTTTTTTATTTTGTCACATTTAAAAATACTACAATATGCATTTGAGATTTCACATACAATGCTGTATTAAATCAGTTAACCAGATTGTGCTCTCTTTGTATTTAAACAAGCATTCGGGCAGTACTGATGATATCCACAACATGCTCAGAAAAGCATATTGTGACATATTTTGATATGATTTTTCATGATTGCGACAGATATTGTCATATTTCCCAGCCCCATTTAGACATGCTTAAAAATCTTAAATAGACTTTTTAGTGATTGTATGACACACTGTTATCGATAAAAAATGGAAGCTCCATTAGCTAAGTGGTATGTTACATAGCCAAAAACAGAAGGAGCAGCTGGTCTGAATCATTCCGTTAAGCCCATTAATATCAGTAAAAAGTCTGCATTCATTTGAAATTGAAGCGTATCAGTTTAATTTCCGTCTGAAGGCCCTTGTTCCACTGAGGCCGGCTAGACTATGCACCCTTTCCCACCCACACCGTCTGGCTGGCTGCTAAGTGCTAGCCTAGACAGCACTTACAGTAGGTAAATAATGAATTAAGTGGTGAGTAAGCTGTGAAAAGAAAAGGTTATAAACAAGTCCAAATGGCTTCCAGATTATTCTGAACTGTAACCAAGTAAAATGCAAGCACACAACCGTGACAGAAGCCTCACTCACCGTGATTAGCATAATCAATAACGTCGATCAGTTCAGGTTTAATTTTAGCAGTCTCTGTGCTGGCAACATGGTATTTCCTTATAAACTTTAAAGCCATACAACCAAGCAAGCCTCCAGGGGGTCTGCTCAAAGGGAGGTTCCCCAAGCTAAGAGTTATGCTATGGTAACATAGACCACTCTCTATATATATCAGAGGTCTAATCTATCCAGTAAACCTGTGTACAAACCTGTACAAATGCTTTTTTGCTTTAAGGTGGGGACAGGAGCACCTTTTGTTGCCAGACATAAAAAAGAAGCACGGTAAATTCACTTGTTGAAAAAAGTACTGTATACAGTTGTAGGCAAAAGTCTAAACACCCCCACTGAAATGATATGCCTTGTTGATGAAAATAAGTCAGTAGATCCACTGCAGAGAACAAACCTAAATATAAGATTTTTCTGTATATTTTAGTGCAAAATATAACATAAAAAATTAAAATGTGTCATAATGTTTGCACAGGTCACATTTAATGTTTTACTGTTTGTTAAAATATATTAATTTCAGCACACAAATTGTGATAGTGTATTAAAATGTGCAGAAGTGTGTTCTCAATGGAAGATATAAAAACATAATTAGAACAGGAGCACCCAAACTGTGGTATACAACAGTTAACATTTAACTAATTACAACGTGCATGTCACGCTTCCCGGGTTTCCCTGTCACCGCCGATCTCCCGAACTCCAGTTCCCAGAGTGCATTGCCCGATGACGTCACCCTCATGTGTCCCCAGTCACCCAATCATACCTCATTCTCACGCTCCGCCTCCAGAGTACTGATTGCATACACCTGCTGGCCTCTCTTCATGCTGCATTTAAGCCACACACAAACACTGCGAAGTTTTGCCGAACCTTGTTTGCACTACTGAGCGTTCTCTCTTGTCTTACTCGTTTCTAACTCTGGCTTTGACTCTCTCTTTGTTTCCGACTCCCTCTCTTACTTCTTCCCTGGTTCTGGTTGCCTGTTTGTTTGCCTCGCTGGATTTCGAGCTCCTTTTGTTCTCCTGACTCCTCTTTTTGTTTACCCCTTGCATTTCGGTTGCTGTATTATCTGATCTCCTGGTTTTGACCTCTGCCTGTCTCTCCGCTTTGACCTCGCATTGCCCTCCTGTTATGATTGTTCGAACTTTGCTGTGCTTAACTACCAAATTGTTCATTAAAACCCATCTGACTTTTAGCTCTGCGTGCATCAAGTTCTTTGTTCCTGACAGTGCAGCATGCTGAAATATAATCTACGGCTGTTGTAATATTTTGATTACAATCAATTATTGCATTAAAAAATAAAACCTTCTATCAATAAAATATCTTAACAATGATCAACTAAATACCTGCTGGTCATGCTGCTTTTTACCAATCTATAAGAAACATTGTGAGTGCAGCATCCAACATCCCTTTCCCCCGCAAGAGCCTCTACAGTGGTGGAAAGCAGCCCCAATGTTCACTCTTGTTTTGTTTTTATTATATCACTTTTTTGTTTAGATCACTAATCTGTTTGCTGCTGAACATAGTTTCTTGCCTAGAGCGGATGGCAGTTGTGATAACAGGTCCTTGTCAAGAGCTCTACCCATCATTGTGTTTACTCTTCATGTCTTTGGCTACCTGCTTTTAAATTCCCATTAACAATATCTCTACAAGGCAATACATAAACATCTTTGGCATATCACCAAAGGGGTTATTTCTTCACATGTCTTTCATGTTTAAAAGTATTTATGCACATTTTAATTATTATATAATTTTATCAAACATTATCAAAAGTGGTGTAAATATAGACTGTCATCTAATCAGGTATTTGCTACTATGTAGATTATACAGTTGCTGTACTGGTAGCTGTTTACAAGTTTTCTGTAATTGGTCTATCCCGTTTTTATCCAGTTCTTCTATGTTCCAAAAGTTCTCCTGATACCCATATTATTCTGAGAAAACTGTGTCATGATAGAGCTTATCATGATAGCTTATTGTGACACTTGAGTCTCTACTGGAAACTTGAGTCTCTATTTAGCTGCAATTGTACAGTAATTTCAATTGCACTCAAATTGCATACTGTAGATATGCCTGTTTTTATAGTATAGTACTATAGTACTGTACTATGCTAGTATTGTACTAGTACTATACTATAGTACTTTACAGTACTATATTAGTATTTGTCATAGTTACAAGTGCACACAAAATGTACCATGAATAATAATATAATCTATATTTTCATCATTTATATATATTTTTAAAGCTTTTATTTTTTACTTAATTTAGTTGGTATTTACCTTGTATTTCTATAGTGTTTGTATAGTAACTTGTAGTGTAGGAAGTAGAGCAAAATAAGTATTTCATTGTACTGTTTCGATTTCTCTGTGTATATGACAACAATTCTTCTCAATTCTTGAAACTGCCGACCCCCATCAGCCTAAACCCAAGTTTATCATATTCACTCAATGATACAATCATGCTCAAAATCCGTTTTGTATTTCGTCAGGACCAGAGGGAAAACAGGCCTATTTTAGATGATAAGGTCAGTGTCTTTGTGTGCTTGACCTGTGTTTGGGGTCACACAGCCAGGGCTAAGACCCTATTGGACTTGTCTCCCCCAGGTGGGTATTGAATCAGAGCTTTTGTGTCTAGGGGCTCACCGTGTCATTATTAAAGCTAACAGGCACTGCTGCTCTAAAAGCTTGTGATTCACTAAGATTTTAATGATGTTTTGGCCATTGGTAAACCTCTGAGGGATGAGGCAACAAGACAGCGGATCCATCAGACAAATGCAAAGGCCCTAGAGAAGGAAGGATGCGTACACATTTATAGTTATATATAAATGCACCCCCCTCACTGGATTAGCATTCAGGAAAGAGCAATGAGAAAATTCACGCTTGCCAAATGACGATGGCCAACATTTCAATATAGTAAGATTAGGTTTTCATCTTTATTGTTTCATTTATCAGGGCCTGTTGGCTTGTGTGCCTTGAGGATAGCGGCTAATTTGTTTTGATACCCATCCACATGATATGAGCCATGCGGCAACTGCACACAGAATCCTGTGTAATATGTGTGCGGTGCTAAAAGAGATGCACTTCAGATATTTGCTGAAATAAAACACACTGTGTGGCACACATTCAGTCAACCTCAAAGCTGGGAAGTGTCTATTTACTTAAGTTTACACAAGTTTGCATAAGTACCTATTTACAACCCCATTTCCAAAGTTGGGACGCTTTAAATGGAAAATGTAAATAAAAACAGAATGCAGTGATGTGCAAATGATTTAAACTCCATATTTAACTGAAAGCAGCACAAAGACAACATGTCCCCTTAATATAAGTATACATAGTATATTTTCTTGCACTCATACTTAATGTACTGAAAGTGTGCTATTTTTAATATACTACCTATGTACTCAGTATGCTAAATATAATCATTAATGCTATTAAAATATACTTAAATAAAACCAATGGTTCACCTTTACGATTCTCTAAGATATACTTAAGTACATATTAAGTACATATTTAAGTAATTATTAAGCATACATGCATTTGTAGTATGTATTACATACTGCACTTGTATTTAACACGCAAAACAATAATGTGCTTGAAATGTACTTGCTGATGTTAAAGGGCATGTCTAGTACATTAAAATATACCTAAATTTTATTTTATGTTCCCAAGCGCTTGTAGAGTGTTGGTAAAAGAAGAGGTAATGATGCTGGCATCAAATTCAGAATGGGTATATATGTTTAAATGAATGAATAAAAAGTCTTATTTTCAAAATCTAATATGTTGTCAGTTGTGCTAACTGTTTTCAGTTAAATATAGAATGTAATTAATTTGCACGTTATTGCATTCTGTTGTCATTTACATTTTGCACGGCGTGCCAACATGTTTTAGAAACAAGGTTGTACATTTTTGACCTGATACTTATTTTACATAAGTTCGGTTTTGGTAGCTAATATTACAAGCTGAGCTACTATTTGATTACTTTACTGAGGTAACAGACTTACTTTTGTGAGTTTTTGGCCTACTTTACCTTCGTCTCATCCACACATAACCTTCAAAACTGCAAACACTGTCATACCGATAAATGAACATCATCTCTCATTTTGATGGGCAGCAGATTCCTGCCCTCTGGCTTGCCCCCTGTCCAACAGCTGCCTCTGTGACACATACCATCTCCCCCTGTGTGTGGAATTCATGTAAACACAATGTTCTTAGGATTTGCCACTGTTATTGATTTCAGGTCGAGTTCAGACGTTATTGATTTTCACAGCTATTTAAAGCAGGTGCAATTCCTAGACACCGGATTCCTAGAGTTACATTTACAAACAGGCCATCTTATACCACAGAACAGTTTTAGTACAGACCTCAATCTCAATATGTCAGACCAGTACGAAGTTACTCATTGTTCTGTGACAGAACGTGAATGCATAGCTGTTCGGAGAGGTTTGATGTGAAATGGTTCACTGTAGAGAAACTTACAGACTGGTGATAGGAGTCTTACATTCTGAGCTTTTATATGTATACATATACATATGATTATGGTAAAAGAGTGGTGAAAATAGTTTTCTTTGGGGACCATGCATTGGGGACCATATCTCCACCATGCAAGGATTTAGGCAGAACCATAATCTCAAAACTATCATAAGAAAGTGTCTCAGGCGTCAGGCAAAGTCATAGTGGCCATTTACAGTGGTGTAACGTTTACAATTGAACAAGAATCCAATTGGAATCCAACTAAGGACACATTCAATTCTTTAGATGACTGATTCCTATCACCACCATTATAAACAGTTTTGGCATGATAACTTTTCTTTAGCATGGCACATTACATCAACCCCCTCTGAATGACTTTGTTTACATCTCAATAATTGAATTGTCTAGAAAGTCAGTGGAATTACCCTATAGTTCCTCTGTAATCTCAGCATTCAATGGCCTATTTACATTCCTTCTACACTCAAATAGATCCCTGAATGATGGCAATCAGTTACCCATTACATGCTCTTTTCAAAGGACAATGATGAAATAAATCTTTGTTAACTAATGAGAAATTGCAGTGCTTATCTATTATCAAAATACTTACATTTACTGTAGATTTCATCTAATTAAGGAGGTTTAAGGTCGTACTGTTTGATCATATGTATTGTTGTTGGCATATAGGCATATGTAGAACTAATGTTAGGACTACTATTGTTTCCAACCTGTCTGCTTAGCTGCAACAGTGTAGTCCGGTTCACTAGCGTAACATTTTAAACCATGAGCTCTTGTCCAACTTGTCCAACTTTACAAGTGAAGCTACAAAATAACGTACTTGTGAAAGGATCATAGATAAACTAATTGTAATTGAGATTTTGTGAGGCCAAAGCAAGAAATATTCGAAATAAATTTGGAGGAAAGCTTTATTTACCTCAGAAGAGCACAGATTCACAATATTAGCAGCAAAAAGTAACTGTTGCCTGTTTTTATGGAACACCTTGTGGATACCCCAGGGGCCAAATGCAAGTCAGCTTTAATATTGAAGTTAATATGATTAAATTAGACATTGTCTCTGTAAATCTGTTATCAGATTAACCAGGGCACTACCAGGACACTGTTGACTCTTGCAAGCAATCTAGGGTGAGAGGGGAAGGGTAGGAGCCGCGCAAAAGACAGTCACACTGCGATAAAACAGGTAGCACAACTGGAGCTTTCTTGATATCATAGCCTCCTGCTACCAGCTCGTTAAGAAGTGGATGCATGGAACACATAGCCATCCGGTGAGCATGGAGCACCACATGTAACACCAATGTTAACTCTTGTTTTGCTTCTTTTTGTCACTTCTTTCGTTTACTTTTTTTTATTTATTTATTTATTTATTTTTATTTTTGTTTACTACTAACATTTTGCATTCTCACACAGTTCCTGTAGATTTTGCGGCAGGGGTGGAGGTGGAGTGACACCAGGCCTTCATGTAGTCCAGCGTTGTGCAGCCGTCTACCAATGGTGCTGGCACTAACAGGATGACTCACTGCTCGCTGAATGTCTGCAATCGTGGCTGTTGGGTCACTCTGCGTCTCGGTGTTGGACAATCCGACGGTTCTCCCTCTCAGTGGTTTGTGTAGGTCTTCCAGGTCCTTCATGTCGCTGGTACGTGCCTTCTTCTATCCACTGCCGCCAACAGCGTGCTATGGTAATATCTGCATGACCGGTATGGCACACAATACATTGATCCTGCTTCCCAGAGCTCTATGATGCAACCCCTCTCTATCTCTTCCAAGTGCTGAAATTGCTTTTGAGCTCTTCTCCATGGGACATTTTATTTGCAATGGATGCTGCCAACACAACAGCATGGGTCAGAATGGAAAGCACGCGCAACAAGAGGGCCTTATATAGTCAGTCAGGTACAGTGATAAGGCCCGTCTGTGCTTACGTCACATGTGCGCCTGAGCATGAAAATTGAATCATTTGCTTGTCTCACGATGTCAAACCTACCCACTAAGTTTCATTCCTGTCCGCTGATTCCCCTTTGGTTGCAACTCTTGTTTCAATGATAAGTGTATAAAGTGATCAAAAAATGGTCAGCTCAAGTGAGGGTCTTCAAAAAAAGGTTCTTGTTTTGTTGCTGCTTTTATTTAAAAATGAATTGTTCGACCAGTTTTCGACAAAACATCCCCCCCCCCTCCCAATAGATCATTTCATGACTGTGTATAAGTGGGCACTGAACACACACATGCATACAGCACTCACAGAGAAGGTGTAGCCTCTAGTCTTTGCTGGGGAAGATGCTATTAATATTCCAGATTTGCATTGATAGTCTGTCCTTATTAGGCTCCTAATGAAGATAAAAATGTGTTATGTGAGTTTGATGCTGAAACTATATAAATGCAAATTCAGGCCGGGCCTGGCAGGCTTCTCCCAGGCCCTGAACAGCAGGATGGGAGCCCTTTCAGTTGGATAGCTTGTCGCATGCAGATACGTAAACAATTTCAACGACCAAATTGATTCCCTTTTTATTCCTTTTCCCTTTTCCTTTCTAATCACTTCACTTGTGCTCTACTCACTCAGTGCACTAGAGTAGTTGTCAGGTGATTCTGTCACAGAGGAAGCTTTTTTTGTATCCTGAGCAGGCCGGATGCACAGAGACAGATGTAGAGGTGGGATTTGCTGGAACACTACGGTGACAGCACAGTGTTATCTGCTGGAGGTGGCTGGGACCAGACTTTTATCTATAATAGATTGTAAAGGGAATGTACTATGAAATATGTGCCCATACAGAAGCAGTCAAACATTTCAGCACGCCTACTCGCTTATTAAGAATGTTCCTTATTTGTAAGTGTTCCACATTTTGGAGCAATGAAACGAGGAGTGAATAATACTGTGAAATAACAGGACAAGTGATTAAAAGTGTTAAGCAAATCGAGTCTATCGCCCTATTTCCCCTGCACCCCTTGGCCCTGGACCCCTGGGCTCTTTGATGTCCCAAATTTCAGACTAGTCCCTAATTGGGGACAGATCCTTCAGTACTGAGGCACACAAAATATGGAACTCTGTACCACAGTCTCTTCACTCAAACCAGAGTATGCTAGCTAGCTCAATCGCTAATCTATCTGAAGTTAGTACATTATAGATCTCATTCCTTTAAAGGAGCAATATGTAAAATGAGACAATACATACAATATCACCAAAAATGCACAGTCCCTCCTCCTCCCAATTCAGTTCTTAACTAGTCTAAAAGAAATGTTCAGAAGAGTTCAGCATCAACGTCATCCCTTTACACTCCAAGAGTGTCTCCAGCAGGAGTGGAAAGCAACACCAATGTTAACCAAAGTTTTGCTTCTACTCATATCACACTCTCTTTTGTTATCTTCTGAACATGAATTCTTGATGTGAGTGGGCAGCAGCAGTTGTTATAATAGTTAGTTGCCAAGAGTTTCAGTCATCTTGCTTTCATTGGCTACCTGACCCTAAATCACTGAACCTGACTGACCCAATAGTCAAGATTACAGACATTCAGCAAGCAGTTATAGCCAGCACCATTGGTAGACAGCTGCACAACACAGGACTACACAGGACTCTTAACACTACGCCAACGTCGCCAAAGACTCAGAATGGCAACGGGTCATCTTCAGTGACGAGTCTCACTTTTCTCTTGGTGAAGATGACCAACGAATCTGTGTGTAGAGGCACCGCGGTCAGTGCCAAGATGAACGGTTTGTTGTCATGCATCACACATCCAGAAGGCCTGGTGTCACTCCACCTCCATCCCTACCGCACAATCTTCAGGAACTGTGTGAGAATATTCAGGTTGCATGGGATGGATTATCACAGGACATCATTAGGAACCTCTACAACTCCATGCCAAAACATCTGCATGCTGTGTTAGCAAACATGGCGGCTTGGCATCATACTGAGAGACACTACTTCTGTATGTGTAGCTCAATAAAAATTGTCCATGCCAGTCTAAATTTATCATTTATCATTTATTGTTCCTTGTAATCTTTATCTTCCTTCCCAATAGCACTGCAATTAGACACTTCTTTCTGGGTGCAACTTTTCTTTTGATAATGAGTGTGTTTCAAGTTGTCTTGCCTCTGTCAATTAAACATGCTGCATGTAGCGCTTTAGTTCTGACCTTCAGACCGAAGTTTATTTTCTATAATAAAAGTCTCCTTACTTCAAAACTGGCAGGTCTAGCCAAGAAGGAGACTAAACAAAAATCTCTTCTCGAGACTGACATGGTCCCACACAAAGCGACTTGTGAACACCTCTGATGAGAGTGTAGGCAACAAAACCTCATGAATCTACCTTCACATGAAGGCTCCTGGGTCAAAGCTTTATTAGTGGGAAAAAAAGAAAGAAAAGCATCAAAGAGTACGCTTCATTGTGCTCTGCATTGGAAAGACTCACTTTCATCTATTTTTGTCACAAAAATGGATACAAGACTGTCCTGCGTTCGTACGCAGCACGCAGCTCAGGCTGGAACCGGGAATGAAACAGGGCACCTGTTTTTCTGGACGCTTGAGAATGAAACATTCTGCATCTATCCGAGAGTGGCACAGTGTCTCCTTTGGTGGCGGCTCAGCGCGATGCATTTCTTAATGGACCCTGGCGCCTATTATCCACAAGGCTCAGGTGTGATTGCCTTTAATTTCGTTTAACACACTAGCTCAGTTTATTCTGCTCCCGTAGCTGGAAAATTGATTTTCTCGCTTTGGCTTTGTTCATTATTCACCAGCCAACGAGCCTAAATGCGCCGAAATAAAACATGAAACACTTATGAGTTTTAATTAGCTTTCGCTGTTCCTGCTTCCACACGCAAAGTGACAGAGGAGCATGAGGCATGAAAAGAGAGAAGGGAGGGGACTTTTTCCGTCACTGGATACAAACCAATATATAATTCCCAGAGCTAGTGAGGGAAATTATGGAATAGGACAATATGCACTGAGACCATTACGTTACAGGTTATAGGCTGCCTGTGTGTTCAGTGTGATGCTTGCTCTACCATCACCTTTTGGCTAAAATGCCTTCAGTGGTGGACAGTAAGGAAGTAAATGTAATTGGTTTCTGTGCTTTAACTCCACTACATTTCAAAGTCCAATATCTTACTGTTTACTCCACAACATTATGGCCTAATCTGTCCTTCCTTTTGGTTTATGTGGGCATAAAAACGTAAAATGTCCAAACAAAGGAAGCATGAAGCGAGTCCACCAATCAGGGTACAGCACTCACTTTGTTTTGAGCTTGTTTTGAGCTGTTGGACAGAGCTTGGTTCTAGCTAACGGAAACTGTTCTCCTTCACTGTTTTGTGCTTATGATAATTTGAATAGACATCAGTGTCAGACTAATTAATGACCTTCTATTAAAAACTGGTGGACTGAGAGACACACTAGAGTCTCTTCACCTGAAATGAGTTGATTAAGAGTCTTGTTCCAGAAATGATAACAGGACATTAGAGCCATAATAAATCATGCTACTGTTACTCTCCATACTTAAATATATTTGAAGGTAAATACTTTAGTACATTTACTCCAGTGGAGGTCTAAAGGGAGGAACTTCTACTTTTACTGGGGGAGTATTTTACCTTGGGTGTCTCTACTTTAACTCAACCACATGGTTTGTGTACTCTGGATGCCATCCAGTTCACTTGTGGAAGGTGGTAGTGTTGGTCAGTTTTGAAGCTTGAAACTTCATATGCTCTGGGCGCTACAATAAAACCTGACTCTTCACAAATGGTTTTGCTGCTTGCTTCCCTCAAGCTACTGGTCAATCTCTGACCATTAGCAGTTGTCAATAATTTACAAATGTATCCGAATTGACCATGCAGTGGACACTGAAATGCAAGATTGCATTTTATGTCTCATCAGATACCACAACTGCAGTCATTTACCAAATAATGCATTCTTTACAGAGGCAGCAAATAGATACATGTAGAAACATATAATAGGTTTGTGATATACTGGGGCTTCATAGCATTGCGTACCATATAAAACATAGGTATAGCAAGTTGTTCACCAATAATTTTTGTTTTAATAAAAGCCTTTCGACAGATTGTTCTTTAACACTTCTGCATGTGAGATGTCCGAATATAATATAATAAATAACCATATTTACCATAAGACTCTCCATGTCAAGTAAAGTTTCTGTTAACATGAGCATATATTTTATTATTTGCTATGCTAGTTATCTATTCTTTAGTACAGCCTTGAATTTTAAAGGGGACATATTTTGCTTTTCTGGTTTTTCCCTTTTCCTTTAGTGTGTTATGTTGTTTTGTGTACATTTGTGTGTTTTGCAATTAGTTGTAAAGCCCAAAGTACCAAAGTACACAGAAACCACAGAACCCACTACATCCTTGACTGCTTCACTCTACCTCCTTGAATGCTGCACTCAGCACTTCAATATAAATATACAACATCATGTAATGTAAAGTTCACAGGTGTGTAAGGTATGGTATGTAATGTGTGAGGTAGGTATATGTGTGTTTTGTACTTTTGTCAGGCACTGTAAACTGTGAGCTACTGTACCCAAATACAAATTCCTTGTATGTGTGAAAATACTTAAATAAAGTCAATAAAGCCAATAAAGTCTGATTCTGATTCTGACTTTTCTCAGCACTTTGCTCAGTTACAAGGTGATGTCATCTCGTAACACAATCCTTATTGGCTGCCTGCAGGGGCGGGACTACATGGCTCTGCTGCTACCGCTTTCAACCACTCTGCCGGTTGATAAATGATCACAAAATCATACAGGTTGACCAATCAGAACACAGTGGGCTCATGGGGAGGCAGGGCTTAGAGACACAGGAGGTCTAACAGAGCGTTTCAGACAGAGGGTGAATACAGATGTACAGCGTAGGAAAAACGTATTGTGTTTTGGAAAACAGATAATAAAACAAAATAAAACTATGAATACTGAAAATGAGCATAATCGGTGCCCTTTAATGCCCCAAAGTGTTTTGTTTCTGTTAGCCTCATCTACCTTTGTATGACCTTTGTAAATGCGCTAAGTATCTGCCTTCATGCTGAATGAGTTTGTGTAAGTCTGCTCTCAGTTTGTTAGCTGCTAAATATAGCTGGCCTGTCAGTTTCAATAGGCATCTGTATTGAGTCAGTATCAGCAGAAAATGCAAGATGGGCTGATATTCAAGATTTCAGTATCATTATTGTTATTGGAATAGAGAAAGTGGTATCGTGCCAACTCTATTGCTAAACCACCATGTCTAGCATTATCACAGGAATCCTCTGGATGCAATGAATCCATCTCCTTCATGCAAAGTGCTCTACTGTCCCTGTAATGCACACAGGGCCCAAGGGCATTCCAGTGGTAAAAAATATGATAGCTTAAAAGGTCATAGACTTCTCATTCAGAATCTGACACTAGACAACCTGAATGAAATGTCTGAATGTAGGATATAATCTGATCAAGAATTTTCTTTCACTGAATGTGCTATCCAACCTCCATCTCCGTCAATGACTCGAACGGCATACAGCAGTTCGCAGTTGTGTTCAATAACAGCTCATGTTTTCTGTGTCTTCTCTTTTCTTGTCTAGTCAATAAGACCTGCTGTATGTTATCTGCACACTAAACATAGAATTTATCCAGATGTATCCCAAACCTGAGTGGTGTGAGTCCAAATGCATGAAACTGCTGCCATTTCAAAAGACCAAAAAACAGTCCTTCTTCGGGTGAAAGCATGGCTGCTAATGGACCTCGCTCTCATTCCCCGGGCTTGTAAAATCTCCAAGAAGATCTGCTGTGTCAAATTAGCCGGTGCAATTTGAGGCACTTACAGTGGTCTGAAAATACAGTCATTTAGTTCCTGCACCTCCCCCAGAACCAACCAGATGAATCACTGAGGCCTGATAGCCCTGTTGAGGCCGTGGAAATCGAATCGGTAATGCCCTTTAATAATACATTGGAGTCATTTGGAGGTATCAATATTTTCCAGGCCAGCTTCAGGAAGCAGTGAAATCCCGTTAACTGTAACATATTTCTCTCTCTCACTCTTTTTTTGGGGTGAAGGCAAGAAACTATGTCAGAGAGATAATTGGGAACATGTCTCCATCTCTCCACTGCAACAGCTAAGCCCATATGCTTTACGGAGCAAATATGAAACAGATGTAAATTTGACCAACGTCCAGCAGCATAGTTCAGGACTTTCCTCTTTTTTTGCTGTAAGTTTCTGAGAAACTATCAAGGGGGTGCAGTTATTGTAAACATGTTGCAATTTAAGAGCACATCATGATTTAAGGTAACTATATCAGCCAAACCCATGTGAAAATATTTTTTTTTATGATCCCGCTTTGGCCCATATGATAAGAAGAACCAGAACAAAAGAAGCAGCAGCAGCTGGAGAATAATTTGGATGCTTTAGTGTTTGCTGCCATCTGGTGGCTGGCATACAGACTACAGTCCTGAACTTCAACGTCCAACATCCTCCCCTCTTAGACATGCAGCTCTGCTCTTGGAGATCCACAGTTCTGTCTTTAGTTGAAGCTGTAATATGTACTGTATTATGTACATACTTGTGGCCGCCTGATATATGAGCTTGTTGGACATACCATTCCAAAACCATGCCTGTTAATATGGAGTCGTTCCCCTTTTCCAACTGTAACAGCCTCCACTCTTCTAGAAAGGCTTTCCACAAGATTCTGGAGTATGGAACTTGGGGAGTTTGCGCCAATTTAGTCAAACAATCTTGTGAGTTCAGGCACTGATGTTGGACGAGAAGGCCTGGCTCTCAATCAAGGTTCAAATTCATCCCAAAAGGAGTTCAGTGAGGTTGACCGCTGGAGTTCCTCCATACCGAGCTGGTCAAAACATGTCTTTATAGAGCTTACTTTGTGTACATGGGCACCTTTATGCTAAAACAGCCCCAGGCCATTATCCCAAACCTTACTATGCATTCCAGCGTTGTCCAGGCATCCACCAAACTGAAAATTGTCCATCAAACTGTTAGCTCTTCATGCCAAAATACACATTACCACTACTAGTCTGGTGGTGACATGCTTTACAGTGATCTTAGGCTTGTGTGCAGCTGCTTGCCCATGGAAACACATTTCATGAAGCTCCTGATGCAAAATCCTTGTGTTGATGTGGCTTCTAGAAGTAATGCAACAGATGATAGGTGATTTATACACGCTTCAGAAATTGGTGGGCCCGTATTACGTGTTTACATGGTCTACTACTTCATGGCTGAGCTTAAGTTGCTTCTATATGCTTCCATTTCACAATAATAGCATGAACTGATTTACGGCAGTGCTGCCATTCTACTGTCATTTGTTAATGGAGAATGCATGACCATGTGCTTACCCTGCTGAAAAACCTGATGATGCTCATAAATGGTGGTCATATGTGTTTTGAGCAAGTTTTGCTGGTCAACCAGCACTAACCAGCATAAACCAGCATGGACCAGCATAAATGCCATACTGGTCTAAGCCTAAGGTTGGGTGCACACATTCTTTTAGCTGTCTTGTTACTGTCCCGAGGTCACCAAGGGCAGGACTGGGTGGAATCAACATGACCCATTTGATACAGATCCTTTCCAGACTTTTAGACAGACCTTTTGAGGCAGTCCAAATTCTGGTTTGGCCAGAAAATCAAAACATACTCAATTTTCCCCTTACTCTAAATGTAGGAGACCAGCCAAGACATGTTTGATGTGCCAAGTTTGCTTCTTTAGTTTTGTACTGGAGCTGCAGGGCTAATGTTGCTAACAAGTAATGGAAGCATATGACTCCCTCTTAGCATTGTGCAAGCCTCTTGCCTAAATCATTACATACTTGCCTCAATGTGGTTGCATATGTGGTTTATGACTCCATTGTGACTCCACTGTTTATAAACAATGAAGAACACAAAACTGACAAAACAATAGCAGCAATCTTGAAGCCAGACGTTCTGTTTTTGCTTTTGTCCATTTTTAGAGAAACTGTGTAAATTTGAAAACGTCGTGGTGAAAGCCGTCAGCGCTCAGTGTGAGAATTGACTTTGCTTTCATTAGCAGTTTGAGTCACTTGAGGGGGTTGGTGGCAAAATGATTTATTTCTAGATCAGGTCTGGTGAGTAGTTGTCTGTGGGGAGAAAAGGAAGAGGCCTAGTGTTTAATGCAGTGTAAATGACTCATTGCTTCATCGTTTTCTTTATTATTCTCGTCAGTGCACTCGCAGCAAACGAGATGATTAAACAAGCAACAAAATGGCAAACGGTTGTCATGTAAAAATATTAGATAATGATTTGCTAGACCTCAAGGACCCCCAGCTAATCTGTTGTAGCTCCCAACACACTTGATGAGTATAGGACAGCACAATGCAGGTGTGCCAGAGGATGGAACAAACCAAAAAAGGGGGAACTGATTCAGGATCCTTAAGTAGTCTGATTCACCTTATAAGGTACTGTAATAGAGGGCTATAGGTCTTTAGATGCACTGGCTCAATACAAAAAGCCTAATCTGACCACTATTTACTCAACTCTGGTGCTGTTCAATTAACCAAATTGCTCAGGACCCAGAAACTTCAACACAATTAAACTAAACTAAAATTAAATGAAATTAAAATCACAGAATTTCCAGATATTAAACGTTTCACTGCTGATCATGAATAGTTGCACCCGTCACACACCCTGCAGGTGCTGTTTTTATAGCCCCATCAGCCTCGTGCAGCGCCATCTGTAGGAGCCTGAAGTTACTACCACCTTAAACATGCAAGGTGACTCATTTTTGTCCCATAAGCTTATTTTCCAGTATGTTAAGCAAAACACACGAATAGATATACTACATGTTTAATGCTGTATTTAAGCTGTTTCCAGTAAAGGATGTGTTTTTTATCCATGAAAAATGAACAAAACACGTAATCTGACAAACTTTTCCATATGATTACATTACTGCTCAAATGTTTGGAGACACTGATCTCATTCATGTAAAACCAATTTTGCATAGAATGATTCTACAAAGACACTCATTTCTTACAGGTCTCAAACAGGAAGTTATAAAAGTGAAGACATTTTCAACAGAGAAATACTGAGAAAGAAAATGACCTCCACAGTGCCTCTTATTTGATAACCGGTAACCACATCTCACTAATTAAACAGCTGATCATAGTGTTTTGGGACAACAGAAAATGATAGCCTATTATTTAATAACACTTCCATATTTTTCTGACATCCTGTTTCTGCCTTTGTTTACCTTTCCTCAGGTTCTCTCCTGCCATGTGCTTCTGTTTTTGTTTTGGATTTCCTTGATCCTCCTTTGCTCCGCCCCCTTGTTATGCCCCCCACCTGTGTCTGATCTGTTGCTCTGGCCACTGTAATTGTCCCCAGGTATTTTGTGTTCATTTCCACCTGTATTTATGCCCCCTGGGTTTGTCCTGTTTCTTGTTGGGCGCTGTTTGTTGTGCATGTCCTCTGGTTTGGTTTTTGTTTGTTTGTTTCAGTGTTTTGTAAGTGGTTTTGTTTTGTTTCAGTGTTTGTTTAACTGTCCCCTATGTTTTGTAGTTTTCCTGTCCTATTTTATTCTTTTGTTTTTCCATCATTTTTTTCACAATGGACTTCAAAAAATCACGCTGTGTGCACTCTGATTACATTCTGCTACCTTGTCTTGCCCACTTCCCACTTACAAATGTAGTACAATTCTTTACCATGCTCTAACTTTATGTTGTTCCCAACTGTACTGTAAACTGTGAATAACATATTGGTTTGAGCTTGGGTGTCTAGTTTATAGCATTTCAGTCTACACTGTAGGAGTTATTACTAAATAGCAATTGTTACTAAATAGCAATTGTTATTAAAACATTTGAGTGGTAGTGTATCCTAAGTGTGTTTTGATTAAAACTCAGCTATAAGCACTGTATACTATTCGGTAGTGGTACAGTGGTATTTCTGGGTGCAACTATTTTTTGACAATGAGTGTATTTAACACATGGAAATATTGGAGGATTAGTGGTGTTTGAAATACAGTATGTTTATACTGATGACAGGGCTAAATCACTTACTACCAGATTTAGTGTTCTGAAACACCTTCTTGTTAAATTGCAGCATAAGATGTTACTGCAAACTTGATGTAGTCAAAAAGCAGTCAGCAGCTCACAGTTCACATTGTATCTTTACTGCTTTTCCTGACAATCCACAAGATTCCACATCTTCTATGTTTGTGAATGGAGCTTTCAGCTGCAGCATTTTTCACCTTCTCTGCACACCAACACTAAAAATAAGTTTACCAGCCAAAAGGTGATATTAGCAACTGCAGATGGTGTTGTATGAGGATGATGGGGCTATAAATACCTGCGGGGTGTGCAACGGGATTTATAGATTGAGGTGATACAGGGCAGTGAATGTCTCGTTCTATGTGTGCAAAATGGATCCAAAGCAGATGTTAATGATGTTACAAAAATTGTGAAGGAAGTAGCTGATTTTGCAGGTGTATGGAAGCATACGGTTATAGGGGTCTACCAGCAATGGCTAAAATCCCAGCCTACAGGAAACTTTCCTCAGAATTGTGGCAGGGAAGACGTCCACCAAATCTGGTCCAACTGCACAACTCTTTGATGCAGGAGTGTCTGAACATTAATGTGGCCTACATCCAGACACTTGTTCCGTCCATACCAAATCCAGTCACACCTGTTATTCATGCTCATGGAGGCATTACACGCTATTAGGTACATTTCACTCACAGGTGACTCATTTTTTGTGAAGGAGTGGACTTTCTTTCCTGGCTGTTCACTAAACTGAATTTGTCAAGGGCTCCTATAACTACGAGTACATTTGTTCCAAGCGTCCAGAAGACTATCTGACCTCAATAATGAAATTCAATTTTGTGGTTAAATCGCAAGAAGGGGATGACAGTTTCTCTAAAGCACTGCACTTAACTGACAGGGAGCTCAAAGACTCTAAAATTGCCAACAGTCAACTACAAAAATTTTGATTTCTTATATGCACCTGTGCACAACTGTAGTACAGGTGTTGGCTACTCCAACACACCGCTCTACAGATATCCAACTACAATATGGCATTTGTCTGCAGGTTTTAATGCTCAGTTTTAATGTGTTTAGTATTCTATGTATTGAGTTTAACACATTGTCACTGACTAAAGAAAAACAAGTCTCCTAAATAGCAACTTTACAGGAGAAGGCAAAACCTAATTTAGTTTAATGCAAGTCAATGGAACTAGACGTTTTTCCATGCAAATTTCTACTGGTTCATTTATCAGCTGCAGTGTTTAAATGATGCATAAAAATAAAAATCAACAAAAATGGAGGTACCTGTTTTTCTTTGGACAGCAACAATATGATGAAAAAATATATATATGTAAAATGTGCCTTTTGCTACACAGGCTACTAAAGGCTACTCGGGCTACCCGGGCTACTCAGGCTTTCATCTTATTTTGTATGTTATTTTTCTCCAATATGTTTCCTTATATGTTGAATAAACGGTGATTGTGCATTATGATGTACAGAAGTGTGTTCTCTGTAAAGTATGCTGCAGGTTATATAGTTAAGATCTTAAATGCTATATGAATCAAATTCTTCTGGAAGTTGTGTCGTAATACGCTTCTGTCATTTCTAAGCCACCATGTGGATTTACACTAATCCTCAGAAGGTCACATCTGTGCACCTTATTCTACATAAACTGGACTTCAGTAAAGTTCAACCACAGGCTTGATTACTGAACATAGTGATAAATAAATCCCAGGTTAGATGTGTTGTAAGATTGTAATAACACTTCATCTGAAGGCTGCCTACAACAACTTCACAAGCAACTACACGTGCCCAGTGCCTTGAATAAAGCTGTAACAATAATTTGTTGTGCAAAAACCTTGTATATCAACTTTTGTGGGTTTTTTTGAATATTTTTTTAAAAGCTCATTTTACCTTTGCGTTATGTTCAAATTTCATAATCAACAGGCCAACAGGAAAAGGTCAAATTTCCTTCTCATATTACTGTTTTTAAGCTGCAAATTTTAGTTCTGATGGCAATGATTTGCACAACGACACAAGCTGTTTCATGAAATATGGACATTGTAAAGTAATACATTTGTAACACTGTACTGAAGGAGTATTCTTGAGTGATGGTGGAGTTGAAAACCATACATTAATTCTAAGAAATATTTAGATTTTAAATAAGCTCCATACAAATGCAGACTTGGGTAATTTGTACTTTTTAAATGCACTTTGTTTTCAGAGATAACTGTTCTGGTAGTTATTATAAACTGTCAGAATAAAAGGGTGTTTTGCAGGTACATTTTTCATTCAACAAGCTACAGCGATGGTTTTTAGGATCAACTGTGTAGTTTTGTTTTTCATGAGAAAACTAAATTTGTACCTTTATACTTGTACCTTTTCATGATCTGATATTTTAAACAGAACAATAACATAAAAGTCTGGTGACGAGACAGGAGACATGAAGTCAATACAAACTAATATATAACTGCAGTGTAATATTATCCAATTATGTTCCCTGTGTAAAGGTACTGGAGAGGTACCCCTGAGGGGACCACCCCAGTGACAGTGAGGTGCAGACAGTGCAGTAGACAGTGCAGTTTCTGAGAGTGTAGATATTGTGTTATATTACTTTGATGAACAGTTTTAGTTTAAGGACAATGCAATGTCATATTAATGAACATATTATATACATTATATATAGTAATAAACATATTGTTATCATCAGCATCATAGATATTTAGAAATGATTCTCTCTATATATAGTACTCTTTTATTATGATGTTCATACACAGGTTCTAAAGGTGTCTATGCAAGGCCAATGTAATTAAAAGTGACTATATGCTTTATTATTATTGCCTCAAAAATTAATGAGGATGTTAAAGTGTTAAATGCTACAGCTTGCACAGGCACCACAAAATTCTTTGTTCTGTACATTTCACTCCGGACAGTTTGTCAAGCCTTGGACAGTACTGAGCAGCTTCGCCCAGTGTTTCACACTGAAGAGATCGAGGAGAGGAGCAGTTCCACCTTTATTAACATCACAACCCCAACAGTAACCTGTAAGTAGCTGCCATGCTGTGTGATTGTATCACTCTTTGATGGTTGAAGCAGATCAGCTTAAACTAGAAGTTTCACACTGAGGAACAGCTTTGCTGTGTCAGTTTGATCATTGCGGTGTCTCACTGTAAACCAGCCAGTCAGAGCAGAGCTTTGTTTTATTCAGTGCCTATGTAGTCTTTAAATTATGCTCATTATTGAAAGAACAGTTGCACCCAGAAGGAAGTGTCCTGTGCTAATCCATCCTATGTATCTTGAATATTCTCACACAGCTCCTGCAGATTTTGCAGTAGGGGTGAAGGTGGACCTGCTGCTATTCTCAGTCACTCCATCAAAGTCTGGCACGACACCACTGCAGTCGACTTTGATGTGGTGTTAAGGGCAGTTGTCGTAACGGTCTGCGTGCATGTAGTCCTGCCTCGTGCAGGCGTCAATGGTGCTGGCACTAACAGGATGACTTAAAGAGGGCATCACTGCTCACTGAATGTCCACAATCATGGTTGTTGGGTCAGTCAGGTGCAGTGACAAGGCTGGTCCGAGTGTGAAACTTTTTGATGATGAGTGTATGTTAGTGCTTATGCATGTGTTATGAAGTCCCTATGTAGGTCGCCTTCAAATGACGTGCAATCAAATTCACTAATATGCTATTGCTTCTTTTTATTCAGTGCTATACATGTAACCGGGAGACATTTTGCCAATGTACAATATACACACTGTTTAACATACATTATGATGTGCCTATGTATGATGTTGGTCAGTGTTTATGCGTGTGCTATGAAGTCACCATATAGGAGGCAGCCTTCCAAACAATTCATTGACATGGTCACTGACCAAAGGGAGCTGTCTGAGGTGCTGAAACCACTTTCCCCCAACAGAGCAAACACGCACAGACAAGTTACAAACAAGCAGTACTACACAGCAAAAAGCCTTGTTTTGCTCTTACTGTGGGCGACCAAGACGTCACTGGACAATCTGGAGCTGTCTAAGGTGCTGAACCTCCCCCTACTCCTTCTGCAGACTCTCCCCTTATGTAACAAGACAAGTGAACACAAACTGCAAGGTAAACTGCACGTCAGGACACATTTTAGAGCTTTTAAATGTTTTACACGAGAGCCAGCCAGTGCAGAGACCGACATCCTGCCTTCCAGTCCTGTCAGGACACATTTTAGAGCTTTTAAATGTTTTACAGGAGAGCCAGCCAGTGCAGAGAGCGACATCCTGCCTTCCAGTCTTGACACAGGAAGTCAGTCCGAGAGCTCTCAGTCCAGAGTACATTTGTCATGCTGGCTGACCGACTGTTCTCGGTTGCAACGCAGCTGCCTCATACAGCGGAGGCAATGGATTGGTAGAAATCCCTCGGAGGGCGTATGGTTTGGGTGGCAGCCTGACTCCCCCCCCACCTCCCTCGCGGTTGTCACAGCACACCCCCCTCCAAC